>CM024239.1:32515625-32578653 GCA_013421045.1 Propylea japonica
ATTTCATTACAAAGAAGAAGCTATGCTGTTAATAGTGGACAATAACATCAGGCAAATGACCACCACGACCACGCTTACAGGACCATATCCGCTTAATGAAATTTTCCATACCAAATCGCAAGTGGCTGCCCTATGTCCTCGATAGCCTCACGAATTCCATTTTGAGGTCTTGAATCGACGCTGGGCTATCGGCGTAGACCTTCTCTTTCACGTGGGACCAAAGGTAGAAGTCGCAAGGTGTTGTAAATCACAAAATCTCACCGACCAATGTGTTCATCTCTCGAGAGATAACACGGTCCGGAAAGTTTTCCCGCAAAAAGATCAATGATTTCGTTGCTTGTGCGGCACGTAGCGCCGTTTTGTTGAATGTAACTTTGTCCAGATCAATACTATCCAATTTTGGCGATAAAAAATCATTATTCATTTCTCGATAGCGCAATCCCTTTACCGTAACTGTTGCTTCAGCCTCATTTTCGAAAAAGTAAGGTTCACAATGACTCCGCCGTACATTTTAACCGATCAAACAGTCACACGTTGAGGAAAGAGAGGCTTTCAAACAAATATCTTGGGTTTTCAGAGCACCAGATGCGACAATTTGCTTGTTGACAAAGCCACCTAGTTGAAATGGGGCCTCATCCTTCAAGATGATTTTCGATGGAATCCGGATCATTTTCATGCATTTCAACGACCCAATCAGCAAAGACACGACGTTGTTAATGATCGGCCAGCTTGAGTTCTTGTGTTAACTGAACTTTATAAACCTTAAGACCTAAATCTTTATGCGAAATACGCGTTGTAATGACGTTTGTAGAATGACTTATCCCAAAGAACGGCGAGGAATGGACAAACCTGGGTGTTCTTCAACACATTCGGCTACATCAGCAATATTCTCGGCTCTCCTTGAGCGACGTGCACGGGTTTCATTCTTCACATCACTAACTTGTCCAACAGATCGAATTTTTCCACCAATTTCTTCATTGCGGTCCGACAGAGGTTTCACGACGACCAAAAATGTTCGAGTTTCACGAACCGTCTCTGCCAAATTTTCACCATTTTATGGTGAATTTTAATGATTTCAATGTGTCTTAAAGCGTGTATCGTTCCATTTTCATTGATGGCGTAGTTTATGTTTGTCAAATGTCAAAAAATGGCATCATCAAACGTGACATCTAACGAAATACCGGGCTATTCAAAGCAACATCTCTTATTGGAAAACCCTTTCAATTAGGATAGCAATAATTTCCTCAAAACAAAGGTGTCAACCTCTTCACAGATTCCCTCATAATCAATGGATCCCTCGTTCTCTGTGCTTCTAGCAAAGATGTCCAGCATTGCCAACTTACGTTTCTTTTTGCCCATGTAGACATCTTCATTATCTTCGGAACCATCGGTGGAACCGACATCACTAGATTCCTGATAGGTGTTCATTTTTTCTTTGATGATCTTCCTGGTAAAATCGTGTAATATCTTCAGACGTTTACGTTCTTGCCAGTAAGCAGAAGTGAAGAAATAGACGAAAAATTCTTTGAGCCATGGTCTCATTATTCTATATTGCATGTATGCTGATATTTCGTGGATTGCCTGAAGATATTTTTTGGTACTCTCGTCTCTTTTTCATCGAGCTTGTAGCCCATGGCAGTCTCTAAACCAATGAATGAGACACAAAATCAAAAATGTGGATAATCTTACACAGAAGAAATTAAGACCTTTAGAGATAAGAAAACGGGAACATAAGAACAACATCCAAAAATAGAGACATTACAATCGCTGATCAGTCTGTTCAAATAGCGGAAATCATATGATGAACTTGAACAACATAAAGATGACGGAACCTGATAATTATAAAAAGAAAATTAAGGAATCCACATATATTTCTTAGATGAAGTAGATAATTTTGCCAATGGTTCTTTTGAATAGATCGTATTTGGATTGATTCATTAAAAAAAAAAATGACATCAAGAAATTTCAAAATTGAATAAATCAACATCTCAATGTTTTGACAACCTTCAATGTCAATTAGACTGCAAATGAAAAAAACACACAATTCCGAAGATTTACAAGTTTTCTGGAGAATGTGTCTGATATGGACACCGAAACGTTACATTATCTTTTTCATTCATTTCCTTCTTTTTATTTTTACTGTTAGGCAAAAATTTTTTCAAGACAAATTTGATCCTGACAAATTAGTGCTAAGATTTTCGTAGGAGCGCTTCATCTTAATTGTTTCTGCTAATTATTTCTGTTTCAGTGACTGGAAGTGAAAAAATAAAAAGTTTTTTAAGAAATGCAGAATTCTCCCAGATTATATTCCAATCGATAAAATGGTTTTATGCTTCATAAAAAAATCTCAGAAGGCCCTGGGAGGGTGCTGACGAGTGCTCGCTTATTGATGGAGCAATGGGGCTATTACCCCAGAAGTGGGATGGTCGCAAACGAAGGAAGGGTTCATGGAAATTCAGTCGCCATAGTTCGCTAGACGGGTGAGGAGCGTTCGTTCTGTGTGCGCGCTTATTACCAAAATCAAATTACCAGAAACTTTGCGAAGTGTTTTTCTAAATTTGGAGGTTCGACTTGAAGATGCCAACAGAAAAACGGTGGACTTTCGAACAGCGTTATTCTTAAGAAATGAGTTCCCAAGAGCTGAGCATTATTTGTCGAAAAAAAATTAAAATTGACTTGATAGTTTTCGTTTTATTTCTCTTTAAAACGGAATTCCTTATTTGACCACCCAGTAGGAATATAAATACAAAATCTCAATACGATCGATAATATTCTGAAAATAAATCTGAAACTGAAATACGTGAAAACAAAACTTGAAGAAATTAAATATATGGTTCTGATGATGCGAACCTCTTGATATTTTGCATGAACATTCAGTATATCAAACTTCATATACAAAATGAATGAGATTGCATCATCTGAACCATAAGAAATTCAGTTGGAATATTGAAAAGAAAAATCTTATATTTTCATAACAAGATATCCGATTCAAAAGAAAATGTATTTTGTGAATAAAGATTGATATACTGGATGATCATGCAAAATTTCAATAGGAATAGAACTATAGAATGTTATGTTTCAAACTGTCATGTTTTTCATATTTCAGTTCTTGAACAGTTTTCAGAATATCATTCCGTTCGTGCTGAGATTTTACACTCATTAATTTAGTATCAATCTCAAGTCCACTACACAATTTTGAGGTAATAGCCTGATTGCTCCACCAATGAACGAGCGCTCAAGACATCAGGGGCCTATTGCACCAAAATAGTTTGCAACTTTTCACTTCGCACTTTGCATTCTGACAAATTTCAAAAGTGAAAATTAGTTATGTTGCACAACATTTCTCCCAATATTTAATGTCTGCGGAGTAATTTTCCCTATGCACTTTACTTTTCACAATGTATTTTTCATTTATGAATGCGTTTCGTTCAACTAATGTTTAGGCCTGGTTTATTTAATATTAAAATAAATTCAATCCAAGAGACCTTTGCAATAATGAATTCAACCAGTTAAAATTTAGCAGACTGTAATAAGGAAAACGAGAAAAATAAAATGTATGCACATAAACCAGTTCAATGCCCAAATAGACCACTTACTTTTGATCTCTGGTAGTATTCCTGAGGGTTTTATGGTACTCTTACGACCTTTCTAGGTGAAATATTAGGAAGGCTTGAAAGGAATAGAAAGGATTAAAGATAATAAGATATACCCATTGATACCAGAAACTGGAGAATAGATGTGTCTCCTTAACCTTCTTCAAAAGTTCTAAATGAGCGTTGTTACACCACACTAATTGTGATTTCACAAATAATCAACTATATTAATTAATTTCAGCGGCGGAGAATTCTAATAAAGCGAAACGAATAATAAGAGCGATTACATTCATAGATCGACGAATACTGAATCAAAACATATGTACATACGCGTAAATAACGCATATGGTCCTTTTAATTTATACGCGAATGAAAACAAAAACTGTGAAATAAAATACGGGGCGCCAACAACTAAATTTATTTGAAAAGTGCAAAGTGAAAAATTGCAAAGTGTTTGGTGCAATAGGCCCCTGCTCTGGGATTTCTTAAATTCTTCAAAAAACGCTAAATTCGAAGCACACTTTACATTAAATCTTTGGTGTTGGGCATCTAAGCATATCCTACTAATGTTTAGAAGATATTTTCACTCACCACATATACTACGAACTGTATAGTCAGCCCTGCTCTGGGCTTTCTTAATTTTTTTCTTCAGAAAACTCAAATTTGAAGCACCCTTTATATTAAATCTTTGGTGTTGGCATCTAAGCATACCTGTTTGTTTTAGAAGATATTTTCACTCACCACATATACTACGAAGGTATATTGAGCTGTTATTGCACACACATCAACAGGTCTGAGCAATTCTTGGTAAAGTATCCACAGTTGGCTGTATTCCTTCATTGAAAACCTTGATAAACCCTTCAATATGCTGAAATGGAAGGCTGGAGTCAATATTTTTCTTCGTTCGGTCCACTTTTCACCTGAAAACAGGATAAAAACCTTATTTAAAGATATCCTTTTTACCATCGACTATGAGCAATTATTTAGGTTTTGTTTAATGCTTATATTGACTATTATTTTAGTTTTCTTCTTTCCCCCTTTTGATATCAGCAACCTTCCTTTAACCAATTTTCCATAATGTCGTATATTATACTCTTCGTGAGTGTTTTGTATTCATGAAAATCTGAAATAGTTATAATGTGTAATTAAGGTGGGTACTTTAGAAAGAGTTCTGCTTAATTGGTTGAACTGTTTCTAACTCGAATTTTCATTGAATTCATAATTATATTGCATTTAAAGAGATGGATACCTGATTCTACAGGGATTTTCCTAAACATGCGGCAAAAATTCAGGGGATTGTTCTTGACTATTTTAAGCATGTTTTGTCCTTTGATGATTTTTGAAAAACCTCTTTGTTTCGAAGATACAGGGCGAACAACATTTTTCATATTTTTAAAATTAATAACAGTTTAAATAAAAATGCGTACCGCACTGTGTTTACGAAGTAGGTACAATTTATTTTAAATTTGTTTAACACATTCAAACACGGTTTTCATTTGAATTCGTTTTTTGGCTAGAGGTGGTCATTTTTAACAGTTTTTGTAGGTTAAGTTAAATTTTCATGTAATTTTTCATAAGAAATGTTATTATCTAAAATTTGGTTCCCCTGTATCTTCGAAACAAAGAGGTTTCAAAAATCATCAACGGACAAAAATATTCTTAGAATAGTCCAAGGAACAATCCCCTGAATTTTGCCGCATGTTTAGGAAACACCTTGTATATTAGTTATTCAATCAACCAGGTTGATGTTGTTTCTGTTGGTAGCCTGCCTCGCTTCAGAAGATTGCTCAAAGATTTTCTTATGAGTAACTGTTTTTATAGAATTTTTGCGTATAAATGTGGTTCAATTTTTTCTTCAGTTTAATGTACGTGTTTTCTTTATTATAATCTGTATCACAAAATCCAATACCTGTATTTCAAGGTCCATGGAAATAAATTATATCTATCTATCTATCTGTCTATCTATATATCTATTAAAAAAGCGACTAATGGTCAAGATTTTAACGCTTTAATAGTTCGAGACCATTAGTCGCTAGATTGATAACCGAGTTGAACAAGATATAGGAACAGCCTGTATAAATAACTTACCTCGCAGTCCTCTGGAGACAGAATGTTCACTGACGTAGCATGAAGTATACGTAGAGATATTGAGGATAAAATTCTTGGCAAATTGTCTGAAGTTTTTGAAAAGTTCATCTGAAAATGTTTGGAAGCATATTCAAAATAAACCAGTACCTATTTCCTAAAAACACTATACATAATATTAAGCACTAAGTAGGTGTTACTCACACAATTCTTTCAGATCTCATAACTTATATAAGGGGTTGAAAATAACGTGAATAATTTCGTGTGGGATAGATTTTCGAAAAATAAAATTCTTTTAGGATTTCCCATTTAATTCTGGAGTCTCCTGCAAAATTTCTATACATTCGATACTTTCTCGAAAGAAATGAAAACTTACATGCTGTTATGATCACTGATCGTGAAGTGTTCCATAGAATGAATTTCTAAGATATTGTATGTCTATGACAGGAGATAAGGATGTTTTATAACTCTTTCCGGAAGAAATTATATCCGTAATATTTGTTGTCACAAATAGAATTTTCTTTCGATTAATAAGCATAATTGACAAAACCAATTTTAAGCATAAAAAATATCTTAGAATATTCATTCTATGGAACATACGATGAAATGAAATGAACAGAGATCTTAACTGCTTGAGTGTTTCATTTTTTCCGAGGAAAGTATAGACGCTATCGAAACTTTCAAGAGCCTTTTTTTCGTCAGAATTGAATGGGAATTATAAAAGAATATTATTTTTCGAAAATATATCCCACGAAAAGAATTTTCGAAGGAAAATCATAAGAGGTTGTGATTTTCAACCCCTAATAACTCCTCATCACCTTCCATTTGAAAAAAAAAATTATGTGAACTACCCCTGTTTATTTTCATCAAGGAAACACATGTTTACAGACAACCTGTATATTGATGAATATCTGAGCCAATAAAATTGATGAAGCATACATTGAATAGAGCAGCGCGTTAGTATTTTAAAATTTGCTCTGGAGCAATTGGATATACAGGGTGTCCAGGTAAATTGGGAAATCTCTCGGATTCAGATAAAATAAAAAAAATAAGATGACAAGTTCCATAATTTGTTTTCCTAACGGCCCTCCCTACGAAGATACGACCTCCTAAATAACGCCACTGGAAATTCAATTCAGTGGAATAAATTTTCAAAAACTACTTTCATTATTTTTTTTCGGAAACGGTTCCTTTATCGACACTGAACAAGAGTACTTTTTCCTTAGCTTAATGTTCAAGGTAACCAAATTTTTTTTAGCACCTTATCATACAGGGTGTTAAAAATGTGAGCATTAAAAGGTACAACCCAGTCCGCCCCTGGTAAACTGAACAAACTAATTGAAATTTGAGTGCGGTGAATCAAGAGGTCCTTAATAATATCAATCATTAATCATATGAAATTTTCATCAAATTATATCGAGTAGTTTGAAACTTATTTCACTAAAATGGATTTGCAGTGGCGTCATTTAGGAGGTCGTATCTTCGTAGGGAGGGCCGCTAGGAAAAAAAATTATGGAAACATGTCATCTTCATTTTTTATGTTCTATCTGAATCCGAGAAATTTTCCGGGACACCCTGTATTTCTCACGAACTGGACATTTGAACAGAGTTTGTTTACAATCATCCTCACCTTCTTCAGCGAATAATGTGTTTGTATTTCCAAGTATAAAATTCCTTGTTTGGGTCTCGGTATTTTTGCAGTGTACTTGATTCTTCTATAGTGAACAGAAAACCATTTCAAAATGAAAGTAACAAAGTACTGATGAATAATATCACTAAATACACTAGAATCATCTTCACTCTGAGAACTGAAAGATTAATCTCGAAATGTTCACAGTATATTCGTTATTCATTGAGACTATGAGATACGATTTTCTGTTTGTTTTATTTTGAATTAACGATAATAATAAAGAAGAATTTCGACCTATGTGAGCTACGCAAGTTCATTTAATCAATTTCAATGTTTTATCACATTTATTTCTAGGATTAGATTGTTCAAGTCATTATTATTTATCAGAATTCATTTTACATCATTCTATACAGGGTTTCTTTAAATCACTGCAACGTGAAAAGATGAAGAATGCACTCGTTCTACTTAAAAGAAATGCTATATCGTTTCGCCCAAATGTCTGTAATTTCGAGTTTTGAACCGAAAATGGTCTCAAACGATAGGTTTAGACTCTCTGATGACGAATTCGTGGTCAAATTCAGTTCTGTCACTCCGTCCGTTAGCAGGAAAACTTTCGAAGCGATTGTCTACGAATGCCCTATTAACCACTTCCTTCTACAACCAACCGTTTTCAAAAGTTTTTGAATAAACTTGGTAGCAGATGGAAAATACTTTCTTTTATCAATCGTTGGAAAAAAATCGGTATCTGTTCTTCCGATTAAAATGATTGATACCTCATTTCATAGATAAATTAATTCTCTACAAACCCCATTGACCACTTTCTTCTATAATCTCTCGAAATCTTGTTCCTCAATATCTCAGATATAACGAAACCAATCGAAATGAAATGGTACGGCCAAATGCATGATGCTGAAAATAAGCCTCATGCAAAATTTTGTAGCCATAGTGTTGACAGAACCATATAGAAAATTCATGTTTGCTACATCCGGATGAGTAAAGTACACATCTGGACCGTTCGGCATAAAATCTGAGAGATCGGATGTCGATTTTATCAAAAGAGTTTATGTTATTTATATATATTTTGTTTTATTTGAGATGTTTTGATCCGACAACCGATAGATGAAAAATTCAGTGCCTTTTGCACTTCATTATTTATTGAGATTTTATGGTGGAGCTACGAAAGGGTGAAAGTATCGTTAAAAGATGAGCATATTTCCCAAAATAGTGATCGTTGAAAATCTCATAATCTATGAAAGTAGAACAGAGCAGGATGTTCTGTGGCAGATGCTCTGTACTGTTCTTTTATTCGCAGAATATATTACAGATGAATCTCAACGATCTGTCACGGGTCACGTGACTAAAAAATCCGTCTGCTCGCGGAAGTCAATGCCGAACGGGCTTATTGAATGTTCATGCTAAATTTTGAGGGGATATCATCATCAGAACCATAGAATTTAATTTTGGTAATTACTTTTCCTTACATATTTGATTTTTGAATAATATTCAGAATCTAATTCCGATTGTGCTGAGATTTTGCAATTATATATTCGGTATAAATCTCAAATCCCATATAAATTTTGAGGTCTTATTGCTCCACCAAAGAACGAGCGCTCAAAAGCTTCTTCTTAGGTTTTTTCTTAAAACACACTTAAATACACAACTCAAACTCTATTCCAAGATATTTAATAAAAACTAAAAATAAACTTCAAATTGAACAGAATTAAGAGTTAAGGTATTTACATATAAACAACAGTATTGAAAATGATAAAAACATATACATGAAATATATTATTGAAACATATTGTCTTCTGTTTTATTTGTGGAAATCTATTCTTGAGTTCGAAACAATCATTATCTATGAATAGAAATGTTCAAATTGAATTTCGAAGAAAAATATAGTTTTCCACAAATATAAAGCATAGCAATGAAATGATGATCTCATAATCAGTTTACAAAGCTTATTATACCATTAAATAACGAAAGTTTCAAGATAGGGAATAAAAAATTGGTCCTGTTGATATTCGCCAAGGTTAAAGGTTGAGAAAGATAATTTTTTTTTACATTCAAGGAGAATTAATATATATGTATCATTTCGATTGATGAAATTTCAGTTTTATATTATTTGTTTCTCGCTATTAGAGCGAAATCAAATTCAAATTTGATTTGATTTGCTCTTAATATCTGAGTTCTCACGTAAAGTGAGAGGTTAAAACAAATGTTTAAATGGCATTAAAACTCAGTATCTGTCGTTGAAGTTTTGTTTATAATTACCCACTAAAACAACTACCCTCAGATTTTTTCTCAAATTGTACCTTCTGATTTTTTCACTCTAATGATAATATGTTTATCTCATCAATTTTTTGTCATCTTAGGTAAGTATATTAAGGTGACTCTTAAGAATAATACTTATAAATTGTGGCACCTCCACCATTTTTGCTTGAAGAAATCTCTTGGTATAACCAACATAATTCCAACATTTGTCCCACATTTTATAATTATTATTTTTAAGGGTAGGTTTTTTCTTACTAGGAAATCGTTCAGGGGGGAAAAGCCTATGTGCAATCAAAGAAAAATATCTGGGGGTTATTTGGAGGTTGTGATCAGGTGATTAGAGACAAAATTTCAACGGCGGATTCTGACACAGTCTTGATGCCACTTACTTTACTTTTTATTTGAACTTTTACCCTGCCTGAGGGCCGACATATTGACAGTTATGAGTAATCTTGGGACACTCTGTAAAGTAAAGAAACGAGATCCGAATATTGAGAAAATCAACTGTACAATGGTAGGTAGCAAGCAAACTACAAATAACAGTAATATTTATTTCTTTGTAGTATCAAAAAAATCTTGAATTAATTAAAAAAAACAGCATGTGAACATAAAAACAATCATTATCGCCATTGAAGTGCTCGAAAGAATCGGCATAAGCCAAGCTAGGATCACAAATAGTACCTACCCTTAATTGCCTCTTTCACATTAGCAGACATAATTCTGAAGTTAATTTCTGCAGGATTGATACTTTAAACAAATAAAACGGCAACCTATTAGAATCGTCCAAACATTCTGGTCCACATCTTCGTCGATCTTAAGTCATTTGGAAACACAAGCTCTTGGTGTCTGAGCAAGCACTCCAAGGTTGCTCCTCTTGTGAGGTTTTCTGGAATCCCAGCAGCCAACAGCATCTCTGGTGACCAGATGTAGATCATTATACCATTTCTGTCCATTGCAGAGACTGATACTTGCCAGACTTGCCTCTGCTTTGTCCCATGACCCTGAAGGCGTCCTGGCTTTGTCCCATCCAGTTTTGTTGCAAATAATTGAGGTCTTGACGTAGAACTCCTGAAACTGGACATGGGATGGGATGGTAGTAGAGGATTCTGTCCTGTTGAACTTCGTCCAGGGTGATAGTGGCAGACCAAAGACACCGTCTGTTCATTTGAACTCGAGATAATGGAACTTATAGGCTGCTGCTAGTGGACTAGGGTAGAAAAAATGATCAGTTCTTCTCTATCTGATAGCTGAGATTTCGGGAGTATGAAACATCTTTAAATACACTGTATTGAAAGTTAAGAATATTGAGGAATAAAATTGTACAAATGTAGCTAACTATTGGTAATTGAGACAAACCTATATTTTTATGTTTGTAACAAAGAATGTATTTGAAATAAATTTAAATTAAAATTAGTGATAACAATCTCAAGTGATCAATAGCAATCATTATCGCCATTGAAGTGCTCAAAAGAATCAGCATAAGCCAAGCTAGGATCACAAATTGTTTCTTCACTGCTTCTTTCACATTAGCAGACATAATCCTGAAGTTAATTCTGCCGGATTGGGACTTTTATACAAATAAAACGGCAGCCTATTAGAAATCGTCCAAACATTCTGATCCACATCTTGGTCTATCTTCAAATCATTTGGGAAAACCAAAGTCCTAGAATCTTGAGCCAAAACACCTAAGTTGCTCCTCCTGTACGGTTTTCTGGAATCCCAGCAACCTACAGCATCTCTGGTGACCAGATCGTAGATCATTATACCATTCCTGTTCATTGCTGAGGCTGATACTTGGCCAGACTTGCCTCTGCTTTGTCCTATGACCCTGAAGGCGTCTCTGTTTTGTCCCATCCAGTTTGTTGCAGATGATTGAGTCTTGACGTAGAACTCCCTGAACTGGACATGGGATGGTAGTAGAGGATTCTGTCCTGTTGAACTTCGTCCCAGGGTGATAGTGGCAGACCAAAGACACCGTCTGTTCATTTGAACTCGAGATAATGGAACTTATAGGCTGCTGCTAGTGGACTAGGGTAGAAAAAATGATCAGTTCTTCTCTATCTGATAGCTGAGATTCAGGAGTGAAACATCTTGAAACACACTGTATGAAAGTTAAGAATATTGAGGAATAAAATTGTACCAATGTAGCTAACTATTGGTAAATGAGACAAACCTATATTTTTATGTTTGTAACAAAGAATGTATTTGAAATAAATAAAATTAAACATTAGTATAAACCATCTCAAGTGATCAACAGCAATCATTATCGCCATTGAGTGCTCAAAAGAATCAGCATAAGCCAGCTAGGATCACAATTAATTGTTCCCTTCACTGCTTTTTTCACATTAGCAGACATAATCCCGAATTTAATTTCTGTCGGATTGAGACTTTATACAAAAAAAACGGCAACCTATTAAAAATCGTCCAAACATTCTGATCCACATCTTGGTCTATCTTCAAATCATTTGGAAAAACCAAAGTCTTAGAATCTTGAGCCAAAACACCTAGGTTGCTCCTCTTGTACGGTTTTCTGGAATCCCAGCAACCTACAGCATCTCTGGTGACAGATTGTAGATCATTATACCATTCCTGTGCTTTGCTGAGGCTGATACTTGGCCAGACTTGCCTCTGCTTTGTCCCATGACCCTGAAGGCGTCCTTGGTTTTGTCCCATCCAGTTTCGTTGCAAATAATTAAGGTCTTGACGTAGAACTCCCTGGAACTGGACATGGGATGGTAGTGGAGGATTCTGTCTTGTTGAACTTCGTCCCAGGGGTGATAGTGGCAGACCAAAGACACCGTCTGTTCGTTGAACTCGAGATAATGGAACTTATAGGCTGCTACTAGTGGACTAGAAAAAATGATCAGTTCTTCTCTATCTGATAGCTGAGATTTCGGGAGTGTGAAACATCTTGAAACACACTGTATTGAAAGTTAAGAATATTGAGGAATAAAATTGTACAAATGTAGCTAACTATTGATAATTGAGACAAATTTCTGCTGATTTAATATCTTCAAATCATTCGGGAAAACCAAAGTCTTAGAATCTTGAGCCAAAAACACCTAGGTTGCTCCTCTTGTACGGTTTTCTGGAATCCCAGCAACCTACATCATCTCTGGTGACCAGATTGTAGATCATTATGCCATTCCTGTCCATTGCTGAGGCTGATACTTGGCCAGACTTGCCTCTGCTTTGTCCCATGACCCTGAAGGCGTCCTTGGTTTGTCCCATCCAGTTTGTTCCAGATTATTGAGGTCTTGACGTAGAACTCCCTGAAGCTGGACATGAGATGGTACTACAGAATTCTGTAGAAGAGATGGTCAGTTCTTCTCTATCTGATAGCTGAGATTTTGGGAGTGAGGAACAACTTGAAACACACTGTATTGAAAGTTAAGAATATTGGGGAATCTAATTGTACAAATGTAGCTCACTATTGGTAATTGAGACAAACCATTAATTGTAAATAATGAAATAATTTAAAAATTTAAAAATGCCTTTTTATTGGTGAGACTGTTTATTAATGACTGCAAATTCTTGCCTGCTCGACTAGTTTCGATGAGTATCTCTCATCATTCTCAAGAGCCAAGTAACTAGACAACTGCAAAGAGAGAAAGACAAAACAGATAATTGAAAAATAATTGTCAATAGTAACAATAAACAACTCACGATGCAGCAGTCTAGCACAGTTCTCCAGCCAGGACAAAGAATCGACCTTGACACATTTAGGGTCTTTGAAAAATCACAAATAGGATGAAGTCAAATTTGAAATATAAATATAAATGGTTACATTACAAACAATAACAAAACAAACATCAATACGCACGCGTACACAATTCTGCTGCAGAAGTCATAAAATCGACGGATCAAGGTCGAACGCATCAATCTACTCAGTGACCATTAATTTCCTTACTATCCCAACATGAACATTTACTCTCTTTCTATGAAATCAGAATAAACCTAAAAGTTTTCCATATCATAAACTAAGCCTTCAGGCAAAACCAAAAAAGATAAAAAAATTTTTAAATGCTTCGGAAAACTTCCTCAGGATTTGTTCTAGTTCTATTAATACATTGGAATTTCCCTAACGAAAGTCTGTATAACGAATTTCTCTGTAAAACGAATTTCGTATGAGACATTGGACTTTTAATCCTAATTCCATTAGAAACACTGTCTAAAATGAAGTAAATTCTCTCTATAGCGTAATATTCAAAGAACATCACTCTTTGAAAGAGTATTGGTAAGAAGGTGTAAGAGTTGGTTTTTTCCGAAATTTTTTCACGTACGTAATAAATCCCGACCTTAAACTAAATCATTACGGCAGGCAGAGAGATCATTCTGAAACAGTTTTAAATACACCCCTGGCTCTTTGGTTTCAATCTAACCAGTAGTACGCTAGTAGAAAAGTTGTGCGATAAAGTCGAAAAGCAAGTGCTTAAGTTAAATGATAAACTTAAATTTATCAGTGAAGTCGACCGCGACATGACCGAGTATAGAAACAAAATTTTCTGTATAACGGAATTTCTTTATGAAATTTTTTTGCGGATTTTGCACTTTCGTTATAGGGGAATTCCACTGTATTTTCAGGTGGGCTTTCAGTCAAAACCTACCTAATTAAAGGTTTTTCCTTAGATAGACCTTTCAATAACAATGTTGTATTTTCTGTATATTCTACTTTATGTCTAGAACAGTCTAATTTTGAATCTCGTCGTCAACTTTTCCTCATGCTTGGAGTAAATTTCACTTTAATCCCATTCTTCGATCGTAGTACTATATGGGTTACCAAAATTATGGATTCCGGTGTATCTATGGGAGAGAGAACGAAGTTACTGAGAACTCCTGTGAGGAAAGCTTTCATCTCCAGAAGGGCGAACTTTTGACCTGGGAAAAACGAATGAACACGTATTCAATCTATTTTTAAATTTAAAATGAAATTCGAAACTGATGCAATTCAAAAAGTTGCATTTATCATTGAAAAAAGTTTATTGTTTTAATATACAGGGTGTTTCATCATAAACTGGACAAACATATATTTTCGTGCAGAGGACATCGGGAGAATCATTTTTGCCTTATACAATATATCCCGTTTTCGAAGCATAAGCGAGATACAGGGTGTCAAACGTCATTTTTGAGCAAGATTCTTATGAGTGTGGTCAGTTATGTATAACACTTGGTGTAGCGGTTTTTGGTCAAATCTCAGTATTTTTGGGTCCTCTATTCAGAAAAGTTGACGAACTCCGAAACACCAAATTTTTTTTACATGTCTACAGCGATGAAAAATTTCACTCGAAATGGATGAAATTTTGTACAATTGTACTTCTTGAATTATCAATCACTAATATGAAAACAGAATCGTAAAATATCGAACGGTTTCGTTACTACAGTCATTCAAATGTTTCGTTCGGACCTCTGAAATATTGAAAATAAAATTGTTTTGGGTTCTAGAATCAAATAATTGAATTATTGGCATGTCTTAACATTTTAGATGAATTTAAACGAAAAAACCAGTGAAACTTAGTTGGGACTCGAAACGACGTAGGTATTAAATAGATAAATGGCACTGTTCTAAGGATATTAATATTCGTTGCCAGGCAACAGTAGTTCGTAGTTCATAGAGTTGGACTGGTATTTTAATTTCAGTGAATATAATTTAGCCAGTAGTCAAACTCTATGAACTACGAACTACCGTTGCCTGGCAACGAATATTAAATCCTTAGAACAGTGCCATTTCCCTATTTAATACCTACGTCGTTTCGAGTCCCAACTAAGTTTCACTGATTTTTTTGTATAAATTCAACTTGAATGTTAAGACATGCCAATAATTTAATTATTTTGATTCTAGAACCCAAAACAATTTTATTTTCAATATTTCAGAGGTCCGAACGAAACATTTGAATGACTGTAGTAACGAAACCGTTCGATATTTACGATTCTGTTTTCATATTCGTGATTGATAATTGTACAAAATTTCATCCATTTCGAGTGAAATTTTTTCATCGCTGTAGACATGTAAAAAAAATTTGTGTTCGATTTTTGAAAAAATTTTTTCACAGAAAGTCTTAGAAAAAATGTGTTCATTCAGAAAACAAAAGTCAATTTGACAACCGCAAAAAAAAATTTGGAACATTGCAGGTTTTCCGCCATTTTGTAAATTTTTTTCGGAGTTCGTCAACTTTTCTGAATAGAGGACCCAAAATACTGAGATTTGAACAAAAACCGCTACACCAAGTGTTATACATAACTGACCACACTCATAAGAATCTTGCTCAAAAATGACGTTAGACACCCTGTATCTCGCTTATGCTTCGAAAACGGGATAATTGTATAAGGGAAAAATGATTCTCCCGATGTCCTCTACACGAAAATATATGTTGTCCAGTTTGTGATGAAACACCCTGTATAATATTTTTTGATGAATATAATAATTGAGAAATAGTTTGCTACAAAGTATATTTGATTTTAAGGAACACAATGATACCTATGACTCTGAATCAAGGCATACGGTCACAATACAAAGAAAAATAAATGGAATAAAATTAACATAAAACACTCTGTAGGTCGCTGACGGTAAAAAATAGAAAAAAATGGTATTCAGAAGAATCATTAAGAATTAGATTATCTTTGGAATGAAACGATAAAAAAAGTATGTTCCGGGAGAAAAATTTTTGTAGCCGCCGGGACGCCAGGCTTCTCAATTCTTTTCTTCGACTTTTATTCACATTTCAAGTCAACATTGACTTCTACCAAATACCGTGAACAGAATTAAAAAATATTCATCCCTTTTCCAGAAAAATTAGATTAATAAGATAAGTAAATCACCCTGTACTCCTTCGCACTAATGATCTAGCAGGATATTGTCGTCTTAGGAAGCATATGAAAAGAATTGGTTTAACAGAAACTGACGAGTGTAGATTTTGTGGCGAGAGAATGAAACTCCTGTGCAAGAATGTCTTAAGGAGGGGAATAATAGAAAAAACGCTGAATTAGCCTTCTTCAATCCCTACCTGATATTGGACTTCATTCGAGCTCTAGGTGTCTTGAAAAACAAATGCGAGAAACTTTTTTTCAAGTCCTAAGAAATACTGAGTCCAAAAACTTTCATAATATGATTCAATAAGTAGATTTTACTAACACAAATTTTTTGATCGCATAACTCTATTATTAGGGGTTGAAAATAACAACACTTATGAATTCATTCGAAAATTGTTTTCGTAGGATAGATTTTCAAAAATAAAATTCTTTCATGCAGAGCCGGAACTAGGATTCTAGCGCCTGTGGCAAACTTTCAAAATGCGCCCTTGAAGAAATTTATTTTTCAATAATATATGATTTTTATAATTGACATTATTGATTATAGGGGTTTTCCAATAAAAAGGTGTTATTTTGATATTAAAAGAAAATGCCATTTTTCAATAAAAATTATCGGATGTTTATTTCATTATGAAGAGAAGCTATGCCGTTAATAGTGGAAAATAACATAAAGCAAATGACCACCACGACCACGCTTACAGGACCATATCCTTTTAATTAAATTTTCCATAACCAAATCGCAAAGTGGCTGCCCTATGTCCTCGATAGCCTCACGAATTCCATCTTTAAGGTTTGAATCGACGCTGGGCTATTGGCGTAGACCTTCTTTTTCACGAAGTCGCAAGGTGTTAAATCACAAGATCTCGGTGGCCAATTGTAATCACCTCTTCGAGAGATAACACGGTTCGGAAACTTTTCCCGCAAAAGACCAATGGTTTCGTTGCTTGTGGGGCACGTAACGCCGTCTTGTTGAATGTAAACGTTGTCCAGATCAGTACTATCCAATTTCGGCCATAAAAAATAATTGATCATCTCTCGATAGGGCAATCCATTCACCGTAACTGTCGCTCCCGCCTCATTTTCCGAAAAGTGGTCCAATGACTCCGCCGGACCATGAACCGCACCAAACAGTCACACGTTGCGGATAGAGAGGCTTTTGAACAATAACTCTTGGGTTTTCCTAGCCACAGATGCGACAATTCTGCTTGTTGACGAGGCCACCGAGGTGGAAATGGGCCTCATCACTCAAGATGATTTTTCGATGGAATTGCGGTTCTTGTGTTAACTGAACATAAGTTATAAGACCCAAATCTTTATGCAAAATACGGTGTAATGACGTTTGTGGAATCCCTATTTCCAAAGAACGACGAGGCATGGACAAATCTGGATTTTCTTTAACACTTTCGGCGCGCAGCAGCAATATTTTCGGCTGTTCTCGAGTGACGTGCACGGGTTTTATTCTTCACATCACTAACTTGTCCCAAGATCTCGAATTTTTTCACCAATTTCTTCATTGCGATCCTACAAGGTTCTTGAAGCGAGTATCGTTTCATTTTTATTAATGACGTAGTTTCTACTTGTCAAATGTCAAAAAATGACAGCTTCAAACGTGATATCTACCGAAATAGCGGGCTTTTCAAAATAACACCTCTTTTTGAAAAACCCTTCATTTTGAAGAACCTTTTATTGACAATAATCTCCTATATTTAAGGTAATGGACAATGCACCTAGAGTCGTGTTTCTCGCCATGTATAATTTCTAGGATTTTGTTCCGTTTTGGTAGTGTTCGTAACTACGTGTTTCTCAATTTTGTAAACTGGTAAATTCGCCACTTTGAAATATAGAGCTTGTAGTCAATCTTGATGTAAAATGGAATTTTTCATATTTCACATTTTGCGCCCCTAGGTCGTTGCGCCCGTGGCAAATGCCTTCTTCGCCACGCCCACGGTCCGGCTCTGCTTTCATGGTTTCTCATTCAATTCTGGAGAAAAATCTCGTCTGCAAAATTTTGATAAAGTCGATAATTTTCTTGGAAAAAATAAATACTTAGAAGCAGTTATGATCACTGTTCATTCCATTTCATCGTATGTTCCATAGAATGAATATTCCAAGATATTGTTTATGCTCAAAATTGGTATTGTCAATTATGTTCATTAATCGAAAGAAAGTTCTATTTGTGAAATTAAAATATTACGGAAATATTTTCTTCCGGAAATCAGTAACTAAACCTTCAGAAAGACTTAAAGAACATCTTTATCTCCTGTCATACCAATACAATATCTTAAAATATTCATGCTGTGAAACACTTAAACGATTTGATGAAATGAACACTGATCATAGCTGTTTGTGAGTTTCTATTTTTGTCGAGAGAAGTATCCACTGTATCGAAACTTTCAAGAGACTTTTTTCTTAAGAATTGAATGGAAAACCATAAGAGAATTTTATTTCCAGAAAATCTATCCCACGAAAGCAATTTTTCAACAAAAATCGTAGGGGGGATGTTATTTTCAACCCCTAATAATAAAGTTATGAGATCTAAAAAATGTGTATGAGTAACAGCTACTTAGTGCTTCCTATTATGTATATTTTTATGACCCAGTGTTTTAAGAAGCTTTAAAACTGTTTACTCATCATCGCCTTTCAGAGGCTGTATTCTGGAAGGGGGGTCGATTTCGAAAAAAATTTATATGAACTACCCTGCGTATTTCGATCGAGAATTCATCTCTCGAAGTCCCTTGCATTTGTTTACAGACACACTGTACAATTCTTTACATTTATTTGGACCAAGTGCCCCAAGAACAAAACGAAAATGTTTATGAAGAATAGGGAAAGTGTGCCCATGTTGGCACCCTTAACGAATTATTTACATATTTCATTGAAGGAATATTTTTCTATGTCATCGAATGTACAGATTTACTGCTACTCATATGTAGTATGCATTCTTATATATAGTTTCAATATAAATTCTTAAAAATTTGGATTATAGCGCTTTTTGAAATTTGGCCACGGGTGCTATCATAAGATCACGTATGTCCTTTGATGGCATATAACTTAAAATAAAATGATATTATTTATTGAAATGTTTTATTGAAAAAAATAGCAGTCCTATTTCATGAAAATGAAAATAAAAGTATTAAGAAACTAAATTTACATTCTTTGGCATCGTCAAAATATAAAAATATAATTTTTATACGCACAATTCACATACGAATATGATTGCACTAGCACACTCGGCATGGCACTAGCTGGCGCATTTCTAGCAACGCAACCAATTCTCCCTTGGTCGAGACATGGACAACAGCTTATAACAATAAAGACAAGCGGCATCTGAATCATCGTCATAATGTCTTTCTTCATTTTCCTCATTTTCTTTTACGAACTTAATCTGTCTTTTGACCTTTCTAGCTAGCTTTTCTCTCTCTTTCTTTGTCTTCTCTTCTTCTTCCAACTTCTTTTTTTGTCAGAGGTTGTATTGAGGATTCCAACTTTTCCTCGTTTTCTTCCCCTGTTCACTGTTGATTCTGTAACGGCAGTTGGCAGTGGTGATAGTTCTTGTATGATTTCAATGATCTCGATTCTTCACTGGAAACCATTCTCATTATTTTCGGATACTCTAATATTTCTTGCGAAGTACCAGGCTTTGGAAGAATCGTCTCTTGATCTTGGTTCTTTTTCCTATGATGGCACCCTATGCTATCATAGGAACACTCTGGCTATGCCATCATAAGCATAAGTAACATATATTTTTCAACAAAGCAAAAAAGGTACTACAAAGACGAAAAAACTTAAAACTTTCACACTTAAAGCTTTGTTATAGAGTGATTAAAGAAAAGTATAATCATTTTTTATACAGATTTTTTGAATATCCAAATAAAACGAAAAAGAATGAAATAACTATCATACATCAACACTTACCAAAATGATTGAACTCTTATAACAGTCACAAATTACCACGTATTCAACGTGTAACTACGTATATCAAGCGTAAATGCCATTTGGCGTACAAACTAAGTACATATAAGTATGTTCAGTTGATTTTAACAGACTTCTCTGAAGTGTGCTATCATAAGCAGGATGCCATCATAGGCATACTTCCCCTACATAAAAAAATAAACTCACCAATGCAGTTTCTAGGACCGGCGCTGAAAGGAATGTAAGCAAACGGATGTCTATTTAGGCAGTTTTCTACTAAAAATCTATCCGGATCGAAAACATCCGGATTAGGAAACACTCTCGGATTTCTGAGAATGTCAAAAATGTGAAAATGGACAAAGGTGCCTTCTGCAATCATATATCCAGAATTCAAAACAGTATCTTCTTCAGCTTTTCTAGAAATGAAGAACACACTGGGGTAAAGTCTTAAAGATTCTTTGATGCATCTTTCCATATAATCCATTTTCTGGAGGTCTTCGTATGTCAGGTCTGTTCTTCCTTCCATTACTGTTTCTATTTCTTCTACTATTTTATCCTGAAAAAATTCAACATTTTTTAAGTCTGTCTTTTGAGACAGTACAAGGGGGGCATAATTCAGTGTTGGCAACACAAAACTTCACAATTACGAGACTCAAATGTTCAAATTACACTTTTTTACACGCAATTATTGAACGCAATGCACACAATAGGCCAAGCAATAGAGATATTTCCTTGACAAAAATACTACCTAGAAGCCACCTGTGCCATTCCGAGCAGGACAGTCCGTAGTTTATTCCCACCATGTTTTAATCACGAAAATGCCATTTTTTATTTGTTATTAACAAAAAACAACAAAAATTCGCGTTCTTTCTAGTTTTTTCGTTGCAAAATGGAAACTATTGATGCAGTGATAACGTTACAATGGGATGAATTGTAGAGAATTACATTGTGAAGAGAATGATGGGTCAAACGATCCGATCGAATAATTAAAAGTGGAGAAAAGCGGAAAAAACCGGAAAATTGCGTGTTTTTTCTTTTAACTCATAACTCTGCCATTTTGCAATATTTGGAACTGAAACTTCACACGATAGTAGCTATTGACGTGTAATTCATGTGTACCAAAATTGGATTTGGTCGGATAAATAGTTTTCACATAATTCCCATTTGAATTTTTTTTAGACAAATTTTCGCGGAGAGCTCGATGCGTTTGAGGTCGTCCGATTGAAATTAAAAAAATTGGTTTGGAAAGAAGACGTGATCAGTAACAAAACGTCTATTCTGATTTTTCAAAAAACTAGTGAGAACATGAAGGAAAACGACCGACCAAGCGAGAGTGGTCGAGTGGAGAGGGAATGAGCGAATAGAGGGGAAACGCCGCGGAAGCCAACGGTCGCCGAGTTTAAAAATTGTTGCGCGGACAGCGCACCAAATTTTGTACACATATACGTTTCCCCTCGATTCGCTTATTTCCTCTCCACTCGACCGCTCTCGCTCGGTCGGCCGTTTTCCCTCATGTTCTCACTAGTTTTTAACACACTTAAACGCGTTTTATTGAAAAATCAGAATAGACGTTTTGTTACTGATCACGCCTTCTTTCCAAATCAATTTTTTTAATTTCAATCGGATGACCTCAAACGCATCCAGCTCTCCGCGAAAATATGTCCAAAAAAAATTCAAATGGGAATTATGTGAAAACTATTTATCCGACCGAATCCAATTCGGCACACATGAATTGCACTACTATCGTGTGAAGTTTCAGTTCTTAATATGGCAAATGGCAGAGTTATGAGTTTAAAGAAAAAACACGCAATTTTCCGGTTTTTTCCGCTTTTCTCCAGTTTCAATTATTCGATCGGATCGTTTGACCTTTGACCACTATTCTCTTCACAATGTAATTCTCTACAATTCATTCCATTGCAACGTTATCACTGCATCAATAGTTTCCATTTTGCAACGAAAAAACTAAAAAGAACGCGAATTTTTTTTAGTTTTTTGTTAATAAAAAATAAAAAAATGGCATTTTCGTGTTTAAAAAATGGTGGGAATAAACTACGGACTGTCCTGCTCGGAATGGCACAGGTGGCGTCCAGGTAGTATTTTTGTCAAAAAACTAATTATTTGTAGCTCTGTTGCTTGGCGTACAACTGAATTCATCTTCATCCTTTTTCTACATTTAATGCTCTGTTCTTTGGGAATTCATTTCTTAAAAATCACGCTGTCCACATGTCGACCATTTTTCTGCTGGCACATTTCTAGTCGAACCCCAAAATTTAGAAAAACACGTCCCAAAGTTTCTGGACCGATGACTCGAATTTCCGGCCGGATATTTTCCTTCAACGCAATTAGAGTGCGGGGATTGTTTATTGATTGACTATATTTTGAGGTATCCCTTGAAGTAAAAGTCGCAAGGTGTCAAATCCGGGCTTCTAGGGGGCCATGAAAGGTCCCCACGCCGAGAAATAAAATTTTCAGGAAAAAAACGCCTGAATAACAGGTAAAGACAGATTTGAAGTGTGACAAATGGCCCCGTCTTGTTGAAACCAAGTGTCCCGATTGTATCCGTCAAAGTCTTGAAGGGCTGGTTCAAAAAAAAATTGTTCAACATATCCACATAACGATCAGAATTCACTGTTACTGCTCGGCCGCGACCGTCTTCGAAAAAGTACTGGCCAATAATGCCTTGCGTGCGTGTATTGCACACCAAACTGTTACCTTCAGATTATGCAATTGAGTTTCATGTTTCACTTTGGGGTTTTCTGAAGACCAATACCTGCAATTTTGTTGGTTTACATAGCCGTTGAGATGAAAATGGGCTTCATCAGAGAAAAATAATTTGATTTTGGTAATTATCGCGCACACAGTACGAACGCTCATTACCCATCCAGCGAACCATGGCGATTGAATTTCCATGAACCCTTCCTTCGTTTGAGACCAACCCCACTTCTCTATTTTTATCCAAAACAATTTTAGAGCGCTTTTAAATCGGAATTCCTTAGTATTTGGATAAAATCAGAAGGAGTTTTTAGACAAAAGAGTCAATAACCATATCTTACCATAAAATAGTTACTTACTTGTATTGTAGGGTGATTTGCAAGCAGCATCAAGCAAAAACTGAGGGCAGTGGCTATTGTATCATGACCCTGAAAAAAATATTTTTCTCAATCTTGTAATTTAATACATGATAAATGCTCTTCTAGTTATGAATCATGCAGAGGTCATTGGAATTCTTCAAAGAATTCAAAATTTGTAGCCACTAGAAGCCAGCATACTTTGCTTGTCAACAACAGCAAACAGGTGCCTATGGTGGCGTAAGCGCAGAGTATCAAAACCTACAAGAAACAATTGATTTTCCTAACTCGTTCAAGATTAATAACTTCTGAGGAGCTTATTCGAAGCCAGAGCTGTGCCTAGCACTGAAGAAGAGTGCTTCGAGCACAAAGCACTAAGCCCATAGACAAACTAAAAAATTAGATGAGCCACTCGTATATGCCGCGCCATCTATCGGAGGAGGAGACTAATACACGAAAAAATTATTTTCAATTCGATAGTTAGATGTCGTTGCATTCATGGAAATCCTATCGAGATAATAGTGAGTATGTAAAATCATTATTATCAAAAAACCTTTGAATTGTCAACTGACACAAGGAGTGGTTTGACACGTTCTTTTTGAAATATAATAAATTTCGATATGCCTGCAAGAGTGAAGACGTGCTGTGTTATTGGATGTGAAAATCGAGATGCAAGAAGGTAGTTATAAAATTTATATGTATATCCTGTTACCTATAAGAATTAAGATACTCGTAGTTTTCAAAAAAGTTTTTTATGTATTGAATAAGTTTAGTAGGTAAATACTTATATTTTGTATTGTTGAATTCATTTATTGTTAGTTTTTGAAAATGTTTTCAATGCAATTATTAGTTTATTGATTAGATATTTATGAAATAAATCTGTATTTTCAATTGGTGATACCTATTACAATTAATAAATTTTATTCTATCCAGAATTTGATTATTGATCCTCATTTCTCGATTCCAAAAGAAAATCAGAAGTTCGTTGCAGGTATTATTTCATGAGAATAAATTTCCTCACTCATCGATAACTTGCACGAATCCATTTCTGATATCCTTTTGGAAATTGAATTTCAAAAAACTTTTTGCCTATATGGGAGTACCTACCGTTTCAAAATGTGCACTACAGAATTCTTTTTGCGGCAGCTTTACGATACAGATTCCTTTTTCAATTGAGGTTTTTTCACGAATTAGTAATGTTGTACAAAAACAGATGTCGTTGAAGCTTGTTCTACTAGTGTCTCATCTATTCTCCGTTTAGTTAGTCTATGACTAAGCCCTATCGAGAAGTGCTCTGGAATCACTAAGCCCTCATTTTTTTAGGGAATGCTCGCAATTACTAAGCACTCTTGGAAAGTAATTCGTTTACAAGAGCACCGAGTACTAAGCACTTTTCAAAATGAACCCTTGTATTTTCTTTTCTTGTTAGTTTGATATTTTAATTTTAATGTCTTTTTTTAGTGTTATCGTGTTTCAATCTGGACATAATTGAAATGGACAATAGTTTTTTCTCAGCAAGTTCAACATTGTCGTTCACAGACAAAGATGAAGTTACCATGACGTCATATGAAAAAAATTAAAAGAATAACATGTGGTCTCGAAACAGAAAAAAATTCGAAAAGTTATAGAAAGACAATGACGTCATGGCAACAAATTAGATGGAAATTCTTCTTGTTAGTCCAGTCAATTTGTACTCAAAAGAACCCCTAGCAGGAAAGTTCTGGGGTAGTTTTGATTTTTTCGATTTTTTATGTTTTTTGGAGTGCTGAATCCGAATCTGAGGTTTGCTAACAAAATTTCGTGAGGGAACATTGAAAAAAATACAAAAAAAGAGACAAAATCTCATTCTTTGGCAGTTTTCTGCTTATAACTCGGAAACTATCAACTTTTCGTGAAAAACCTCTCAATACAAAATGAAAGTACATAAAATTTCCTACAAATTGTACTACCACAGCTGTTCTGCGACCACCTGTTCTGGCTCAAATTATAGTTTTAAATGAGGTATTTTCTATGACTCTATAAATGAGAAAAAACTTAAATTCTATAGTTCCGATGATGCGATTCTCTTGAAATTTTGCATAAACATTCAGCATATCAGTCTCGATTCATAAAAAAAAATTCACTTGAATCAGATATCTTGTTATGGAAATATAAAGATTCTTCTTTTCAATATTCCAATTGAATTTTCTATGGTTCTGCTCACACTATGGTCACACAATTTTGCATGAAGCTTATTATGACCATCTTGCATATTGCCGCAACATTTCATTTCGACTGGTTTCATTTTATCTGAGATATTGGGAAACAAACATTTTGAATGGCCGTATTTTGTTTCATAAAACAAGGCCATTCTAAATTTTTGCTCCTCAATATCTCAGACAAAACGAAACCAATCGAAATGAAATATTGAGGCCAAATGCAAGATGCTCATAATAAGCCTTATGCAAAATTGCGTGACCATAGTGTGAACAGAACCATAGAAAATTCAATTGGAATATTGAAAAAAAGAATCTTTATATTTCCATAACAAAATGTCCGATTCGATTAAATTTTTTTTGTGAATCGCGACTGATATACTGAATGTTCATGCACAATTTCAAGAGGATCGCATCATCGGAACCATAGAATTATTTTTTTTTCATTTATTGAGTCATAGAAAATACCTCATTTTCAACTATTATTTGAACCAGCACGGGTTGTCGCAAAACAAGCTGTGGTAGTACAATTTGTAGGAAATTTTATGTACTTTCATTTGTATGGAAAGGTATTTAGGAAAAGTTGATAGTGTCAGAGTTATATGCAAAAAACTGACCAAGAATGAGATTTTCATTCTTTTTTTGTATTTTTTCTATGTTCCGTCTAGAAATTTTGTTAGCAAACCTCAAATTCGGATTTAGCACCCCAAAAAACATAAAAAATGAAAGAAATCTAAACTACCCCAAAACTTTCCTGCTAAAAGCACAATCGAC
Source organism: Propylea japonica (assembly GCA_013421045.1). Lineage (NCBI taxonomy): Eukaryota > Metazoa > Arthropoda > Insecta > Coleoptera > Coccinellidae > Propylea > Propylea japonica. Next base: position 32,541,961 of record CM024239.1, read on the forward strand.
TGGATTATGTGGCGAATCTAGAAAAAATGCTGTCTGCAATGAAAAAATGTTTTCTGAGCTCTTATGTCATTCATCGAGTGAACAGACTGTAACTTGAATATTCGGCAATAAATAACTTGAAAGCATGGTTATATAAACTTTCATCGTATATCAAAAAAGTGGCATTGCTCCTTAGAATTACTCAAAAAAAATCTCGAAATACAATATAACAATTTGTTTTCCGTGTCAGAATAATGAGAACATAAAGACTTGTTCCAGTCCATAACACGCAGCGAGATCGTTTTTTCAACACCAGAGTTATAATGAAAAAAAATTCAACAACTTAAATATCCATAGAGGTTGAACGAAAAAAAATCAATATTGTTTATTGTTAGTTCTTTGTCTATTCCAATAAGGCCATGAAGGGCTTAGTGCTTGGTAATTTCTGAAAGTGCTCGGGAGCACTGCGGTGCTTTGGATCACTTTTTCGAAGCACTAAACCCTTTAAAAAATTCGCGAAGCACAAAGCGCTGGTTTACTTTACCTAGTGCTCGCGAGCACTATGCTTACGAGCACAAAAATGCTTTGAGTGCTTTCACGAGCACTTAGCACAAGACTTCGGCACAGCTCTGTTTGAAGCCTACGAGTATTCAGTATAATAGTTTACAATTAGGATGGCGATGGTCTACCTCAAACATGAAGGTGTCAACCTCTTCACAGATTCCCTCATAATCAATGGATCCCTCGTTCCTCTGTGCTTCTAGCAAGATGTCCAACATTGCCAACTTACGTTTCTTTTGCCCATGTAGACATCTTCATTATCTTCGGAACCATCGGCGGTACTGACATCACTAGATTCCTGATAGGCGTTCATTTTTTCTTTGATGATCTTCCTGGTGAAATCGTGTAAAATCTTCAGGCGTTTCGTTCTTGCCAATAAGCAGAAGTGAATAAATAGACGAACGATGGTTTGAGCCATGGTCTCATTATTCTATATTGCATGTATGCTGATATTTCGTGGACTGCCTGAAAATATTTTTTGGTACTCTCGTCTTTTTCATCGAGTTTGTAGCCCATGGCAGTCTCTAGAACATAATGGTTTTATTTGAAAGATTATTTGGGCTGTTTCCATTATCTTGGATTGTTCTATTCAATTTTTCGGCAAGCATTTGCCAGCCGTCTTCAGGGTAATCGCGGCAGATCCTACATTGGTGAAACTAAACGCCTCCTCAAGGAATCAAAAAACAACAGAGATTGGCTCAACTTGGAGAAACCGAAAATCCAAACTAGTCCCACATGCTATGAACGGAGGTCACAATATCAGAAGGAACGAGGCTTCCATAATATCAAAGGAAGAAAGATGGAAAAGGAGGAAATTGAAGGAAGCAGCCTTCATGACTATAACTACCAACCCGATCAGTGCGCTCTCCATTGAAATAAAGGATGTTTGGAGACCATAAATACGTTATAAATTGAGGAGGACGAACTCGATGTAAGGAAGTACCAACCTAATTTAACTACTACACATAGGTACCTTTAGTCCGTTCACGAAAGGTTGAGCCGTGGGTTGGCCATTGTCAGATTGATAGGCGATGTTGTCAATATTGCATAGAGTTCTCTGATAACTCGTAAGCTCGTCGGACGAGGCCGGGTAAATTCGGCAACGTTGATTTTATTTTACGTTATGACAGCAAATACAGCCAACTTCAGATAAATACACAAACGCCTACCATGCGCTCAAACTTTCGTGAACGGACAATATCATCATAGTTCATAGACTTGTGACCATATATTTATAATACTAACTAGATGGCGAACTTGTCAAAAATTTTGAGGCAAACGGCGGCCATTTGCAGTTTGGGGTGGAATTGAGATTTGTTACTTTTTCTATGAATTTAAATATCAGAATTACCAATATTCCTTTATTTATTTTATTTAAACGAATTGAAATAATAGGATTACCAATATTGTTTAATAACTAATCATAAGAATCGAAAATATTTATAATTTTAATAGACCGAAATGTCAGAGTTCACAGAACACTAATAATAGAGTTCGTTTTCATCACTTCTTCAAAGGAACGTCTATGTTTCAATCAAAGTTCGAGCACAGATGGCAGAAAACATCAAAATATTTGTGGTTCACTCCAAACTGCAAATGGCGGCCATTTGCCTCACTTTTTTCTACGTGACAGTAAGGAAGTTTTACGTCCAGTTAGTATTATAGGTCCATGCATGTGACCTCTAACACAGAATTTGTCACTTTTTTGACAGACAATGTCAGAAGCTGAATTTTAAGTTTAATTTTGTGATTACCCTGAAGACGGCTGGTGAATGCTTGCGGAAACCTTGGATAGAACAATCCAAGATAATGTAAACAGCCCAAATAGTCTTTCAACTAAAGAGTCATCATCAAGCATTTTCCGTTCACAAATAATGGTTTTATGCTTCTAAAAAAAATTAAGAAAGCCCTGGGAGGGTGCTGTCGAGCGGTCGTTTATTGGTGGAGCAATGGGGCTATTACCTCAAATTTTGAATAGGACTTGAGATCTATACTGAGTATTGGGTGGTCAATTAAGGAATTCCGGTTTAAAAGCGCTCTCAAATGTTTTGAATAGGAATAGAGAAGTGGGGTTGGTCTTAAACCAAGGAGGCGTTCATGGGAATTCAGTCGCCATGGTTCGCTGGACAGATGAGGAACGTTCGTTCTGTGGGCGTTTATTACCAAATTCAAAATTCTTGCATTATTGCGCGTCGTCGTTTTCGTGGAGCGTAACACAACATTTTTTTCTCTGATGAAGCCCATTTTCATTTCAACGGCTATGTAAACCAACTAAATGAAGGTATTGGTCTTCAGAAAACCCCAAAGGGAAACATATAACTCAATTGCATAGTCTGAAAGTCACAGTTCGGTGTGCAATACACGTACAAGGCATTATTGGTCCGTACTTTTTCGAAGACGGACGCGGTCGAGCAGTAACAGTGAATTCTAATCGATATGTGAACATGTTGAACCAGCCCCCAAGACTCTTAGGCCGGCCATCCACGTACAGTTGAAACTGTCAGTTTCGACTGAACAGTTTAAAACTGTCAGTTTCAACTGTGAACTGAGATATGCACACATGTGCAGTTCAAAGCTTCAGTTTGTTCCATGATGGATTCGAGAAGGTCCGACGATCTGGCGGTCCTCGGTTTAATTTTTGCAATTTTACCAAGAATAAAGAACAGAAGGCGTAAACAGTGATGCAAGCAGTGGCTATAAAAAAGCAATTTATCTTTAAACATAAATTTATTGGGAGAATTAAGAGAAGAACAATTAGATTTTCTCAATTATTTGCGCATGACTCAAACAGTGTACACAGAATTATTATTGTTGGTTTCTCCTCTAATTAAAGATACAGTCATGAGAACTGCAATATCTCCACATGAAAGATTAGATGCTACTCTGAGATTTTTAGCCACAGGACGCTCGTATGATCGACTGAAATTTTCTACAAGAATATCTCCTCAAGCCCTCGGAAAAATAATACCAGAAACTTGTAAAGCTTTGTACATAGTGTTGAGGAAGTATATGCAGGTATGTACGTATTGGATAATTTATACTATTTACAGATATTGAAGGAAATGAGAACACATACAGCCAGTCTGCTGTATGCCGCATCTTTTTTGGCGCGATCGTGATAATCAGCCGATGTCACTTGCCATAAACAAGGACAAAATATTCTTAGAATATTCCAAGGAACAATCCCCTGAATTTTTGCCGCATGTTTAGGAAACACCCTGTAGAAAAGAAAAAACTTCTTATTTTCATAACAAGATAATCGATTCAAGTGAAATTCATTCTGTGAATAAAGATTGATATACTGAATGTTCATGCAAAATTTCAACCGGATAGCATTATAAGAACCATAGAATATATAATGTTTCAAACTGTCATGTTTTTACATATTTCACTTCTTGAATAATTGTCAGAATATCATTCCGTTCGTCCTGAGATTTCACACTCATTAGTTTAGTATCGATCTCAAATCCTCAAGCGCACCTGCTCTGGGCTTTCTTAAATTTTTTTCCTCAGAAAACTCTAAATTTGAAGCACCCTTTATATTAAATCTTTGGTGTTGGGCATCTAAGCATACCTGTTAATGTTTTAGAAGATATTTTCACTCACCACATATACTACGAAGGGTATAGTCAGCTGTTAATGCACACACATTGACAGGTTCTGAGCAATTCTTGGTTAACGTATCCACAGTTGGCTGTATTCCTTCATTGAAAACTTTGATAAAACCCTTCAATATGCTGAAACGGAAGGCTGGAGTCAATATTTTCCTCCGTTCGGTCCACTTTTCACCTGAAAACAGGATAAAAACCTTATCTAAAGATATCTTGTTTACGATCGACTATGAGCATAATACAGGGTGAATCCTGTTGAACTGTACATACTTCACACAGAGATAGAGGACATTTTGCTGGTTTCAGAAAGACCCCACATGAAAGGTCTCAAACGATTCGATTGAATTATACAGGGTGATTTCCAGTTTTGGGTCATATTTTCAAAATGCTCTATTGGACGAACGAATAATCACAAATTCATCAAATTTGGTACGTAGGAGGACTGTATCAATCTCCATACAGCTGAGTTAACAGATTATCAGTTTCCAGGACCGGACTCTATTTTTCCGATATTATCGGAATTTATAAAGAAAATCACCCTGTAGATGAAAAAGTCAATAAACCCGTCATGGCAGTACAAACTGCACTAAATACTCTTCAATAAAGAGTAATAAAATCACGTGGCACACCTACAGATTCAGAAAAAAAATTGAATATGGGTACTCGGAGATAATTTTTTTTGAACGGCCTAATTCACGAAAAAGACATACCCAAATGTATCGAAAGTTGAATATTAATGGTTAAGATCTTCTACGCATTCAAGTATTCCAATATTCAGGGACGGACTCCCATTTCAGATTGGGTTTTTCAATAGATGATAGGTCGAAAGATTCGCCCTGAATATGGAACACCCCAAAATCTGTTACGGGAGACCGAACAACATTAAATAACCCACAAGAAATTTTCATGAATTGCGAGACAAACAAATAGATTTTAAAAAAAATTGAATAATCGTACTCAGAGATAATTTTTTTGGACGGCTGAAGTTTAGTAGAAGAACTATACCGAAATGCATAAAAAGTCGAATATTATCAGGTTATATCCACTCCAGGGATTATGGAATACTTTCCTGGGGAGTGGATATATCCTGATAATATTCGACTTTTCATGCATTTCGGTATAGTTCTTCTTCTAAACATCAGCCGCCCAAAAAAATTATCTCTGAGTACGATTATTAAATTTTTTTAAATCTATTTGTGTGTCTCTCAATTTCTTGAAAATTTTTTGTAGGTTATTTAATGTTGTTCGGTCTCCCGTAACAGTTTTCTGGGGTGTTCCATATTCAGAGCGAATCTTTCGACCTATCATCTATTGAAAAACCCAATCTGAAATGGGAGTCCGTCCCTGAATATTGGAATGCTTGAATGCGTAGAATATCTTAACCATAATTATTAAACTTTTGATACATTGGGTATGTTTTTTTGTGAATTAGGCCGTACAAAAAAAATTATCTCCGAGTACCCATATTCAATTTTTTTTTCTCTGAATCTGTAGGTGTGCCACGTGATTTTATTGCTCTTTATTGAAGAGTATTTAGTGCAGTTTTTACCGCCATGACGGGTTTATTGACTTTTTCATCTACAGGGTGATTTTCTTTATAAATTCCGATAATATCAGAAAAGTAGAGTCCAGTCCTGGAAACTGACGAAAATTACCTGAATATTGGGATATTTGAATATCGAGAGGATTTAAACTGATAATATTCTCCTGTCTTCAACTTTTGATACATTTGGGTATGGTTTTCCATGTGAATTAGGCCGTCCAAAAAATTTATCTCCGAGTACGCATATTCAATTTTTTTTTTCTTTAAATTTGTAGGTGTGCCACGTGATTTTATTACTCTTCATTGAAGAGTTTTCAGTGTAGTTTGGACTGCAATGACAGGTTTATTGACTTTTTCATCTACAGGGTGTCTTTTTTCATAAATTCCGATAATATCAGAAAAATAGAGTCCGGTCCTGGAAACTGATAATCTGTTATCTCAGCTGTATAGAGATTGATACAGTTCTCCTACGTACCAAATTTGATGAATTTGTGATTATTCGTTCGTCCAATAGAGCATTTTGAAAATATGACCCAAAACTGGAAATCACCCTGTATAATTCAAACAAATCGTTTGAGACCTTTCATGTGGGGTCTTTTTGAAACCAGCAAAGTGTCCTCTATCTCTGTGTGAAGTATGTACAGTTCAACAGGATTTACCCTGTATATTCTAGTGTTTTGTATATGCTTATATTTAGGGCACTTGAGGTCATTACGGATCTCACACTTCTACATCTAGTGATTGATAGGGTAGCTTATGAGGCTATCCTCAGAATATCTATGGAAGGTACAGGTTATGAAAGAATGAAGAATCAGAGAGTCTGGTCCTCCCTGAACAACTACATTTCATCTGCGAACCTCCCAAGTGATGCAATGATCAAGAAAATAAGCTCTGGGAAAAACTTCAGGATATTGCTAAGTAAAAAAGAGAAATGGAAACGGGAATACACCGACTATAACCTGAGGGAAAATACCGTAAAATTTTGTATATAGATGGTTCCAAAACCTCAACAGGAGCAGGCGCTGGGATAAACGGGCCAAGTACCAAGTGTGCACTGTCGCTAATCTCCTGTATGAGCGTCTTTCAAGCTATTGAAAGATGTATAGATATAAATCTAGAAAAAAACTATCAGCAGTGCGATATAGCCATACACTCAGATAGTAAAGCTGCTAGTAAAGCACTGAGCTCCTACGTCATCGACTCAAAGATGATCTGGAAGTGCCGGAACAAACTCAATGAGGTAGGCAAGAAAAATAAGGTCTTTTAATCTGGGTTCCCGGCCAGTCGAGAATCAAAGGAAACCAAAAGGCCAATACACTTGCCAGAGAACGAATGTCACTCATTGGCCCAGAACCCTTCTGTGGTATGGAAGGAGAAGGAGAAAACCGAGAGGGAAAAACTCTATTGAATCTCCCAGGGATGAATCATTCCACTAAGTTACTTCGGGACTTTGAGACAGCGACATCCAAAAGATATCTGGATATTGATAAGAAGCAATTAAACCTCCTCACTGGCTTTCTTACAGGACACTGCCGCTTCAGGAAGCACCTGTTGAGGATGGGATTATCGAAAAATGACGAGCGTAGGTTCTGTGGGAAGGAGGAAGAAACCCCATTCACCTAGTCAAGAAATGCTTTGCGAGCCTAAGTCGAGAATGCTTTGGGCGAGAAACTTGTATAAGTGAGGAACTAGCCTCATTGAAGCCTTCACAAATATTGGATTTCATCAGATCTCTGGAACTGGAAGGCGAGCTGTGAAGGGTGTGGCCAGAACAGCAGCGATCTGTAAGAGGGCACAATAGACCTTGAGGTGGCAGTGAATTGAAACCCTTTTTCAAACCAAACTGACTCACTAAAACTAATATAATATTGAATACTATTTTCTTTTTCTTCCTTCTCACCTTTTGATGTCAGCAAACCTTCCTTTAACCAACTTTCCATAATTTCGTATATTATACTCTTCGTTGAATGTTTTTTTGTATTCATGAAAATCTGAAATAGGTATATTGTGTCAATAAGAGTTCTCCTAAATTGGCTGAACTGTTTCCTAACTCGAATTTTCATTGAATTCATAATTAGGTATATAGCATTTAAAGAAATGGATACCTGATTCGATATTAGTTATTTAATCCTCTAGGTTATTAAAAACAGCGACTAATGGTCAAGATATTTTAACGCGTGAGCGGAGGGAACGCATTATTAGTTCGAGATCATTAGTCGCTAGATTGATAACCAAGATATAGGAACAGCCTTTATAAATAACTTACCTCGCAGTCCTCTGGAGACAGAATGTTCACTGACGTAACATGAAGTATACGTAGAGAATAATGAGGATAATATTCTTTGGCAAATTGTCTGAAGTTTTTGAAAAGTTCATCTGAAAATGTTTGTAAGCATATTCAAAATGAACCAGTAATAATTCTTAAAAACACTGAATCATAAAACTATACTTAATATACAGCACTAAGTAGGTGTCACTGACACACTTTTTTCAGATCTCATAACATATGATTATCGTTCAAAAATTGTTTTCGTGGAATAGATTTTTGAAAAATAAAATTCTCTTATGATTTCCCCTTCAATTCGGGAGGAAAGGAGTATCCTTCAAAATTTCTATACATTCGATACTTTTCTCGAAATAAATAAAAACTTACAAGAAGTTATGATCACTGATCGTAAAAAGTGTTCCAAAGAATGAATATCCTAAGATATTGTATGTTTATGACAGAAAATAAAGTTGTTCTTTGAATCTGATCTGAAAGTTCAAATACTTTGATTTGATTTTGATTTCACAAATAAAACTTTCTTTCGATTAATAAGCATAATTGACAAAACCAATTTTGAGCATAAGCAATATCTTAGAATATTCATTCTTCTATGGGATGAAATGGAATGAACAGTGATCATAAATGCTTGTAAGTTTTTATTTTTCGCGAGTAAAGTATCAACTGTATCAAAATTTTGCAACAGCCTTTTTCTTCAGAATTGAATGAGGAACCATAAGAGAATTTTATTTTTCAAAATCTATCCCACGAAAACAATTTTCGAAGGAAAATCATGAGGGATTGTTATTTCCAAACCCTAATGATGAAGTTATGGGATCGAAAAAAATTGTGTGAGTAACATCTACTCAATGAATCATTTTATGTATAGTATTATGACTCGGTGTTTTTCAGGACTCTCGAAAAAAAATTAAAAACTGTCAACTCGTCATCGCCTTCCAAAGGCTGTATCTTGGAAGGTAGGTCGATTTCGAAAAAAATGTATATGAACTACCCCTGCTTATTTTCATTGAGGAATCATCTCCCTAAGTTCCTCGCATTTGTTCACAGACATCCTGTATATGGATGAATATCTGAGTCAAAAAATTGATGAAGTATTTTAAAAATTGGAAAAATAAAGTTTCCTGTTGACTCCTCTGGAGCTATTGGATATACAGGGTGTCCCAGTAAATGTGAGAAATCTCTCGGATTCAGATAAAACATAAAAAAATAAGATGACAAGTTCCTATAATTTTCTTTCCTAGCGGCCCTCCCTACGAAGATACGACCTCCTAAATGACGCCACTGGAAATTCATTTTAGTGGAATAAATTTCGATTACTTACTTCTAACATCATTTTTTTTGATAACGGTTCCTATATCGACACTGAACAAGGGTACTTTTTCTTAAGCTAAATGTTCCAGGTATCCAAATTTGATTTTTAGCACCTTATCATACAGGGTGTTAAAAATGTACATCCCAGTTTCCCCCCTGGTAAACTGAACAAGCAAATTGAAATTTCAGTGCGGTTAATTAAGAGGTTCTTAATACAATTAATCATATAAAATTTTCATCAAATTATATCGAGTAGTTTGAAACTTATTCCACTAAAATGGATTTCCAGTGGCGTCATTTAGGAGGTCGTATCTTCGTAGGAAGGGCCACTAGGAAAAAAAATATGGGAACTTGGCATCTCCATTTTTATGTTCCAGTATTTTTCATGAACTGGACATTTGAACAGAGTTTGCTTGCACTAATTCTCACCTTCTTCAGCGAATAATGTGTTTGTATTCCCAAGAATAAAACTTCCTTGTTTAGGTCTCGGTATTTTTGCAGTGTACTTGATTCTTCTATAGTGAACAGAAAACCATTTCAAAACGAAAAGTAGGAAAGCACTGATGAATAATATCACTGAATACACTAGAATCATCTTCACTCTGAGAACTGAAAGATTATTCTCGATATGTTCACAGTATATTTGTTATTCATTGAGACTGTGAGATACTGTTTTTCTTTTGTTTTATTTTAAACTTAACGATAATAATAAGAAAGAATTTCGACCTATGTGAGCTACTCAAGTTCATTTAATCAATTTCATGTTTTATCACATTTATTACCAGAATAAGATTGTTCAAGTCAATATTATTTGAATCATAATTCATTTTATATCATTCTATACAGGGTTTCTTTAAATCACTACAACGTGAATAGATGAAGAAAGCGCTCGTTCTACTTAAACGAAATGCTATATAGTTTTGCCCAAATGTCTGTAATTTTCGAGTTTTGAGCCCAAAATGGTCTCAAACGATAGGACTCTCTGATGACGAATTCATGGTCGAATTCAGTTCTGTCCGTCCGTTAGCAGGAAAAATTTCGAAGCTATTGTCTACTAATGCTCTATTAACCACTTTCTTCTACAACCTACAGTTTTCGAAAGTTTTTGAATAAACTTGGTAGCAGATGGAAAAATACTTTTTTTTATCTCTCGTAGGAAAAAGTCAGTATCTGTTCTTCCGATTAAAATAATTGATACCTCATTTCATAGATAAATTAATTCTCTACGAACGCCCTATTGGCCACTTTCTTCTATAATCTCTCGAAATCTTGTTCCTCAATATCTCAGACAAAACAAAACCAATCGAAATGAAATGTTACGGCCAAATGCAAGATGCTGATAACAAGCCTCATGCAAAATTTTGCAGCCATAGTGTTAACAGAACCATAGAAAATTCAATTGGAATATTGAAAAATAGAAACTTTATATTTCTATAAAAAATCTGATTCGAGTATTTTTTCTGTGAATGGAGATTAATATTCTGAGTGTTCATCCAAAATTTCGTGGTCATGGTTTCAACATAACCATGGAAAATTCAATTTGAAAATTGAAAAGAAAAATCTTTATATTTCCATTACAGGATATCCGATTCGAGTATTTTTTTCTGTGAATAAAGATTGATAAACTGAATCTTCATGCAAAATTTTTTGGTCATAGTGTTATCAGAAGCATAGAAACTTCAATTGAAATATTAAAAGAAGAATCTTTATATTTCCATAACAGAATATCCGTTTCGTGTGAAATTTATTTTGAGAATGAAAACTACGATATTGAATGTTCATGCTAAATTTTGAGAGGATATCATCGTCAGAACCATAAAATTCAATTTTGGTAATTACTTTTTCCTTACATATTTGATTTTTTCAATAATATTCAGAATCTAATTCCGATTGTGCTCAGATTTTGCATTTATATATTTGGTATAAATCTCAAATCCCATATAAAATTTTGAAGTACCTAATAGTCTCATTGCTCCACCAGAGAACGAGCGCTCAAAAGCTTCTTCTTTGGTTCTTTCTCAAATTTTTAATTGTCAACTTTTTAGATATTTCAGTTTTCGAACAATTTTCAGAATATTAAATTATTGATCCACCAATGAACGAACGATCAAAAGCACTTGCTCAGGGCGTTCTATAGTTATTTTTTCAGGCACTATTTCGACATTGACAGTTACAAATTTGACAATAAACATGAGTTCAGAAAAAATTCAAAATTTCTGTATCCATACTCAAACTAAAAAGCCCAGAAAATGATGGAAAATACTGATAACTCTCTCCTTATACAGGTTGAAGCAGTTGTGGTGATCCTAGCAGGAATAATATCCTTAATGCTAGACTATTCCTTCATCACATTCAGCAAAGATATGGAGAAAATCTGGAAAATTGCTCTAGATCCTTATAAATTTCCACCCTCAAGTCAGTTGTCTCTGAAATATTTTTTGTCTACGTTACATATTATAAGGACGTTTACTGTTCATATTTCCATCGCCCTGTATGTTGTGATGCTATGGCCAGCCATATTTGTGAGTACTAAACCATGTTTATCTTCATCGTATAAAATTAATATGAATAAAATAATGACGACAAGAGCAGTATAAAGCTATTACCACAAAATCTTGTTTAGGACTAGAAATTGATACAAATTGAAGGGTTTTCCAATTAGAGGTGTTATTTTAATATTCAAAGAAAAATGCCATTCTTCAATATAAATGATCGGATGTTTATTTCATTATAAAGAAGAAGCTATGCTGTTAATAGTGGAAAATAACATCAGGCAAATGACCACCACGACCACGCTTAAAGGGCCATATTCTTTTAAAGAAATTTTCTCTTTCAAGTGGCCCCAAAGGAAGAAGTAGCAAGATGTTGAATCACAAGATCTCGGTCGCCAATTGTGATCATCTCTTAGAGAGATAACACGGTCTGGAAACTTTTCCTGCAAAATATCAATCGTTTCGTTGCTTGTGTATCACGTTCTTGTGTTAACTGAACTTTGAGCCTCAAGACCCAAATCTTCATGCAAAATACGGTGTAATGACGTTTGTGTAATGCCTTATTCCAAAGAACGACGAGGAATAGACAAACCTGGGTTTTCTTCATCACTTTCGACTACAGCAGCAATATTTTTGACTGCTCTTGAGTGATGTGCACGGGTTTTATTCTTCACATCCCTAACTTGTCCCAACAGCTCGAATTTTTCCAACAATTTCTTTATTGCGGTCCGACAAGGTGCTTCACGACGACCCAAAAATGTTCTAGTTTTACGAACCGTCTCTGCCAAATTTTCACCATTTTTATAGTGAATTTAAATAATTGCAATGCGTTTTTGAAGCGTTCATCGTTCCATTTTCATTAATGGCGTAGTTTCTACTTGTCAAATGTCATGACACTTTCCGGCTCAAAATTCTAAAATTCCAGACATTTTGACGTAACGATATAACACTCGTTTAAGTAGAGCACTAGAAAGATAGGTATGCCCTCAGAGTAAGAAATAAACATTTATTTCTTACTCTGAGGGTATGCCAGACAGGCTGACTGAGTCCAACCATAGACTTGAAAATTACAGATGGTAATGTCAATTTCTCAGTTATTGTGCTCTATTGTTAGTTGCGTCCTTTTTTTGAAGAATAGTTAATAGAAAGTATTGATTTTTTATTCAAAACAATAAAGTTGGAGACCAGACAGATAAGCATAAGCATTTATTCTATTACAGATTTCATTTCATTCGAATTGTTCTGTAATTTTCGAGTCTGTGGTTGGACCCAGCATGGCTGTCTGGTATACTCCCCTTTTCAGAGCCTTAGTTTAAGTAGAACAAGTGACAAATTCTTTCCAATATGTATGTTACTTTTTGACAAATTATTATTATAATTCAATTTAATATTTCGTCTAGGCAGGCTGAAAAAGAATATTTACTCATTCCTTGGATGTTCGTAGGAACAACTCGTTTATTGGTCAATGCTTTGTCCACAATTACTGGTCTGCACATTGCTCTGAAATATGGACTGATAAATACATTATGGATTGAATTTTTACTGGTCCAAATACTGCAGCAAGGACCGTTTTTTTATGCATGGTTGACCATCATGAAGTAAGTGCCCCGAAAGTGAATTAATTTTGAGAGATAAAAATCATTATTTCATTGGAATTTTTTCTATTTTTGAAGTCACTATAAAAAAACCTCAGAGTAAAAATTAAACCTAGAAACACCTTCGCGCATTTGTTAACGCAGCCAAGTAGAATCTGTTCATCCACGCGAACAATATTCCGGCGTTGCAAACTCATGCCGTATGTTTATTCCGTATTGGGATGATTTTCTGTCGTATAAAATCGGAATTATGTTGAGAATAGACAAATACAAGTTATTTAATCAACTAATTTATTTATAGCTTGATTGAAAAACAAGTTGTTAACAAGATTTTTTTGTTGGCTTCATGATCAATCGAGTATGCATTCTAAATTGAAATATAATCTTTTTTTTGCATAAGAGACAGTGGCGCAGCCAGGATTTTGTTTTGAGGGGGGCTGAACAGAACAATTCTTGATGATACAACAGATACGAAAGTTGCAAAAAAATGAACTCAGCAAAAATTTAAAACTGTTAGATCTTTGGGGGGGGGCTGCAGCCCCAAAGCCCCCCCTAGCTGCGCCAGTGATAAGAGATACATTCGAATAAAGCCGGTCCCAGACAATGCGTGTATTTGACGAATGTTCGGCATTGGCGGTGCTTCGCGTAGTGTGTGGGAGCTCAACTGCGGCCCGAACACAATGGCCCACACACTATGCGAAGCTCCGCCAATGCCGAACATTCGTCAAATACACGCATTGTCTGGGACCGGCTTTAATATACATTAGGTACTACGTTCCAATAGAATTGTAACATTACTCGTATTGCCTCTGAATACTTTCATGTTCGGTTGTCCAGAACAATTGCACATTAAAATAGTGGAAATTGAACAATAAAATGGGTCATTTATGATCAATTTCATAGAGGTATGCTAAACACTCGTAACTTTTTAGGTCGATGGAAAAATGTAATGTGATATCATTGGAATATTGTTTTTTTCTGCATTACAACATAGTATTATTTCGATCTATTTCAGATACAGAGTTCACCTCAATAAAGTTGCAGAAGCTAGACAAGAAGTGTTGAATCAAGAAGTATACAAAATAAAACTATGCGAAAGAAGTCGACATATACTCATGGAGAAACAAAAAAGTATGCTTGAAAATGAGAATCAAAAGTAAGATATCGATTCTTGAGTACGAAAATTCTCATCTTTCAGATATATTTTCGATGCAAAGCCTTTTTATGAGAGAATTATTGTTACAATATGGAAGGAAAAGCAGTTATGAATTTTTATTATTTCTTAGGATGTTTTTTTTCAACGCACGCTATTTTTTCAGAGATTTGATCAGTCAATCGACAATTACAACTATAGTAGATCGCATCAGTACTCGAAAGAAAGAAAACATGTCTACCAGAAGCCTGGATACTTTGTTGGAATTGATAGAAAAAGGACAGCAAAAGGACGACATAAACAGTATCAGCAGTGATATTTCCTCTGATCAAACTGATTCCAATTTTCAGTCACTTTTGATGCAGAAACTGCATATCACGGACAAAGATGTGGAAGTAGCAAAGAGAAATAAAGCGAGTTTTTCTGACGGAAAAGAATTTATTTTTGGTAAGTTCTGAATTGAATAAACAATTGGGAAGATAGTGAATGAAAAGGTAAGCAAAACATTCAACTGGCAAAAAACCAAACACACTAGATTAAACATTTGGTAACCAGGGGCCTATTGCATCAAATACTTCGCAACTTTTCACTTTGCACTTATCACTTTTCAAATGAATTACGTTGCACAAATCGAGAAATCGATTTCATAATTGAAAAGTGCAATATGAAAGGTCGAGAGCAGAGTGAAAAGCACTTCGCATAAAATTAATTCTGGGAGAAATGTTGTGCAACATAATTATTTCCCCTTTGCAAATTTGTCAGAATACAAAGTGCAAAGTGAAAAGTTCCAAATTATTTTGGTACAATAGGCCCCAGCTCTTTAGATCTACACCATAGAATAACTAAACTGAGAATAGATGAGACACTAGTAGAACAAGCTTCAACGCCATATGTTTTTGTACAACATACTAATTCGTGAAAAAAGCTCAATTGAAAAAGGAATCTGTATCGTAAAGCTGCCTCAAAAAGAATTCTGTAGTGCACCTTTTGAATAGGTAGATACACCCATATACAAGAGGCAAAAGTTTTTTGAAATTCAATTTCCAAAAGGAAATCAGAAATGGATTCGTGCAAGTTATCGATGAGTGAGGAAATTTATTTCATGAAATAATACCTGCAACGAACTTTCATCTGATTTTCTTTTGGAATCGTGAAATGAGGATCAATAATCAAATTCTGGATAGAATAAAAATTTATTAACTGAAATAGGTATCACCAATTGAAAATACAGATTTATTTCATAAATATCTAATCAATAAACTAATAATTGCATTGAAAACATTTTCAAAAACTAACAATAATGAATTCAATAATACAAAATATGAGTATTTACCTACTAAACTTATTCAATACATGAAAAACTTTTTTGAAAACTACGAGTATCTTAATTCTTATAGGTAACAGAATATACATATAAATTTTATAATTACCTTCTTGCATCTCGATTTTCACATCCAATAACACAGCACGTCTCTCACTCTTGCAGGCATATCGAAATTTATTATATTTCAAAAAGAACGTGTCAAACCACTCACTTGGACAAAGTAACTTATACAGGGTGATTTTTTAAGTGTTTCATTGGACGTTTTCGAGGAAGGAATTGTAATACAGATTCAAGATTCTGGATTCTCGTTTTACAGTACATGAACTTTAATTGTAAAATATTTTCAAGGGGAATTTACTTCCGGTTTCACCGGAAACGAATGTAACTTCGTTATTTCAAATGCAACATCCTGTATATTTATACATATACGAATTCTTCCTTCAATTCTACACTGATTTGATGTATGATATGTGCAACCACTCAAGCGGTTCTTGAATTATAGCCTGATTATCAAATTTTTTGAAAAAAAGGTTGTCACAAATTAGTGTCCATATCTTCAAAATCCCTCATTACAAGAATTTCTTTTTTGCGAAAGTGGTACAAAAGAAAGTACGCTGATACTGTTTCTCGTATAACTAATGAGGAAATATTATACAGAATGCTTGAAAAAGGACCCCAAAGTGAGCCTCAATAAAACTATAAAATCTCACTTTTTTCAAATGGCAACCCTATAATTTTGTAATTCCAATCGATGGCTCGTCAAAAACCAGTTAGGGTGTCCCGAACATTTCACACCTCTAAAATCAGTAGTTTTGCCGTTATTGAATTAAATTCGAATTTCAGTATTGAATCAAGGTTTCTTAGTCTAACCATAGATTTATTAGGATAGAAGTTTTCAAGATGGCTATGTCTGTTGATTTATAATGCATTTTAGAGAACCGTCATTTATTCTTTTTGATTTATCGGGCACTATGCAAAATATGAATTACAGTAACAGTGATGTATTGAATAAGTTCTTCATTTATGGTGAATGTAACAACATATTAGAAAGGGCAGTCAGAACTTTTAACGAAAGAAATCCACATTTACCAAAAAAAGTCAGTAAATGTAAATTTCGTTCGTTGAATTTCTAATTACCTTTTCTAGGAATTTGTTACATTTGCCGAAAATAAAGAACATACCATTGATATATCATTCCAGTGAAATTATTATTGCATGTTTTGCTCAGTGCTTGATCTGTAAGAAAAAGTAAGAATGACAGTTCCTAGCATAGCCTACTTCAAAAATGCAAGCTTACAAACTGTGCGAAACCTGTCTTTAATCGTGAAATTCGAATTTTATTAAATAATGGCAAAATACTAATTTTAAGTGGCATGAAATGTTCGGGACACCATAACTGGTTTTGACGGGCCATCGATTGGAATTACAAAATTATAGGGTTGCCATTTGAAAAAAGTGAGATTTCATAGTTTTATTGAGGCTCATTTTGAGGCCCTTTTTCAGACACCCTGTATAATATGTCCTCATAAGTTATACAAGAAACAGTATCTTAGACTATATCCCGACTATACTTAGTCTAAGAACAGTATCACTTTTTACTTTTTTTTTGTTCCACTTTCGCAAAAATAAATTATTGTACTCAGGGATTTTGAAGATATGGACACTAATTTGTGACAACCTTTTTTTCAAAAAAATTGATAATCAGGCTATAATTCAAGAACCGCTTGGGTGGTTGCACATAATATCATACATAAAACTAGTGTAGAATTGAACGAAGAATTCGAATATGTATAAATATACAGGGTGTTGCATTTGAAATAACGAAGTTACATTCGTTTCCGGTCAAACCGGAAGTAGATTCCTCTTGAAAATATTTTACAATTAAAGTTCATGTACTCTTAAACGAAAATCCAAAATCTTGAATCTGTATTACAATTCCTTCCTCGAAAACGTCCAATGAAACACTTAAAAAAAATCACCCTGTATAATGACCTGAAAAAAAGATATAATTTATGTATGGATCATAATGGCCGGTATATAAACATATATTTTGACATGTTGCATTTATTATTGAAAAAATATTCATTGTTATAAAATTTAATATTTGATTACTACATATAATGTATGAAGATTTCGAAAAGTTTCGATCTTCAGTGACACAAAAATTGATGAACCAATGAAGTATGCATAATATTTAATTGAAGAATATGTGTAACCACTGTAGAAGCTATTATACAGTTATTACTTTTTAGAAGAAATTTTGGATCCCTTTGAATTTGCATAGGAATTCACAAGGAATAAATTCTAAAATAATTATAAAAAACATCGAAGTGTTGTTTTTTCTAGTACACCGAAGTATAATACAAATACCTAACATAAAATTGGTAGAACTTGGTACTCATTTTGAATATTTTCTAATATTTACTTTTGAATTTAATTCAATAATAAATTTTTGGTTTCAAGGCCAGTCATCACAATTGAATGATAGAGCTGCATTTGATGAAAATACAGCCAAAATTGATGATACATCACTGACATACGATTTGGGAAGCAATGAAATAGAGGAAGCAACTACTTCAATGTCATACAAAAGCGAAATAGAAGATGAAATATGATTAATTAATTAGAAACAAGTTGTAAATAGACTTTATCTAGAATAAAATTAACAAATCTACCATTTCTGAATGGAAAACTCCGAAATATTTAGTTTAGATGATACAAGTTCAATTGGATATTGATAAAACCTGAGAGCTAATAAAAAAAGCAGAATAAATGGTGAAGAAAATGTTAGAAGCAGGAAGGGCTATACTTACGGAAATATCGATTGAATCATATTTGTGGCAATAACGAAATCTCTAGATTAAATCAATCCATTGTACGTCTCTGTGCTCGGCCATAATAATACCCATTAATCACAAGGGAATAATGAGATATTAATCACTGCTGTCAGATGCTTCATAGATTTAGCTTTGATATAATATTCTTTAAATTGGTATTTCTACAGTATTCTAAAGTACTCCAACTAACAAATATGGGCATACTTTGTCAATCGAGGGCCAAATCTACTTTCATTATATCAATTAAAGCTTTTTTTATTACAAAATATACAATGACCAGTTCTCCAAAAATTTCTCATGTGTCAACTTGACTTTTTCCACGCTTGTCATAGAAGGGTCTTGTAGCGGTTATCTTCAAGGAATATATTCAGTAGTCGTCGATAAAGTATAGTATGCTACCGCGTATAATGGCTATTATTATACGCTCATTGCATAATATACTATTTTCAAATATTCGAGAAATGTTCTTTTAATTCAGGTCTATTAGTTTTCCAGAGTATATACTCGTATACTTCATGTATGGAGGTAAAATTGCATCTTTTTGGCAGGAAAATTACTTTCACATTCAAATACCCAAACTCAGAAGATCTATTACAGAGTTTAATAAATAACTAAAAAAAACATCATACAAAATAGAATTCAAAGATGAGATATTTACATATAAACAACAGTAGGTATTGAAAATGATGAAACTTAAACCGAAGTTTTAAGTATATACATGAAATATTTATTGTGAATATATTGTGTTCGGCTTTATTTGTGGAAATATATATTCATGAGTATGAAACAATCATTATTTATGATTAAAAATATTCAAATTGAATTTCAGAAAAGAAGATGTAAAATACCTACTACCATAAAGAATACGATGATAATCTCATAATCAATTTACTCAGTTTATCATACATTCGAATAACGGGAGATTCGATATAGGGAATGAAAAATGGTCCTGTTGATATTCGCCAAGGTTAAAGGTTGAGAAAGATAATGATTTTCCACATTTTTGGAGAATTCAAATATAATGAAATTTCAGCTAAGAGGAAAAAAATCGCTCTAATGATAAAAACGAAATGAATCCTATACAGTTCATCTCTCTTCATTGAAAATCAATATATACAGGGTGCCCCTAGATGTTTCATAAAGGCAATATCTGGGTTCTCATGCAAAGTGAGAAGTTCAAACAAATACTATAAAGTATTTTAAATGTCATCAACAACTCAGTATCTATCGTTAAAGTTTAGTTTATAATTATAACGACTAACAAGCCCGCTCAGATATTTTCTCAAATTGTACCTTTGAATTTTTTACTCTAAACGATTCGCCAGTAAAAAACAATATGTTAAATAAATTGTTTGTCATCTTACGTATATCTAGGTAACATAATAATAAATTGTGGTACATCCACCATATTTGCTTTAAGAAATCTTCTTTGTAACCGGTAAATTTAGGAGACCTAAAATGTTCATGTACTTGTTCGATTCTGTTCAAAGATGTTCGTGTTTATTTTGTTTTGCCTGTTTCGAATATCATGGGACACTAAAAGATTTTCATAACGAAACGCAAAAAAAATGTGGATGTCCCACAATTTAAAATTATTATTTTTACTGGTAGAATTAACGTAAGATTATGAGAAGTGTTTCAACAGTTTTTTTACTAGGAAAACGTTCAAGAGGAAAATGCCAAAGTGGAATCAGTGGGGTAGTGATTAGAGACAAAATTTTAACGACAGATTTTGATACAGTCTTTGCTCCACTCAAATAATTTTTCATTTATCCTTTCACCTTGTCTGAGAGCCGAGATATTGACAGTATGAAACATATTGGGAGACTCTGCATGGATAGGAGTTGAGAATATTGGGAAGAACAACTGTACAATGAAGCAAATTACATAATAACAGGGTAAAAATTCAACATTCTAAATGAACTGAAACAAAACAAACCTATATTTTCATGTTATATCAAAGTGTGTAGGTATTTAAAATGAATTGAAATAAAATATAAGTGATAACAAATTCGATTGATCAATAACAATCATTATCACCATCAAAATGCTCAAAAGAATCAGCATAAGCTAAGCTGGGATCACAAATAGTACCCTTTACTGCCTCTTTCACATTAGCAGACATAATCCTAAAGTTAATTTCTGCCGGATTGAGACTTTTGTACAAATAAAAACGGCAACCTATTAGAAATCGTCCATACGTTCTGGTCGACATCTTGGTCGATCTTCAAATCATTTGGAAACACCAATGTCTTAGAATCTTGAGCCAAAACACCTAGGTTGCTCCTCTTGTAAGGTTTTTCTGGAATCCCAGCAACCAACAGCATCTCTGGTGACCAGATTGTAGATCATTATGCCATTTCTGTCCATTGCTGAGGCTGATACTTGGCCAGACTTGCCTCTGCTTTGTCCCATGGCCCTGAAAGCGTCCTTGGTTTTGTCCCATCCTGTTTCATTGCAGATGACGGAGGTCTTGACGTAGAACTCCCTGAAACTGGACATGGGATGGTAGTAGAGGATTCTGTCCTGTTGAACTGCGTCCCAGGGTGACAGTGCAAGACCAAAGACTCCGTCTGTCCATTCGAAATCCAGTTCGTGGACTTTGTAGGCTGCTGCCAGTGGATCAGGGTAAAAGAGATGGTCAGTTATTCTCCAGGCTCTTCCTTTCTTCAAACTGTAGACAACTATTCCATACCTGAAACGTTGTGTTGTTAAAGTCAGAGATCATTGGAAGGGAAATTTTTAAAACACTATTCACTGATGGGTCAAGAATAAGCAGTGTGGAGCTTCAATGCCAAAGGTTTTCTTGATCATTGGTTCTTATTATGTGTACAAGCATAGGCATTTCTGAAAGGTTCAATAATTACATCAATACAATACAACTCATAATGTAAAAAATGTCGTGGCTATGTTGAACCTTAATTGGGAATAAAAGGAAAAATTAATCCCAGATGAACGTTGTCGACGCTTCGGACATTTTATTTTCTTATGAACAGAATTTTATTATCCAAAACGTTGTGGACAACGTTCATCTGAGTTTAATTTTTCTTTTATTCCCAATTAAGGTCCAACATAGCCACGACATTTTTCACATTATTTACAATAATGGACAAGAACAATCCCAACACTTGGAATACATTTTATATTGTATTTTTTCGCTGACCTCAAATTGAAACCTCCGATGAAAGTACACAAATTGATCAATACGGACCTTTTTTCAACTTAAACTAGTGCTACATTGTTTTGCCCAAATGTCTGTAAACTTCGAATTTGAGCCGCAAATTCTCTCAGACCATAAGGTTTGACTATTAACTTATCTATAGTCAAATTCATTCTGTCTGTGGACCGTCCGTCCGTTAGCACGACAACTCTAGAAGAGATTGTGCTAAACACTTGAGATTTTCAGGGAGAGTTCTTTTCCCAAATGCCGTTGTTGAATTTGTTAACCAGCCAAATCGTACAGAGTGTTCCTTAAAATATAGCCATTCAAAATTTTGTTCCTCATATCTGAGACAAAGCGAAACAAAATTAAATGAAATTTTGTGACCACCTGCAAGATGCTCAAAATAAGCCTAATGAAAAATTTGTGGCCAACGTGACGACAGAACCACAGAAAATTCAATTGGAATATTGAAAAGAAAAAATTTATTTTTCCATAACAAAATATCCGATTCGAATGAAATTTATTTTTTAAATGAATATTGATATACTTACTGAACATCCATGAAAAAATTCAAGAGGATTGCATAATCAGCACCATAGAAACATTTTTTTTCTCAAGTTTTGATTTTTTTTTTGATAATTTTCAGAATATAATTCAGATCGTGCTGAGTTTTTGCATTCATATACTCTGCATGAATCTCAAGTTCTATAAAAATTTTGAGGATAGCATTATTGCTCCACCAATGAACGAGCGCTCAAAAGCACCCGCTCAGGGCTTTCCAAATTTTCTTATGTATGGATGTTCTGGGCAACGGAACATAAAGTATTCAGAATACAATGTTACATCTTAATTGAAACATGGGGACATAGAAAAATGCATGTCAATCAATAATTTAAACATATAATTCCTAACGCAGATGACAAAAAATCTCATAATAAACTAGCTTATTGATCTAGTGATTCATGTACTAGTTCATTGAATAACCTTCATTGTACTCAAAGCTGAAAATGAAGGTTTTGAAATAAAGTGGAACTTCCCAATAACGAAAGCGCTAAATCCTCAAAAAAAATCGTTATAAAGAAATTTTGTTATACAGAATATTTGTTTCTATAGTCGGCAATGTCGCGGTCGACCTCACTGATAAATTTAAGTTTATCATTAAAACTTAAGCACTTCCTTTTCGACATT
Source organism: Propylea japonica (assembly GCA_013421045.1). Lineage (NCBI taxonomy): Eukaryota > Metazoa > Arthropoda > Insecta > Coleoptera > Coccinellidae > Propylea > Propylea japonica. Next base: position 32,565,002 of record CM024239.1, read on the forward strand.
TTCGTACAACTTTCACACTAGCGTTATGGTAAGATTGAAACCAAACAGCCAGGGGTGTATTTAAAACTGTTTCATAAGGATCTCTTGCCCGCCGTAATGATTTAGTTTAAAGTCGGGATTTATTACGTACGTCCGGAAAAAGTTCGGAAAAAACGCACACTTATACCTTCTTACCAATACCCATCAAAGAATGAGTTCTTTGAATATTTCGTTATAGAGAGAATTTGCTTCGTTTTAGAAGGTGTTTTCAAGATGGAATTTGGATTCCAGGTACAATGTCTCGTACGAAATTCGTTATACAGAGAAACTCGTTAAACATACGTTCGTTATAGGGAGTTCCACTGTAATTCATAACGCGGTTGACAGAAAAATCTCGTAATCACTAGTTATTGATCCAGTGATTATATATTACTTGATTTAATAACCTTCATTGTAGTCAAAACTGAAATAAAGATTTGTTTTGAAATATCTGAAAAAGTGATACCTCAACACTACTAAAATAAAAGTAATTCAAAAAAATTACTTCCACACATCAGTGAGATATGCATGCACTTTAGAACAATCACCATCTCGATTATCGACCACAATATTCGAATAAAGACTGTCTTGCTTGATGAATTCAGCGGGCAGTTCGTATCTCAGCAACAATTTGTCCGTCTTCAGGTCGAATACGTAAATGGCAGGCGGACAAACTTGCTTTGCTTTGATGGTAACTTCTATTTGTCCAGAATCAAGAACCCAAAGTCTTCCGCAGCTGTCAGCTGCATTCTGAACACCGGATGTGAGGCCTTCACAAGAGTCTGTTGGAGAAAAAGGAATAATAAGATCAGTTTTTATTGATATGTTATAAAGGGTTTCAATAAAAAGTGTTAATTAAATATCAAAGAAAAAAAAGAAGCTATGCTGTTAATAGTGGAAAATAACATCAGGCAAATGGCCACAACGACAACGCTTATAGGCCATATCCTTTTAATGAAATTTTCCATAACCAAATCACAAAATCGCTGCCCTATGTCCTCCATAGCCTCACGAATTCCATCTTTGAGGTTTTGAATCGACGCTGGCTATTGGCGTGGACCTTCTCTTTCACGTGGCCCAAAGCAAGAAGTCGCAAGGTGTTAAATCACAAGATCTTGGTGGCCAATAGTAAGTAGTAGTAGTAGTCAGCAAATATACGACGTTATTGATGATCGACCGGCTTGAGTTGTTGTGTAAATCTGTATGCAAAATACGGTGTTATGACGATTGTGGAATGCCTAATTCCAAATGACGATGAGGAATGGCAAAACCTGGTTTTCTTCAACACTTTCTGCTACAAACAGCCATTTTTCTACCAATTGCTTTATTGCGCTTCGGCAAGGTGCTTCAGAGGACGACCAAAAATTTTCGAGTTTTAAGAACCGTCTCTGCCAAATTTTCACACATTTTATAGTGAACTTTAATAACTTCAATGCGTAGTTTCCTTCTTGCCAAAATCACAAAAAATTACAGTTTCAAACGTGACATCTACCGAAATAGCGGGCTATTCAAAATAACACCTCTTATTGAAAAACCATTATGATGAATCGAGAGAATCTTCAGTAGTATCAATATATCAAAAAAAGAAAACTGAATCTTGGAAAATTTAAGCAGCTTTCAAGTCAGTTTACCGAAAATTTATCAGTCAACTGTTTTTTGTTCTCAAAACAATGTTGGGCTCCAATAAAAAAAACTTGCTTAAAAAAAGATCAAATGGTTTGTCTGAAAATAGTAAGATTAGATTACCGCCCTATTGCCATCGATGATTCTTTTATGAGAACTGTCAAAAATAATATTATCGAAGAACTTTTCTGAGATGGTTTTTCCTGACAACCACTGGCAAATGCTGTCCACCACTGGCAAATGCTGTGAGCATTGACTACAAGAAGAAATAATCTTTCAATGAATTAATGAAGAATAAACTTCTTGATTTTGAAATAACCGAGCTATTGTAGGAATAATATCAAAGTTTTGACCAAATAAAATCCTCGCTCTGTATTCTAATAGCATTGTTACATTTTGTAGGATGCTGTCTTTCATCTAAATATAAACTGCAAGGCTTTTCTGCATTCCTCAACTCGATAACAGATGAAATTGTGTGTTTTAAACCGGTACAACTTTTTCAAGGTGGGTTTCAAGAATTGCGTGCATTATGAATTCATAAGAAATGTACGACAATAATGTATTTATGATCCTGAAATGAAGGTGATTGAAAGGAAGTACAGAGTTTTCGTTATTTTTTGGACTATTTTCTACCATTTTCGCTTCTGTTACTTTCAGAGAAGCACTTTCGTCACTCTTTTTTAAATGTTTTTAATTTTTAACCCTTGCTCGAAACGATCATCGAGGACTTTGATTGGATCACCTATCAAACAAATCATTTGATCCTTTTCAAAAACCGATTCTTTAGGATGTAATCTGCTTCTCTTAATTTTTCTAAGCTTCAAATTTGTCCTCTTTTGTTATTATGAAAGCTTTACCCTATGAATGGAGTCCTTATTTGTTTCCATTCAAAGCATGTTGAACAAGGTTTGACGTGTCAATATCTCTGATAAGCAATTTTTTTTGTTCCTTCATTGCAACTTTAAAGGACTCCAATATTCAATGTCCGAATGAATTTAGCGAAAAATGTGGTACGCTTATATGTTTTTACAAATTCAAAATCATGTCATAAAATCATCTAAGGATAAAGATCCTGAATTTTGAAAGCACCAAATAGTTGTTGTATAATAGTACATTCAGTATAATAAATTCATTCTTTAACATTTTGTATATATGTTCTTTCTCGAAGCTGAATTATGAAACGTATGATAATCATATCATGATTTATCGTTTACCTATTATCACTTTTGGTATGATCTGAAATCCATGCACTTTTATTCGGAATTCCTACTTTAAAATCACTTCAATAAGAATCAAATACGACATCAATATGCGTACCAAGTGATAATTAGTACGAAATATATCAATAATATAATGTGCAGCAATGTAAATCCGAACGTTCACTGTAATTTTATGCTAGTTTTTCTATTATCCCTATCCATATTCTATTGAACATTAGAGGAATCGTTTTTCAATTAGGGTAATGGGTTATGAAAGAAACGTACCAGAACACGCCATTATTGCTATTTAATGAAAGCGTAGCTTAGCGCACGTGATCTGGTTTGCAAGTTTAGGATTCGCATTTCTGTAACTAGGAGGTAAGCGAAATGATTCAAAAAAGGTCAGTATTCTTTTAGGAAAAGTGATCGAATAGTTTGTTTCACTTATGGCTAATCATTTTGAAATTACCTATTATGGATACATGATATATGATATTAAATATACAGGTTGTCTCATTTGAAAGTGTCCACCCTCGATAACCCAACAACGAAATCAGAATTTGTGAAAACACTCAAGGTCGATTTTTGATGACAGGGAGGCATGATCTGAGAAACAAAGCTTGCTTCTCTTTCGACTCCCTGAAGAGGGTTAAAACCACTACAGGAATTTGAATGGGTAGTGAATTATCCATTTTGGTGCAGCCGCAACCCTCTCCAGATGGTAGCTAGTAGAAGCAAGCTTTGAATCTCAGATCTTGTCCCCCTGTCATCGAGATGAAAAGGAGAAATAAACAATTTTCAAAATACTGGAATGCTGATAAGTGATTTAATAGTTGGTATTTCCACCACTTGCGTTAATTACAGCTCGACAACGACGGTTCATACTCAAAATGAGTGATCTTAAAATGTTCAGCAATTCTTGTGTATGTCCACCTTCTTCTTCTCGCAAAACTATACCGCTTGGACACATTCCTCTTGGGTCAAATTGTGTGTTTCGCGTTGCATAGCGATCGAGTGTAAAAATCAAACGAAAGAAAACTATTGATCACTACAATTGATCGAGAACAACTAATTTCAGAATGGAGCCAATACATTCAAAATCTGATAATCTCATCTTTTTTATTACTGCTGGGGAAAAACATCTGTATTGAAGAAAAACATTGAAATGGATATGAAATGCATGCATGCATAATTAATCATTGAGAAATCCTTCAGTTGTAGAATAAATTTGAGATTTCCATAATGTGCGTTAATTTTTTTTCGCAGTGTATAATATAACTGAAGTAAAACGGGATGATGAAAATCTACTAACCAAAAATGCATTCATAAATTGATTACATTATTGTGAGTATGATAGAATGGAACAGAATTGTTATAGGTATAAGAAACACTTCTGACAAGGAGAACTGATGAGAGAACAGCATCTTTAACGCTGACAAAGCAATAAATCATTGTAGAACTACAGAAACAAGTAAGACCAAGTGAAAACGTTGGATAATGAATCTCGAATAGATGCCGTCAGAGCTAGTACATCCAAATTAGTCAAGAAAAAGATTCCAATAAATCTTGTAGTAAATGTGGGTTATCAACATAAGTTTGAAAACAAGTGTCTTGCTACTGGAAAGACATGTGCAAAATGCCAGGGTCGTGATCATTCTGCTAAAGTTTTGTCATAACAAAAGTAAAGATGTTAAAAAGAAAGTACACAGCTTATCGCAAGGAGAAGAAAAGAAGACAGAGCAGAATCAGATGATGCGACTGGAAGCGACTACGAGTTCTTCGTGAGTTCAGTTGATAAAATTGATCAAAGAAAAAGAAGCAGCCAAGAAACAATGTGGACACAGAGATACAAGTCAATGGTAAGCCTGTCACATTCAAGCTGGATACTGGAGCTGAGGTAAGCACCTTACCATTAGATGTTTTGAAGAGAATTGATCCAGATGTGTGTGTGCGTAAGACAATATTTCACTAATGTCATATGGTGATCCAAATTTCAAACTACGCTGTGTAGGTGAAGTTGTATTGTTGTGCAAAGTCCAAAAGTGCAAAGAAAAATTTCATTCGTTGTAGTAAATGCTCAAAACCAAATGCCCTTGTTAGGATTACCCACTAGAGTGCGATCACAAACCTTTGGAATTTATTTTCAAAAAGAATTCAACAAACATCTCCAAGAATTTTGAGAATGAGGCTAAAACTCCTGAAATATAAATTAGAAATTTGCTACAAACCGGGAAAGTATATGTACATTTCTGACGCACTCTCTCGTGCATTTCTTAAGAAGGGAAATAAACATTCTGAAAATGAAATAGATTTTGCAGTTCATTCTATAATCAAATACTTGCCTATGTCCACAAATCGAATCAGGTAATTCACTGTGGAAACAATTAATGACCCACAGCTCAGTACTGTTATAAAATTTATTAAAATGGTTGGCCACTTCAAAAATACCAAATTCCAGAAAATATCAGAATTTTTACAAATTAAGAGATAAATTATTTGAATCCGAAAAGTTATTGTTCTTAGAAAACAAATTAATTGTTCCTTGTAACCTAAGACAGGGAATGATAAAGCTTTTACATGAGGGCCACTTAGGAATTGAAAAGACAAAGTCGCAAGCCATGAAAGTATTTTATTGGCCGGTATGACAGTGGATATTGAAGCTTATATAAAAAAATGTAAGACCTGTGAGAATTCTCTAGAAAGATCTGATAGTGATGTTACCACCCCATCTTCAATTGTTTCTAAAAATAGTGTTTCAAGGTTTGAAGAATCTAAAAGGGTAACACCGGAGTGCATGATCCCTTACAAGTATCCAAATCAAATGAGTCTCAGTCTCAAGTTCTATCCACTCGATTTGGACGAGTCATTAAAAAAACCAACAAATTAAACTTGTGAGGGGGGAGGTATAATATGGTGCCTCATAGTGTCATATTGTTCTATGTTCTAAAGTCAATGTCATTTGTCATGTCAATTATGCGCGCCAGTAGGTGACGCATACTGATATACTGGCAGCAGCAAGACAGAATAAAAAGCTTGTTCTAGATCTCCTAGTTGTTTAATATTTATTTTGTATCCTTGTGCCAAGTTATACAAAAACCTCAATAAAAAATAAGTCCTTAGATCGTAAAAAAACATCGTAACTTCAACTCCCCTGTGGTATGCCAATCCCAGCTCGATACGGTACCAACTGTGGCGAAGATTCCCTGGGTGTTCTAGGAAGCACAGCCAGAGTAGCAGGTACCCCATTCTTCCATTTCGGCATGGTCACAAACAACCTATCCTTCCATACCTCTATACCAAGTGGGAGATTGTTCTCAACATGAAATTTCCAGAACTAATAGCAGCTTCCCTTTCTATCTCTGAAGGAAACCTAAATCTAGCTGATTCCAAGCATATACGGTCTTGAAGGGTCCAGTGGTTCTCTGATGAGTTCTTGAGGGCCTCTTACTTGCTGGTTTCTGATGTTGTTTCTTCTAGGTGCGTTTGATCTTTGTCTATGGTTGACTCCTTGAGGTGGGGTGAGAAGTCCTAGTTGGAGGAGGAAAGGTAGGATGTCAGCTGGAGTACGACTAGAAGCTGAAAAGAATACGTTTTTAAGTAGAAGTTATAGAATCTCTGCTCATTTTTTATGAGTAGGTGACTGACCACCCTATCACTGACTCGAAACTCCCAAACAGAATGCTGTGGGTCAGCCCTAGTTTATACCTTATTTAGAAAACGTTTTATTTGTCTTTTTGTGATTATGTGAAGGGTTTCCAATAAGAAAATTTAAAGAAAAATGCCATCTTTCAATCTAAAGGGTGTCCCGTAATTAGACCGATAAACTTCTAGTGGACATTATAGATCGTATTTTAGACAGATTCGACCCAAATCATATAATGCAAAATTGCTTCGTTAAGGAGCTAGTGCCCTTTGAAGATGACGTCCTGTCCACACTTTTTGCCACATATTCGCAAAACGGAGTCACATAAAGTGCTGAAAGTTTACACATTGGCTAATATTAAAAATATGCATCGATTAGATTGAGTGCATTTCTTTCATGTCAAGCACAATCGTATCATTTGGGGGGGGCGAAGGGTATTTTTAATTGAAACTTTTTTAACTTTCATTATTTCGCGAGATTTACATCATATTCATAAATTCTGATGTTTTTTATTGAAGAAAGATGCTTTTGTATAATAACGCCCAGATGCACCATTTCTGTAAAATAAATTGATTTGAAATTTTCTCTCTTTTTCACTCAATATCACCTTTTTTTGAATTTATCTTCACTTGATAATGGTTAGGTTGAAGATATAAATCAATTCTATCGAAGATCATCTTCTCTCGCCAAAATTTCGATATCAATTATTTGCATTCATGTTTTGTGCGAATATGTGGCGAAAAGTGAGGACGTCATCTCAATGAGCACTAGCTCCTTAACGAAGCAATTTTGCATGATATGATTTGGGTCGAATCTGTCTAAAATATGATTTAAAATGTCCACTAAAAGTTTGTCGGTCTAATTACGGACACCCTGTCGGATGTTTATTTCATTATGAAGAAAAGCTATGCTGTTAATAGAGGCAAATAACATCAGGCAAATGACCATCACGACCACGCTCACAAGACAATATCCTTTTAATGACATTTTCCATATCTAAATCGCAAAGTGGCTGCCCTCGATAGCCTCACGAATTTCACCTTTGAGGTCTTGAAAAGACGTGATCACCTTTTCGAGATAACCTGGTCCTGAAACTTTTCCTGCAAAAGATCAATGGATTCGTTGCTTGTGTGGAACGTATCGCCGTCTTGTTGAAAGTAAACGTTTCTTCTTCAGATCAATACTATACAATTTCGGACATAAAAAATCGTTCATCATCTCTCGATAGCGCGATCCATTCACCGTAACTGTTGCTCCAGCATCATTCTCGAAAAGTAAGGTCCAATGACTTCGCGGACCATGAACCGCACCAAACAGTCACACGTTGAGGAAAGAGAGACTTTTCAACAATAACTCTTGGGTTTTCCGAGCCCCAGATGCGACAGTTTTGCTTGTTGACGAAGCCCACCGAGGTGGAAATGGGCCTCATCACTCAAGATGATTTTTCATTCGGATTTCGGATCATTTTCATGGATTCCAACGACTTTTCTGTATTGAAATTATCATCAGAACAAGGTCGTTAGGGCTAGATTAGCCTTTCGAGCACTGCGACAATGTAGATCATTTTTCTCCACCCTACTCATTCACGGAAATCCACGGAGGTCGTCAATGGCTTTTATAAAATCAACAATCTCCTAGGAGCCTTAGCTGTTGTCTCTTGGGTGTCCAGGACTGGTTCCCCATATGAATTTTTCTTATGTAGGGAAGGGTGTACAAAATGACACAGGTGGGGTAAAATGACATAGCACTTGTTTTTCCTCAATCGACGTACAATTGCGATGATAAACGAATATACTGTTGGAAAGGGTGTCTAAGATTTTGTAAATGACATCAGTATTGATTGGTCCATTGCATGATATCCACGACAGATAACAATTGTCCTTTAGATAACGAAAAGTTTTCGAAATTACGCAATGAAATCTGCTATAATTTACGAGTGTTTTGAGAAGGTGAATTGAAATTTTCGTAATTATTTACTTTACTTATGCTTTCGACAAAATACCCTTCAGATCTTATAAATAAGTTTCGTTCTTTTGAAATTGCGATTTGCTTCGAGAGTGACATATTGGGGTAATATGTCACTGGTCTGAGAGGGCAATTGACATACTATATGTCCAGTTCAAAACTGAAAACTCAGGAAGGCTCAGGAAGAAATGAATGAAAAGTTAATATTTTCAGTAAAAGTAACAAAAAAGATTCCCACAAAATTTGAGTCGGATGAAGAAAAAGAACTCTTATCTTTGAGAGAGAGGGAAGAGAATTTTGCGTGCATATTTCGTACAAAACTATACAAATCTATGAGTAGTAAGCACATGACTTGGAAGCCGGTGTAGATGAAATGTGGTTATATGTCATTTTACCCTCCGGGTGGGGTAAAATGAATATATGCTCTCCATTTTCGTTATCATCAGCTAAAAAACAATATTTTGTTTTATGTCGAAAATGTCTTGTTTATATCATAGCTGAAAATATAAGCTATGTTTTTGTTTGAAAGTTTTTCTAGAAAATACGATAATTTCATTGAAAATTTCAAGTTTTTCAAAATGTATGCCATTTTGTACACCCTTCCCCTAAGTCTGCTTGCTCTGAATACCCGCGTACCATATGACCAGCAGTGTCTGCAAATCTCATCAGTTAACTTTTCCGTAGGGTAGCTCGTGACAGCTTCATGAGCTTTCTGGAATGGGTAGGTGAAAGAATCACGAAATTTTTGGAGTATGAGTCTTTGACTGTTTCTCTAGAGAGTTATTCTGTAATTCAACTCTCATTGCTAGAACGCTGCCTTAATTGTCTCTTCAAAAAGTAGCTTTAGTACGGAATGCACAAAATATCTGATTAGTCGCAGTCCTGAACGGTCGTTACTGTACCAATTGACCACAACCCAATACGATACAAATAACTCTCAACTTATCTGATACTTTAAATAATAATACTCACTTTTAGGGTAACTAAGCGGCTCTTCGGTATATTGATGACTAGATGAGTTTCTTGAAAGCTCAGGAAAAATGTTTGATTGTCTATGAGTCCAGCAGGTGGACCCTGATTGAAACCATTGTCCACAGCCATTTTATTCAATTTCAATAAATCCCATTAATGTGCGAATTAAATTTTTTCGTACCTGCAATGAAACCAGTAAATAGCAGCAAATCTTTCATCTTTTCGTTGAATTAACATGGCTTATCGTGAAAATTTTTTTAATTCAAGTGAGCCAATGTCTTTTTCTAGCTGAATGAGAAGTTTCGGTCTCATTTTCCTCGTTTTCTCTTGATGCATTTTTGCATGAAATGGTGTACCGGGTGTCCTAAATTCGTTTTCTTGTGAGAGAAAACATGAGAACTTTTCATTCGACGCCATTTTCCAATTTTTTCTAATCTTAAAAGGTTTCGATTTTCACCAAATGAATTCTCTGAAAAATCGAGCCCAAAATGTTGACAAAAATAGACAACGAAATTAGGACCACCCGGTACGTATCTAATTTAGCCGAAATTCTCTTATAGTATTTGTCTCTGCGATCATAAATTTTGAATAGACTATATTATTATTTTATCATATCATCATATATGTAGCCATCTTTCAGCATCCCTATACTTTCTAGGAAAACTTATTGGAAAAAAATAGCATTAAAATTTCCGAGCTTTTCTATGGCCATATATAGGTTCTTTCAAATTCATAGTAGGTACCTATTTCAGAATCCACCAGTATATATCGATTGAAATATATTCTGGGAGGATTCTGCATTCTTAAAAACTTTATAGGTTTTCACTCCCAGTCTCTGAACATAAATAATTAAAAATGTTTGTTTAAGGTGAAGTGCTCCTGCGAGAATCTTTGCACTTATTGTCAGGAAAAAATTTCATCATTTTTTATATCATTTTTTAATGAATAATTGCTTTTTTCTCATCATTATTCAAATTTGGATTCAATTTGAAGGTTCTCTGATGAAATTTTGTTGAGAACTCTAATTAATGTTCATTCAGATTCGATTCTTCTAAGGGGAGATTTTAAGCAGTCTTTTCAATAGCTGTAACCATATTATCAAATATTTGTACATTTTTGGGAGTTATAGCGAAATTGAATCCTTTAGATAATACAGATTTTTCAAATTTCATTCAAGTATATCTCTGTAAAAAAAATTGCAAAGACCTGTTATTCATTTCGATGTTCGAAATTAACTTTTTGAATGAGCTGAAAATTGCAATGATCATTTCCAGAGATATTTTCGTATGCATATATTCACTATTCACTTCTAGCTACTTTCAAATAGCGAATTGATAATAGTGTGATAAAAAGTAATTCTTTGCATCCGTTTAGAATGGGGTCACAACATGGTTCCAAAAAAACGAAGGCCAGAAAATGGAGTACCTCTGAAGTTATGGTGAAGGTTTATAGAAGGTAAGTCATATTAAGGTTGTAACGTTAAAAGTGAAAGTTTGGAGATCGAGTTGAAGATTAGATAATGGTAATAATTATCTTTTATTCATGAAATTTTGATGAAATGAATTCAGAAGAATCCGAGGACAATCTATTTGACACAGTTCTCTCTCTCTCTCTCTATTCAGTTGAAACTGGCAGATTCAGATCATTTGGCTTCTTTTACACTAGGAGAAGATAATATTATGCCTTATTTTGGTGAGACTCATTTATTTATCAGACTGCAAAAACACGTCTGCTCGACTAGTTTCGGTGTGTTAACACATCACCATCTTCAGGAGCCAAGTAACAAGACGACTGCAACGAAGGAATAGAAAAATTAATGGAAAAGAATATTGGAAATAAATGAGTTCAACTTACGATGCAGCAGTCCTGTCATAGCTTTTCAACAGGGCAGAAAAAATCGACCGTCATACATATTTGCCAACAATTTAAAATATAAATTAACACGAAAACTAAAATTCAAGTCAAGACATTTAAAAATTCAAAAGAATTAAAATGATGATGATGTGTTAAACACACCGAAACAGTCGAGCAGACGTGTTTTTGCAGTCTGATAAATAAATAAGTTCTCACCAAAATAAGGCATAATATTTATCCTCTCCTATCAATATGGTGAACGCCAAAGGGTTTAAAGAAGTTATGTTCTTTTACACTATTCGTGCAGGCATTGATACCTTAAGCTGTACGTAGGTACGAGATATTTTTCTATTTATTCAAGTTTTATTCATGTCGATATAACTAGATGTGCAATAGGAATTAGGTATAGGTACTCATTTTGAGTGCTCGTTTTACACAAGTGCTAGGTATATCCTTTGCGTAAATGTCTGCAATTTAGAATTTTGGAGCCGAAAATGTCTCAAACGATAGGGTTAGACTCCCTGATGACGAAATCGTGCTCAAATTCAATTCTTTCCGTTAAGTTAACAACGTTGAAATTTCAGAGATGTTCCGGATAGCTCGGTTAGTTCGTCAATCAGCCAAATCGTACCGGGTGTTCCATAAAATATGGCCATTCCAAATTTTTGTTCCTCAATATCTCAAACAAAACGAAACCCATCGCAACGAAATGCTACTGCCAAATGCAAGATGCTGATAGTAAGCCTCAGGCAAAATTTTGTGGCCATAGTGTGAACGAAATCATAGACAATTCAATTGGAATATTGAAAAAAAGAACTTCATATATCCATAAAAAGATATCCCATTCGAGTAAAATTTTTTCTATGAATGGAGATCAATATTCTGAATGTTCATCCAAAATTTCGTCGCCATGGTTTTGACAAAACCAAATATAAAGAAAAATCTTTATATTTCCATACCAGAATATCCGATTCGAGTGAAATTTTTTCTATGAATAAAGATTAAATAGACTGAATATTCATGCAAAATTTCAAGGGGATCGCATCATCAGAACCATGGAATTTAATTTTTGTGATCATCTATTTTTACATATTTCATTTTTTGAATAATTTTCAGATTTAATTCCGATTGTGCTGAGATTCGGCATTTATATATCTAGTATCAATCTCAAGTCCCATGAAAAATTTAGAGGTAAAAGTCTTTATGCTCCACTACAGAACGAGCGCTCAAATGCTTCTGCTCAGGGCATTTCTCAAATTTTTATTGTTTCGTTGCCTCGAAAATAACGTATCAGGATTCACCAAATCGACAGATGAGATATCAATCTGTCACACGTGAATTTCCAGTACCAAACTAATATTAGGTACTGAAATATCTATAACAACGAAAAATGTAGGGGAATGGCTGGGCAAGATGACGACAGTAAGCATAAAAAACTCATAAAACGATCATTTGCTCATTTACGTGTGTGAAAAAACTATTCTGTCATTTACTATATTGAGTTTTCAATAAAAAATTTGTATCACTTGCGAGTTACTATTTGGAGTGAAAAATTTGAAGTTTATCTGCTACGTCATTTTCGTCATCTTACCCGACGTGGAGGGTAAGATGACGAATTGTGGAGAGTAACATCAGGATACGTATTCTAAAAACATAAAGGTAGCTATATAAAAAAATTTACAAATCAAGGTAAAATAAATTTATTCTAGGTTTTTTTTTTTCATTTTCTCCTCTTTAGTGTCCATTCCTGTGCACTCTTTACATTTGCTACAACAAAACCATATTTCATTTTTTTCCACGTTCACTGCAGATAATGCTCTTTCATCATCTGCATCATTTTCAGAGTCAGCATATTGTAGATCTATCGAGGAGTCAGAAGAATCGTTTGAATTTTATTTTTCTTCTTACTGTTTTTTGTTTTACTTTCTGCTTTTCTACTTTTTTCTAATCTCTCATTTTTCTTCTGATCTCGTAATTTTCTTCTTCTATGAGTATGCATATGATCAAACGAGTTTAGTTTACCTCATCAGGATATTTCTTAACATATCTCTGAGAGTAGCTTCTGGAATTTGATATGCTTTTGAAGCTGCATTTACACTGAACTCTTGATTTTTTTTTAGTGAGTGCTCTTTTCATATTATCTTTCGACCATGATTGCCTGTCAGTTTTTTCTTTGATATATTTACCCATATTTATTCAAACCTGAAGTCAAAAACATGACCTAATAAATATTTTAATTAGGTAGGGTAGATGACGAACAACTCGTCATCTTACCCGCATTTGTCATTTCTGTTTGTAACGTCATAAAATGAAATTCATCACTCCAACAATGTTTTTAGTACTCAAATTTTTCCTGAAACATGATAGTTTCGAAATAA
>CM024239.1:32578753-32654717 GCA_013421045.1 Propylea japonica
CACTTGTCAGACCTAAATTCCAAGAAACCCCGTACGTTCAACGTTTAACCGAGCGTAAGTTCTCAATAATCGCTATCTAAGATTGATACCGCAATATCCTAAAGCGGAACTCAACCAAGCTCCCAAACGTCTCAGGACCTACTCGTAGACGTAATGAACAGGCCACAACCGGTTGAACTGTTTGAACTATGAGGGTAAACAGCGATGCTCTACCCCATTATGACGAAAAGGGAGGATTTCAACTATGGATGAATCTTCTTTGAGGAAATGGGTTTAGAGCCGAACCTAACCTAACCTAATTAGAATTGACATGAATATCAGGGAATGAAAGAAAACAGTCAATATTAATAAATTCCAGTAGCACTTTCGATCTCATCAGTAAAAAGCGTTAGTGAAATTAGAAATGAAGAAAGTATATTTTGACTCGTTTGTTGAATAAGGTAGGTTTCGACATGTAATATCTTCCCAGAACTAAATTGAGGAAATATCCTCCTCTAACAGCAAGAGCAAGAGCACAATATAGCCAATATGTTCAGCACTTGTCAGACCTAAATTCATTTAACCGAGCGTAAGTTTCTCAATAATCGCTATCTAAGATTGATACCGCAATATCCTAAAGCGGGAACTAAACCGAGCTCCCAAACGTCTCAGGACCTACTCGTAGACGTAATGAACAGGCCACAACCGGTTGAACTGTTTGAACTATGAGGGTAAACGGTGATGCTCTACCCCATTATGACGAAAAGGGAGGATTTCAACTATCGATAAATCTTCGTCTTCAGAATGCCATTATGGCTGAACAGGTACGCGTATGTAGTAAAACATACAGATACGATTGACATGGCAATTAGTGGAATTTGAGGAAATGGCTTTGGAGAGGCTTTGAATTTGGCATCGCTGTAAGCCAAGGGAAAGTTGAATAACTGAGTTGCTGCAGGTGAAGTTGAACAGGGGGTCGAACGTAGGGATGTAGGTCATTGTCAGGTTGAAAGGTTAATCGAAATTTCTGTTTCTAGGATTGGCCAGGAAGTTTGCATACGGTGACCTAGATAGGGTTGGCTTATGGGATATTTCGCTGAATTACGGACATATTTACTGGCTCTCTAACCCTTATTCAGGGTGATGTCAAGATCCTAATGGTTCATCACTTGTACGTCTTTCGTAAACATGACAATCTCTGTCCTTTCACACCTTTGGGCACTAGATTTCGGTGCTTATTTCTCTAGTTCCTGAATAAGCTTTTAAAAATTGATGGGAAGCTTTGACGTCAAGTCGGGCACTTTGACGCACTTGTTTATTTTGGGAAAAAGATCATTGGAATTTAAAATTTATTGATTATTCATTTATGAAATCAATTTTCCTATTCCAATCTTAAATGCACCCCTTATTTTTGAAGTTTATTAATAGTTTCTGTCGACCGCATTATGAATTGAGAATAAGTTATTTTTGGAAATACATTCTAATTCTAAAGATGACATACATTTGACATAATATAAATTTCTATTTCTATGTTCACTTAGAGTTTTAACGTTACTCATATTGCTTCATATTGTTCATGACAAATGCACATTAAAAAACTTAAAATTGAACATTAAAATGGGTCATTATTGATCAAGATTTTTCCGTCGACCGCATTGTGAATAGAGTAAAAATTCTTGATTGAAATACATTTTTATTTTTTACAAGACATACATTTGACATATAAATTCCTATAAATCAGTAGACTTGTAACCTTAGATTAGGGAATAGTCTTATGTTGTGTCATTACTCGTATTGCTTCTGAATACTTTGTGTTCGGTTGCCCAAGACAATTGATCATTAAAATAGCATAAATTAAACATTAAAGTGGATTACTGTTGTTGTTTCGTATAATTAACATACTTTTTCCTTCGAACTCAAAATGAAAGGTGATTTTAATGTGTACAAAATTGATCCTTAATGACCCATTTTAATGCTCAATTTATGCTATTTCAATGTGTAATCCTCATGGCAACCGTTCACAAAGTATTCAGAAGCACTACGAGAAATGTCAAAACTCGACTCGAACATAGATGCATTGAAATTTTATTATATCAAATAATGTAAGTTTTGTGCCAAATGAGAATGTATTTCAATCAAGAATTTATACACAATTCATATTGAGATCGTCGGAAAAATCTTGTAATCAACTCGGTTATTAATCAAGCGACTAATGGTCTCGAACTATTAACTCATTCGCTCGCTCACACGATAAAATATCTTAACCATTAGTAGCTGACTTTAATGACCTAGTTGATTAAATAACTATGTATTTTTTTGCGGTCGACACAAAATATAATTTTTTGCCATTCCTGCTATAATTATCGATCTGTTTTTGAAATTAATAATTTTTTTCTTATACAAGATGATAATTGAAGTACAAGAACTATTAGAAAACAGTGTAACAATGTCTGACCAAATGTACCATTGCGTATTTCAATAATTTCAGCCTTAATTACGAACTGTCGTCTACAAACGAAAGTGAAGCTGAAACATGTTTTCTCAATTCAAGAATCAAGGTTTCTCCTCAACTTCAACCGGTAAAATTCTCGATAAACTGTGAATTTCTCGAAATAAGTTGACTATAGTCTGTTCACGAAAGTTTGAGCCGTTGGTTGGACATGTCAATTTGGCATATTTCACTGTGTATAGTAAAATTTTAGGTTATGTTGTTTCTTTTCTTGTCAGATTGATACACAATGTTGTCAATATTGCATAGAGTTCTCTGATACTAGCAAGCTCGTCGGACGAGACCGGATACATTCGGCAACGTTGACTTTATTTTACGTTATGACAGCAAATACTGAAAACTTCAGATAAATAAACAAACGCCTACTATGCGCTCAAACTTTCGTAAAAGGACTATAAGCTCCTTTTTCAAAAACAATCCGAACCATCGACGTGGGTAGAAAAACAATAGACAGTTAACCCAATTCGTCGTTTTTCCTGCAATCTATCAATCGAGATGCAACAGCACACACTCTGGGGGCCCACCCAGAAACCAGTCGAAGTAGGCAAGGTCTCTAACCGACCTTTGTCCATAGATAGACGGAGAATGGACACTTCAAAGTCGGATGTAATTCCACCCGAACGCAGTCTGAGAAACCTATACGGGGCCGCCCGTTTTTCTGTCAACAACGAGGAGAAAAAAAAAGGTCTGGATTAGAAAAATCCCCAACGCGCAAGGTGAATTACCTTCGCTTTTTATCGCAGCCAACTGGGTTAGACGCGTTTTGTTGGCTTTGTATTGTGCTAGCGCGGTGGTAGAAGCTGATAAGGAATCGAAAATAGACGGATTTGGAGCGAAAGCTATACAGGTTTGGAAATTCACATCTGAAACATACGATATACAATGCATCAGACAGAGAATTCTTCCCTCCAGTTGCACAGATGGATAGTCGTGACAAACACGTGCTGTAACACACTGAATTCCTGCAATATTCTAGTCTTGTCTCTCTCTTATCGTTGGGAGGAGCATGATTAATTTAGTATGGTAGGCAACAGTAAATAATTGAATCGAGTATTACGGGCAGCTTGACAAATTAAATAATTCTATACGTGTACTGCAGGTTCCCTACCATACTGCGATAAGAGAGAGACAAGACTAGGTTATTGCAATAAGTCAACGGAATTCATTCCGTTACAGCACGTGATTGTCTCGACTGGACGGAAGAATTCTCTGTCCGATGCATTGTATATCGTATGTTTCAGAGGTGATTTTCCAAATCTGTATATGGAAGACTTGTCATGGTGTTTTCGAGGATTGTACAGGAAACTGTGAGAGAAATTGCAGGCGTTCAATGAGGACTTTCTACATTTGAAAAACGTAGAATTTTACAATATTTTTACATAATCTTCAGAATGAAATCAAAAGGACAACAGTGCAATCACTGATAAGAAATACATTTTACGAAGTCGTACTGAATATTTGGTCCTATAATATGCTTTCCGAAATTTCACCATTACTGAGTTTTGAAGACTTCTCATTTTTTCTGTTTTTCCCGTTTTTTTCCAGAATTTGATCTCATAAGGCCCATTTTTCTGATGTATTCAGTAAGAGGGGATGCCAATTAATAAAAATGATCAACGAAAACAGTACCTACCATTAACAGTTGAAAAAGACAGCTCGACGAATGTTAGAATTGAATAATATTCACTGAATGTTTTCAACTTTAAAGCCCTTTTCTCGAAAAAAAAATTTATCGAAGTTATTCTGCAGATGCTTTTAAAAATTTTTCCGTCTTCTCAGCTTTTCAAAAAGGTGAAACACTTGCTCAAAATAGGCAAAAAATTGACACAATTAGAGTTAAGGTAGTAGAGACTACATTTTTACTTTAATTTCCCTATAACGAAAGCGCTAAATCCGCGAAAAAAAAATCGTTATAAAGGAATTTCGTTATACAGAAAATTTATTTCTATAGTCTTCAACGTGGTGGTCGACTTAACTGATAAGTTTAAGTGTATCATTCAAACTTAAGCACTTGCTGACATTTTTGCACAACTTTTTCACACTAGCGTAATGGTTAGATTGAAACCAAACAGCCAAGGGTGTATTTAAAACTGTTTCAGAAGGATCTCTCTGCCCGCCGTAATGATTGAGTTTAAGGTCGGGATTTATTACGTACGTCCGGAAAATTTTCCGAAAAACCCACCTTTATACCTTCTTACCAATACCCATTCAAAGAGTGATGTTCTTTGGATATTTCGTTATAGGGAGAATTTACTTCGTTTTAGAGAGTACATGGAATTTGGACTCAAAGTGCAATGTCTTGTACGAAATCGTTATACAGAAAAATTCGTTATAAAGAACGTTCGTTATAGGGAAGTTCCACTGAATTATATTAAACAGAGTTTTCGAAAAAAATATTGAAATACCCCGAACTTCGAAATTGCATGCAAATATCGAGGTCATGGTACCATAAAACGATAACGATGATTTAGTTTACACTGTAATCATGTTATTCTATCACAACAATACACTTTGCAACTTAGGACATGTCACAATACTATCGTGGGATAAAAAGAAAAATTTCTCGTATTAGAAACTTAACGAGAACCATAATTGACGTTTTATCGACTACCAACATCAAGAAAACACAATTAGAAACAAGGGAAAAACGTTAATTTGAACATGGGAAGGTCGCATGAATATTTTTCTATAATTCTCGTTTATTACATGTTATTACAGATGCTTTTTCTCATAGTTACCTTCAAGAGTTGCAATTTTCAATTGAAATGAGTTCCTTGTGATTTACGAAATGGAATATTGAATTTTCTGTAACCTCAAACAACACTCTGTATGATCTGAATCTGAAAATGGGGAGAATACACAAAAATTCTCAGTGAAAAGAAAAATTGATTTCTGATTCATTCTGAGAGATTTTTACTTTCATTTTAAAAGGTATGTAGATACATTAATATTTAAAATTCCGAAAAATTCTAATACATAATTTAATAACTTAAACAGATGATTCACTCCAAGAAATTTCCTATCATTTGAAATGTATATGAATACGCATAAGCAATTTAAAATTCAAAATAGAATTCGAGGAAGACAACATTTCTCATATTCATAAATTCTTTGCAATTAGTTCATACCTGGTGGAACGAATTCGTTAGAAAAAATTTCAATAATGATCGAACTTCTTGAAGTTCAATTCTTACGTGAATTTCAACCTTGGCATTGATACGTTTTATCTAATATCGGTAAATTTAGTGAAGCAGAGACTGTTCTGCCAACATTTTTTTATGCAAAAATCACTGAACGATATGAATCAGAATAAAGGTTGTTCGAAATTGCGCGTTTTTTCTAAGAATAAATAAAATATATATGAAAATATATAAATGCAGAATATTAGCACAATCGGATGATATTCTAGAAATTATTGAAAAAATAAAATATTTAAAAAATAATTAATAAAAAAATTTAATTCGATGGTTCTGATGATGGAATCCTCTTGATATCTTGTATGAACATTCAGCATGTTAGTACAAATTCACAAAATAAATTTCACTAGAATCGGTTATCCTGTTATGGAAATATAGTGATTCAAGTTTTCAATATTCCAATTGAATTTTCTATGGTTCTGTTTACACTATGGCCACAAAATTTTGCACGAAACTTATTATGAGCATCTTGCATCTAGTCGCAACATTTCATTTCGATGGTTTTCGTTTTGTCTGAGATATTGAGGAACAAAAAGTTTGAATTGCCATATTTTATGAGACACCCTGTACGATTTAGCTGCTTAACGAACTTGACCGAGCCATTTGGGAACCGAACTCACCCTGTAAATCTCAAGTCTCTAGGACAATCTCTTCGAAAGTTATTGTGCTAACGGACGGACGGCCCTACAGAAAGAATTCGTTTGAGACCATTTTCGGCCCAAAATTCGAAAATAACAGACATTTGGCAAAACGATATAGCACTCGTTTAAGTAGAACTACTAGAAAGACCCTTTACGTTAACACCTTTTATCCCAAGAGATAAAATTATCATCCTACACAATACACATATACAAGATACGTGCTAAAACGAACAATCATATGAGTGAAGACCTATCACATACCAAACGAACCTTCTGTTGAAGAGCCAAGTAATTTACAGACCTAGATATAAGGCCCTGTGATCCCGTAGGCGGTCCAAAAAAGACAGGTCATCATTCTTGGGCAAGGAGGGTGTGTCGTGCCCCAGACACCTAGGGGAAATAATTGAAAAGTCGGACACAGGTCTTGAAAAGGAGGTCAAGGGATGTTTCCTTCATTTCTAGGCACGTAAAATTTTGTCTCAGGCAATTTATCGAACTTAGATAGCCAAGCGGTCTGGGGATTGTGAGAAATAGGAGTTTCTAGAAGTGAATGGAACGATACGATCGAGTACATCGACTCTGTAAACAGAGAAAATAATCAGAACCAGTAGTTGTGACCTTTTCTGTTTGAATAAAAGTTGGCGAGATAAAGTTTGTTTAATCAATTCTTAGGTGACGATGTACTCGACGCAAATACTGGTTCAGAACTGATATTCATGAACAAAATTAAGTTTAGAGTGAAAGGTTTTCCAATAAGAGGTGTTATTTTGATATTCAAAGAAAAATACCATTTTTCAATATAAATGATCGGATGTTCATTTCATTATAAAGAATCTATGCCGTTCAGAGCGGAAAATAACATCAGACACATGACCACCACGATCACGCTTAGAGGACCATATCTTTTCAATGAAATTTCCCATAACCAAATCGCAAAGTGGCTGCCCTATGTCCTCGATATTCCCACGAAATCAATCTTAGAGGTCTTGAATCGACGCTGGGCTATTGGCGTAGACATCCTCTTTCACGTGGCCCCAAAGTAAGAAGTCGCAAGGTGTTATCACAAGATCTCGGTGGCCAATTGTGATCACCTCTTCGAGAGATAACACGTTCCGGAAACTTTTTCCGCAAAAGATCAATGGTTTCGTTACTTGTGTGGCAGTTCTTGTCAGACCGGGTTTCTGACGCAAATATTGTTTCAGAACTGGCATTTGACGCATATACTGGTTCAGAACTGATATTATATTAAATTCAAGTTTAGAGTACAATTCTACCGAATCAGTAAAGCTCAAGACATAGCCAAACTCTTCACAGTTAAATAAACAGATTAATGAGAGTGTTATTACGAAATATACTTAATAAAGTAAACAAATATCTCACCAACACACCTCCACCAATTCAAATCGACAAAAAAAACTCATCGATGCTTACGCTTGGATCTGTGTCAATGAATGCATAATTTTTTCAACGCTCCATTCATTTTAAGGAAGATCTATTTGAATAAACTCTCGATATCGCTTAGAATTATGTAAACAGCTGTGTGCATTCGTGAATCCAGTAGTAGTTCTACACACAGTTCTGAGCTAATTCAGAACGGGTATGTGACGCAAATACTGGTTCAGAATTGGTATTTGACGCAAATACTAGTTCAGAACTGGTCTTTGACTGGATCAGAACTGAAATTGATGAATATGATTGTGTTCAGATTACAAATGGACCGAAGTTATAATCAAACAGTTAAATAAACAGATTCAAGTGATTTCCATAACGAAATATACTTAATATAATCAACAAATATCTCACCATCACACCTACACCGCCTCAAGTCGACACAAAAGAACTTATCGATGTTTACGCTCGAATCTGTGTCAATGGACGCATAACTTTTTCAACGCCCCATCCATTTTTAAGGCCGATCTATTTGAATAACCTCTCGATATCGCTTAGCGTTATGTAAACAGACCGATTTCTGACACCAGACTCTCGAAGTCGCCGGCTGAAAAGCTTCTATCATCGGACGCCTTTCACACATTTACCTACTCTCGAACCTTTCGACGGTTCAATAGCGGACAAGACTTTATTTCCACTTCTAATTCGAACGAGTAGAGATTCTAACGCGTTCCAGACGCCGATACGACCTGGAAGAATATTTTTGGAACTTCGGATAGTTGGGAACTGAAGCCAGTCTATAGCTCCATGTGAAAGGAATTTTAGACTTAGCTGGGACGAGAGCATGTTGAATTGCAACAACGTTCATTTGGAAATATTGTAATGGAGATTTTACATAAAGACATGCAGAGAACGCTTGATTCGAGGGCAACTCAAATATAAACGAGACTTTTCGATTTTCAGGCACAATAGTGGGAGGAGAACATTCCTGATTTTTTTATTGTTGGGTAAGTTTGTCAGGAGTCAGAGAAGCACGTCGGATTGCATCATCGACCCTCTAAGTGTCCACTGTGACGATATTTGAGCGAGAGGTTCCTCCGTCAATTGCGCAATGTATTGTTCTCTCCACTCCTTTCTCGCGTTTTAGACTCTGGGGTGTGGTGGTGCATCCATGTTTGATCACAAGTGATAATGTGAGTGAGAAATTGGTATCCTTGTTCCTGAGATCGTGCAAGAAGACGCCCACACACCTGAAAACGATGCAATTTCTGGTCAGCTGTGAGAAGGCGAGGAAACCACCTGCCGCGACCCTTACGGTACCCTTGCTCCTCTGTGAGTATGGTGTAGGTGCTCCCATAACTTATCCCGACCTAACTTGCAATTTCAGAAGCGGTACGACGTTTGTCGTCTTCATTAAGCTGTCGAACACTACTGATGTTGTTCGCTGAGGTCATGGCACTCATTTTCAACACAATCACGACCCTCCACGAACTGTTTATGCCATGCAAACACTCTAGCTTGCAACAGTGTCTCTTCTCCGAACATGGGCAGTCAATCTCCTCAAGATGTTGTCCATTTTTACGCCTTCTGCTTCGAGAAACTTGATTACAACACGTTGCGCAATTGACGGAGGAACCTATTGCTCAAACATCGTCACAGTGGACACCGAGAGGGCCGATGAGGCAATCCGACGTGCTTCCCTTACTCCTGACAAACCTACCAAACAACAAAAAATCAGGAATTGCACCAACATCAGCTAGGGACTTTTTTGCTCTCAATTCAAAAAAATATATATTTATAAGCTGAGCTAAAAAAATGCAAGAACACTTTCATGCTTCCACATTTCGCCATTACTTTTTTAACAAGATTCCATCAACTTCGAACTAACCTATCATGTCTCCTAAGCAGACAAAACTGAAATTAACCACATCGTCAGACTTCTCAAACTATTCTCCCTCAACTAACCCGTCAAAAACTTCAAACGAACCGAAGATGATCCAACAGTAACAAGAGACGCAAAACTTGTCGGGGATCTGAGACGCCGTGAACTTTAAAACAAAAGACGACGACGTGGACCTTGAGGGGAGGAAGAAGATCGGACCGTTATCGGTCCAAAAGAAGCCGGGTAAAGTGATGATAGGGATAAGTAGAAGACCCGGAGCCTGGGGGACCATAAAACTTTCGGCACATCGAGTGATGACACCGGGCAATCTTGTGCTGAAGACTGAGGAGAAAACAATTTGGGTTATGCACGATGCGAGACGGCTAGACACTTGCTGCTATCTCTTGGTTGAGGTTTTATGGATTTGATAAGTGTACGGAAAGTTGGGAGAAAGATTTGAAAGGTTCGAGGGTTATCAGAGAATCGGAATGATGAACTAAATGCTTAAAATACAGAAAGCGTTGGAGAGCTTTGGATTCTTTGGGAAATAAGTGGAATGAGTTATATCTGTCAGTTCATAGATGGAGATTAAGATTTTAACGTTCAGCAGCAGAGTGTTTAAGGCAATTTGATGCAGGGTTTTATTGAGATGTCTTTATTTGCTTCGCCTAGGCCCTTACCCTTTAAATGATCATTTTTATCAACAAAAATAAAACAATAAAGATAACATTCAAGGATTACTCAATCCAGAATTGAAATGTGAAGCTATAAAACAAGAAGTTGGTCACATTACAATTATTGAATTCCAATGGTTTTATCAGCAGTAATTAAAATCATTTTGCACTTCGATCACTTCTTCAAGGTTCATTATTAAGAGTTTCAATTTGACAGGTTTTTGAAATATGGTAGATAAAAGGGGTTACATTTCACAGGGACCTTGGGATCTATTGTGCTGAGCTGTCCGCGCAAAAGCGCTACAGCTCGCACTTTAGTTCTTCAATGAGTACCAGTAGTTATATCTTTTGAAAAGAGGTTACAGCTCACTGCGACCTCAAAGTCTATTGTGCTCCCTTACAGAGCTGTTTCTTACCAAGATCCAGATATCTTTTGGATCTTGCTGTTTCAAAGTTCCGAAAGAACTTAGTGGAATGATCCATTCCTGAGAGATTTCGCCTGAGTTTTTCCCTCTCTGCTTTCTCCTTATCCATAAACTACATACATTTACCTATACCACAGAAGGATTCTAAGCCAATGATTGACATTCGTACTCTTTGACAAGGGACCCAAATTAAAAAGACTTATTTTCTTGACTACCTCATTGAGTTTGTTTCGGCACTCCCAGATCATCTTTGAGTCGATGACGTAGGAGCTCAGTGCTTTAATAGCAGCTTGACTATCTGATCGTATGGATACATCGCACTTCTGAAAGTTCCTTTCTAGATTTATATCTAGACATCTTTCGTTAGCTAAGATTTCTGCTTGAAAGACGCTCATACAGGAGCCTAGCGACAGTGCACGCTTTGTACTTGGCCCGTATATCCCAGCGCCAGCTCTTGTAGAGGTTTTGGAACCATCCGTAGATGGTTCTTTCTTACTGATGCATTTGCCCATACCACAAAAGGGGTTCTCCATTTTGACACATTGTTAAATATTAGATCTTTTGATTCATGAACGTCATTCTTTCCTTTGAAAATACAGTAATTTCATAGTACATGCTACAATTGTACAATTCAAAAAATATATTAATGAACCAATTCGCCCAATGAAAAGGGTAGCTTTTCCACGTGAATGAGACATTCATATTCAATATGCGGTCCTCAACAAGAAGGTTTTTTTAACAATTCCATTTTTAATGACAACATTATGATAACATCTATCCCATTAAATTAAAATTGACCTTCTTGAACCCGATCTTCTGTTTCTTAGGCAGAAACAATAGATTAGTTGTTGGTACAGCAGTAAAAAAATCTGATCTTAATCTCAGTCAGTTCTACACGAATTCCATCTAAAACTTTCATGTATACTCACGACAAAGGTACCAATTTTTCACTCCCCAAACGGATATGCATACCTGAAAACAAAAACAAGAATTAGAACAAATAAACTCATAACACAACATTCTACTCAACATGTTTGGCGGAAGATTCCATGTATTAATTAATTTCTTTCACCGCAGTAACTAAAATTAAATCTAAACCACATGCTTAAACTGAACGAAAATAGAAGACACTTGGCAACAGCTCTAAAGACAGTTGTATCAAGTGCAATTTATGTATAAATGTATGTATTTTATTGTCTTCGGGAAACCGGAGCAGAACCTCATCGAGAGACAGATTTAACTAATAACGATCGTTTTTATGGGCGTTTAAAAATTTTGTGGTTATGTCACTAAAATAAGCATCGGATAATGTTATTCGAGATGATTTGACCATATGGAAGCAAGAAGTCACAAAGGATATCCAGTTGTTACCAATAGGCGTTTTCGGAAACTTACTCAGGGTTACTAACTCGATCCATTGAGTCACGCGATGGATCTACTCGGATCAGGGACCCAGGTTCTAAGTTTACGAACACATCAGGTTTGGGATTTGAAGTGACAGTCGTATCAATAACATAACCAAATATATTATGGATTCATTGTTTCAGTCCCAGTTTCTTTTCGGATTGTCTCTGGCTTTGCTTGGAGTTATTGGCTTCTGTAAAATCTTTCTTATAATTTCTGGTGTGTCCTCGCATGTTCAATGTTATCTTTGAGTATCTATGTTAAAGAAGTAGAGCAGGTTTCAGCTTTAACGCAGAAAGATCTGCATACAAAGTTATGAAAAAGATGTTTCACATTATTTTCTCGGCTCATGGAACCACACATTTTACACCGAGTCAAATTCTCTTCTTTTCCCATAGTTTTTAGGAATAGAATATATTATGAAATTACTAAGAAATTTTCGCCTTTTTCAAATATAAAATTGAACTGCAGTGTGCGTACGGTGACTCTACGACCCTGATCCTTTGAAGGGTTACGACTTCGAGATTATTCTCTGAGGTTACGATAGATCAACCTGAGTCAGTGATCGATTGTTGTTCTTTGGGAACCCTATCACTGAAACCTCAAAATTTCTTACATTTGGGCATAATAAAGGCGTTCTTTCAACGCTCGGTAAACCGCTGGTCGCCATGCTTCACGAATTCAAATCGGACAAGAAGATCGGAATCTCTAATGAGACTATACATCACTTTTTTCGGCGCAATAAGTCTCGCTACATCTGATACACGACCAGATGTTCAAGAATTATCTGTCCTGCCTCAACTCAAAAACGTTTCCGAGAAAAAACCCGTCTTATGGTTCGCCGAAAACCGTCTTTGGCATCAGAGGAGAGGCAGAGACGCTCCTTTTTTGCGAAAGCCGAAAATAAGAGGTCGTTGGCACGGCACATGGCAGATAAAGCCGATTAGGTGGATGTATACAAGAGGCGAAATGTTAAGTTTTACGAGCTTAAGATACGGAGGCAAATTGGTCGGTGCATTTGGACGAATGACGCCGCCGCTTGAAGAGCTGAGGAGACAGAAAGCCTCGATGCTATCTCAGACAAGGAGTGTTTATAACCAATTACCTTGAACTTAGGGAAAAGAACTTTTGGAGATTGGAATCAGGTATATTGTATGGACATTTTACGTTCGTTGCACATTTAAAACTTCCTTATCGTATGTCTGTAATACCATTGTATTTAGAATACCTAATAGGAACTTCCACTATTAAAATTCACTCTGATAGGCTCCCGAGCTACATGTAGGACCTTTACGATGACAACCACATTAGGGAACTCCAATGAGAATACGGACACGACTCGAAAACATTTATGTCGAATAATATTGTGTTTGCAAGCAGTAGCATAAATACAAACTACAACGTTTATTTTTCAGAGTATCAAATCGAAAAGTTCATTGCAACCATTTCTTTAGAAATTGTTGTTCGTCAGTTAGTATGACTAAACTGACAGATAATAAATAAATTCGTCACAAGAGAGTTTCCAGTATCAATACGATTATAATGAACTATTGCCAAAAAACGGTATAAAGCTGAAATATTTCAGCAGCCTTTACTCATTTTTTGGCACGTTGCGCCTTCTCTTTGAAGAACCTCAATCTTCCCCAAAACTCGTCTCGCTATTTCGATGACACCATTTGTCAGCAGTCCACAGACCAAATGCTTAGTGAAAACTGTACTTAAGGTTTCGTATCTAAACGTTGAAATTAAGCAGTAAAACAAGGAAACGACTTAACGCGTTTATTCCTCTCTAAAATCGATACGTTCAACTGGTATTCCAATACTCGGAAACGATCGAATAAATGGACTGTTGAGGGTCAAGGTTCTTTTCAACAATTTTCTAGCAACGACGATATCATTTAACTGCTGAAAAATTCATCGTAAATTATAGTGGACTCCCCATAACTTATCGATTTTAACTTTTATTCTTCGTTAGATACTTCATAAAACGAAGACACTGCAGTGCAGTTAAACTTACTAACATGCATTTTATGTTCGTTGCTTGAGGTGCACAAGAACACATCAACATTCAGTGTTCAACAAAATCCACAAAATATTCTGCAAATTCCCAATAAAATTTCATACTTTGTTCATTTCATGATCATGGTAAAAAGTAAACCTAGATGGTGCCTTCGCGCATTTGTTAAAATTTGTTAGAATCTGTTTATGCACGCAGACAATATTCCGGCGTTGCGAACTCGTGCCGTATGTTTATTTCGTATTGAGATAATTGATATTTCGCTCCCTTACTCTGACACTAACGGCTTGCGTCTGGTACAGACAATTCTGACAGTTTGACAACATCGCATGTTAGTGTTTAGTTTCTGGATGCGATGTGTTTACATTTTCATTTCGAATTGACGTTCATAAACTGAATTATTTTACTGATTTAGTGGTGATTTATTGTTGCTTATGGCTATTCCGGTAATTATAGCTTAGGCAAAATTACGAAAATGTTGTTTACTTCACCCCAGTGTGGCAGTGAAATGCTTTCCATCTCACTTTAATGCTTGGTTGATTATAACATAGTAATGCAGCATTATTCACACGTAGGGGCATCTCTATGTTTATTTCTTACACTGAGATTTCATGCCAATCAAATCAAACAAAAATTGTAATATTTATATAGTTATGAGATCATCTTCTCTAGGAAGTGTAGACGTCAACAGCCAACACCTCGGTCCATCCCAGGAATTGTACTCGAAAGTGTCGACATGCAATTTCTATGTGTATGCACTTTTAGCTTTCTTTTGAGAGTGGACATTAGATTTAGTTCAGTTAGGAAGTAACTTCCATTAGACTCACTCCAAATCTTAATCTGTTAAAATTATCAATTCTTTATCTGTTAAGTTGTAATTGATATTTTGGAAAGAAATAAATCTTTTTAAAAACAGACTTTAAGAGACGGAAATCATAATTGGCGCTGCGAACAGGATATCGCAACGGGGTTTTAGTGAAAAGTGACTAAAATTAGTTTCCGCTTCGAAAACGTTCGACGTCTCCGAGGAACTCCCGTTGAGTTTTAACTCTTTGTGCGATATCGTCAAAACCACCATCAACATCACCTTCAACCCGGAAGGAAATCCAACTTCAACCCGGAAGGAATCAACCTACCCACTTCGACCAAGAAGGAAGGAACAACCCACTATAGGATGCAAATCTTGGTGTAAGTCCTTCAAACCCATCCAATTTTTTCTTTTTCCTTTATCAGTCTAATGACAGATACAAATTCTTCTCAAGAATTAGAGATAATTGCTGAGGATTCAGAAACTTTAGAATTAGGTTCACATATTCTTAGAAATAGTAGATTTCAACCTTACCCTAGAAGAAAAATGAATTCTAACCAAGCTTCTTCTAATACAGTAAACCCAATCGAAGTAATGTCTAGACAGGACTTACAATTGTTATTAAACTCAATTCCGGAATATTATCCCGGCCAAAATCTATCAATTTTCATAAACGAAGTAGATAATTTATTGACGCATCTGCAAGGCAGATTGAATCAAGATCTAACTTACGCACTGAATTTTTCGATAAGATCAAAATTGAAAGATGAAGCTAGGGACTTCATAGCTTTTCAAAATGCCTCTGATTGGCCCAATATCAGAAGGGTATTATTGCAAAGGTATGGAGATCAACGCAATGAAGATTTATTAGTGTCCTCTTTATCACAATGCGTACAACAAAAACATGAAACATATTTAGACTATTATAGTAGGATATCAAAAAATTTGAGCGATTTGTTACAACATTTAACCCTGAACATAAGAGACCAAAACTATTTGTTATACAAACAACAAGATATTCAGAAACTAGCACTCAAAACATTCCAAATAGGTATTCTAGAACCATACAGATCTTACCTTAGTAACTTCAACTGCATTAGTTTAGAAGACTGTATTAATAGATGTCAATTTTTCGACAATAGAAAGCAGGAATGGGAATACTGCGAATTTCTGCGGAAATCTCAAGAACAACCAAAAAAGCTAAATTATAATCGTACTTCACCTCAAAATTCATATCCGACTCGTAATTACCACGAATTCCCGAAAGCTCAAAATCGGAATCAAAATTTCAATCCAAACTTTCCAAGCAACGCTCAAAAATTTTCTAACCTAGTACCAACGAATAACCAAAATTTCGTGACGAATTATAAGCATCAATCTCCTTCTGAAAATTCTGGAAATCCAAACGGCTTTCCTTATTGCATTAACACACCAATTCCTAATAACAGAGGATACCAACAGCTCGCGAAGTGTTCGGATCAAAACCAGGTTCTAGTATGTCCAAAAATCAACAAAAGCCAACTCCTATGTCTATTTCGACTAGAAACACTTTTAGGCAACCTGCCGCTCAGTCGATCTCGACGAGAAATTTTTCACAAAACAAACCGACAAGAAATTTTATTTCCGAAGAATTATTTAACGTTCAATCCGAAGGTGGAAATCCTGAAGATTTTGAATCAGAATTTTATGATCCAAACGTTAATTCTCAAGATGACTATGAAAATAATCTTACAGAAGAAGAAAATTTTCAGATAGCTGCCTTGGAATTCCCAGAAACATAGATCTAAATTGTGTCAAAATTAAGTCCAAATTGCCCTACATTTATTTACCAAAAATTGACCTCAAAATTTTGATTGACTCAGGAGCAACAAATTCAGTCATTAATTCAAAACCCGCGTTTGAAAAATTCTTCCAATTTTTATACAAAGAAAAATTTAGCGTCTCTGGCTTAGGAAACACAATCACTTCAGACAATAATTTAAATATACCAATTTTATACGAATTAGGAATTTTTGAAAATATTCATTTACATGTAGTTGATTGGCATCAAAAATTTGACGCTCTATTAGGAACTTCTGATCTCCAAAGATTAGGTGCGAAAATTGATTATAAAACTCATACATTAGAAATTAATGATCTAAAAATACCTTTCAACCTCGAATATTCATCGCCCAAACTGAAACCACGTAATGAAAAAGCAAAAAATTTTATTAAAATACCTGTTTCCATAGAAAACGGAAATGTCCTTCTACCTGAAATAAACTTTCAACAATTTTCAACTCCAGAATGTATTGCTCATGCTAGGAACGGATTTTGCACTATACCAATTTCTCAACCAATAGAAAATGAAGTACAAATTAATTTTGTAGAAAGAATACCTGTGAAATCGATTCACGAAACAGAAATATCAACCCCTCCATTAACACATCAAAATTTTAAACTTGCGAAAAACATAAGAACTGCTCACATGAACTCTGAAGAAAAAAGAGAAATCTTCAAAATATGTAATAAATTCAAGAATATTTTTTATAACGAAGATTCAGATCTTTCATTTAGTAATACAGTCAAACACAAAATTCGAACAAAAGATGAGGAACCTGTTTACGTAAAATCTTTCAGACACCCTCATCACATGAGGAAAATTATTCAGGAACAAATTCAAAAATTACTTGATGACAAAATTATACGTCCGTCAATTTCACCTTATAGTGCTCCGGTATGGATCGTTGACAAGAAAAAAGACGCATCAGGTCAAAAGAAGTACAGAATGGTTATAGATTATAGACGTCTTAATGATAAAACCGTCGAAGATAAATACCCTTTACCGAGAATAGAAGAGATTTTGGATAACTTAGGCAAAAGTTGCTATTTTTCTACAATCGACATGGCAAAGGCCTTTCATCAAATTGAAATGGATCCTGAATCCATAGAAAAAACTGCATTTACTGTAAACAATGGCCATTATGAATACCTTCGAATGCCTTATGGATTAAAAAACGGCCCGAGTACTTTTCAACGTGTAATGGATAATGTTCTCAAGGAATACCTGCATATTTTTTGTTTTGTTTACATGGACGACGTAGTCGTATTTTCAAAATCATTGCAAGAACATATTTATCACCTGAAACTAATTTTTCAGAAAATTCAAGAATATAACCTTAAAATTGAACTCGACAAATGTGAATTTTTGAGTAAAAACGTAGCATTCCTAGGACATGTCATAACACCTGAAGGAATATCGCCAAATCCATCAAAATTAGAAACTATCGAGAAATATCCCCTACCGCGTTCAGTTAAAGAAATAAAGTCGTTTTTAGGTTTAATAGGTTATTACCGACGTTTCATACAAAATTTCGCACATATCGTTTCACCATTTACAAAATGCTTGAAGAAAGGAGCAAAAATAAATTATCAAGATCCGGACTATGTTTATGCTTTCCAACAATGTAAAGAACTATTGACAAACGCCCCAATTCTGGTCTACCCAGATTTTGAAAAACCTTTTAAATTAACAACAGATGCTTCAAATGTAGCCATTGGAAGTGTTTTATCACAGTCAAACCGCCCTATAGCCTACTATTCGAGAACTTTGAACTCGGCTGAAAGAAATTATTCAACAATTGAAAAGGAATTATTAGCAATTCTCGATTCAACAAAACATTTCAGGCCCTATCTTTTTGGACAAAGTTTTACAATCGAAACTGACCATAATCCTCTTGTATGGCTTTACAAAATTAAAGAACCAAATTCCCGCCTCATACGTTGGAAATTAAAATTAGAAGAATTTGATTTTAAAATAATTCATACTAAAGGCAAGGAAAATAAAGTTGCCGATGCACTTTCACGAATTGAAATACATAATCGAGAAAACGAATCACTTTTATCTGAGGATGATCTGAATGTAGAAATATCGTCCATCTTACCAAATGTAAATGAACTTCCCGAACTAGGTGACGAAGAATTAGAAACCATTCTGAACTCTCAAAATAACGAAAACCCTCCTGTAAACGAGGAACATGAAAATCCGAACAATGATAATAACTCTGATGCTACTATTCACTCTACTCAAGAAGACAACGGAAAAGTTATCCCAATTACGGAAACACCTGTTAATATTTATCCCAATAGAATTATTATGAATATTGGTGAACAATTCAATTTGAAATACACTAAACCTTTTGGAAAAAATACGTATTGTGTATCAATAAGACAAAATTGTATGACAAACGATTTTTCGAACCTATTCAAAGAAATTCTGAGACCAAACGAATCTTATGGAATTTATTTCAGAGACAATAAATTGCGTTTACCCCTCGTCAGATTTTGTAAAGAAACATTGAATTACTCTGCAAAACTTGTAATCAGTAATAATTATTATTGGATGTTACCTGTGAAGAAAATCAAAAAGAAATCATTTCAGAATATCACGACAAAAATCACAATGGCATTTCAGAAAGTCATAAATTTTTATCAAAAAAGTACTATTGGCCAAAAATGAAAAACAAAATAACAGAAATAATCAACAAATGTGAATTATGTCTTCAGTCGAAATACGAGAGACATCCCTATAAATTGAAATTCTCTGGTCCACTTCTTGCGAAAAGACCATTTGAAATAATCCACTTAGACACTTTTTCCTTTCTAAATTCAAAGTTTTTGACTATAATAGATCTCTTCTCTAAATATGCTCAGTCATATCTAGTCAAAGATGGTACAGCACTTACAATCCTCAATAAATTACGTCATTATTTTTCGCACCATAATATCCCCCAAAAAATTGTCTGCGACGAAGGAAGAGAATTTCACAACAAAACTTTCACGGAATATTGTAAATTGAACAAAATTGATCTTCACTTCACAACGGTGAATAATCCAAGTTCAAATTCTCCTATTGAGAGATTTCATTCTACAATCTTGGAAAAACTTCGAATTTTAAAATTGAAAAACCCTAATGAAAATCCTTCAAATCTTATGATTACTGCAACACTGATCTATAATCAATCAATACACTCAACTACCGGCTATTCTCCATTTAATTTACTTTATGGTCCCTACGAAAAACTACCAGAATTTGATCTGAACATGACCGTTTATGAACAGTATAATGAAAAAAGGAAACAAGAAATATTACCATTTTTTGACCATATTTACCAACGGAATAAGGAACGAGGACAGAAAACATTGAATAAATTAAACGAGAATAGAAATGACCCTCCCGATTTAGAACAAAGAGAAGTCTATGTTGAAAGAAACAGGCCCAGAAAAACTGACCCTCCTTTTGAAAAAGTTAGAGTCGATCAACAACAACAAAATAAAATCAGTGGTCTTACCCAAAAATCTAGAGAAACCACAGCTCATATCAAGAAAGTCAAAAGATTAAGGAATAATACTTGTTCTTTTCAGGATACCGCTAATTCTCCTGATACGGACCCCAACCAACCAGCCCTTCAGGTCAACAAAATAATCAGTAATGGATACTTTGAAGAATCTCTTTGTAATGCCAAAATTCTTGACCACTACCACAATTTCCTTTTTTCATAAACATAACCAATTTACAAATTAATTATGATCAACTCAATTACAACTTTATTGCTCTACAGAAAAATCGTACCATCGATGAATTATCTCACAGAATTTATGTTCAATTGAAATCAAATCTAGTTCAAATCGAACAAATATTACATAAATTTTTCAACAGAAAAATTAAAAGAGGCTTGGCAAATTTCATTGGAAAAGGAATTAAATTCGTAACCGGAAATCTAGATGATGATGACCTCAAGACCATTAACGAAAACTTAGAGAGCCTTCATCGAAACAAAAATTCTGAAATTGAAAGAATAAATAAATTAACTTCATTCGCTAACCATTTAACGCAGAGATATTCTGAAGACTTAGCTCTGTTGAACAATAACATTTTTCATACAAAAATACTTTTTGAAAATATCAAATCAACTGAGGAATTTAGAATCATTATCGAATACCAGATACTACAATCAGAAGAACTATTAAATACTTTACTAATGATTGAAAGAACACTTAGTTTCGCAATGAAAGAAATACCAAATTTAGAAATTATAAAACTTCAAGAACTTCAATTAATCGTTACTTATTTGGAAAAATTTATAAACCACAGCAATTATCACCAATTGATCAAGTTCACCTGTATAAAATAATAGAATTTGCGAAAATTTCTGTCATAGGAACTGATGAAACCATTACATTCCTCCTTAAAATTCCTATCCTCAAAACCTTGATTGCAAACTACTCCAGAGTGTACCCTTTACCTAATAACCAAGATATAGCTGTAATACCTCCAAAGAAGTATTTAATCAAAATCAAGAATGAAGAGTATTGGACCGATGAAGTATGCGACTCCAGATTAGGCAGTTCCATGGTTCTATGTCACCAACAACCAGTCAAAGAAACTTGTACCCTAGCATCACCAGACCGGTGCCAAACTGTTTTAATAGAAAATAACTACAAGATAATTCACATTCTGAAGAATAAACAGCTTCTTACACTGTTCAAGAATCCACAGACAACACTTGAAGATTGTCATGGAATTATTACGAATAAATCTATCCAAGGAACAAACCTGTTGAATTCCGATTGCAAAATTATCATCGAAAATTCAATATTTGACAATACAGTACCAATTTTTGAAATTTACACTGGAAAAATTTCAAATCTCCCATTGAACTACAACTACAAGGTAGATCTTCAATTGAAACATTTATCAGAACCAACTTCAATTCTCCAAGAAGCTGAAAAACTTCAAGACCAGCCCCTGTATTTGCAACCGACATCTCAAATAATCCACATAACGACAAGTGGTATTTTGCTTTGTTGCATTATCACCGGAATAATTCTAATCATAAAGAACAGAGCAAGAATTTCCGAAGTTCTCTTCAGTCCCAGGAAGATCATCCGCATAGACCTTGAAGACAACACCAGGAAAGAAAGAGATAACGAGGACGTTATCTAAACTAAGCGGGGAAGAGTTATGAGATCATCTTCTCTAGGAAGTGTAGACGTCAACAGCCAACACCTCGGTCCATCCCAGGAATTGTACTCGAAAGTGTCGACATGCAATTTCTATGTGTATGCACTTTTAGCTTTCTTTTGAGAGTGGACATTAGATTTAGTTCAGTTAGGAAGTAACTTCCATTAGACTCACTCCAAAACTTAATCTGTTAAAATTATCAATTCTTTATCTTTTAAGTTGTAATTGATATTTTGGAAAGAAATAAATCTTTTTAAAAACAGACTTTAAGTGACGGAAATCATAATTATATAATCCTGTGCTTGAACAATCATCAGCGCCATCTACAAACACCGAAACTCTTTGTATCCAATTTAACTTTCGACAGAAGTCACCATAGAGCGTGTTTTCATTTTGCAGTTCCCACATACAAATTGTTTCATGACATTTTAATTGTGCCCTCTTACGTAGCAAGTGTGGAACGAGCTGTCAAATAGAACGATTGCAGCGTTTTGGTAACGTTCTCTACTCGCAATATGAGAGGTTTCCTCATTATGCAACTTAATGAAGTTGATTCGATCTTATGTAAAATGGAAGTGGTCCAGATTTAATGGTTACATTTTTCCTTCGCAACACGTGTGTGATTGAATTTCGTACGTTTCTAGCGGCAAGATCTGATTATATTACGACTTATTCGTGTATAGCAGCTCTGCTCGAGTTATTAAGGAATTTTTGCTGTGTAGGTAAAGATGAGGAAAAATTATTTGGATTATTTCAGTTGTCAATGAAATGATTTAATTTTTATGTCTGAATCTCATTAATCAAATTTCGAGCTGATCACAGTTCATTTCGTTGAAAACAACTAAAGGTTGACGCTCACTTCGAGTATGTAATTTTCATTAAAATCGCAAATTTTTCCTCGACTTGGGAATACAGCGCGCCGAACTTGGGTCACGAACCCGATTCTGGCTACCTACCTTAGTCGCACACATGACCCAAGATCATTCACGCGTCCAACGACTCGCCTCCTCGCTGCTCTTCGCAACGCGCCTCCTAGATGAACGTCTACCCATTTGTTTTAATGCAAACCTCTCCGGCGGAAAACTACGCGTTTCTTCCGAGAGCTTCGCTTTGTCCAAGTGCGCGTCTAATATGCCCCCCCGCGTCTAACGATTCGGCTCTTCGCTTCGCGCCTCTTAAGTGAGCGTCTACCCATTTGATTCAGTGCAAACTTCTCCGGCAGAAAACAACGCTTCGCATCGCTTCACACCTCTTCGCCCAAGTGAGCGTCAACTTTTATAGAATAAATGTTTTCAGCGATTTCGTCAAGGCGTAAAAACCACGTAATAGTTGTAGGTATTCATAAGTAATTAATCATAAGGGCGTCTAATATTTCCGAAAAAATCTAGAGTTAAAAATCAAAAGAATGAATCTTTACTTAAAACATTTAATGATTTCGACCTACCAAGCCTACTCTACACCATAATATAACATAGTTGGGATCCAATAAATCACCTCAGCGTAAACATGTAAGGTAACCTGTACAACAGAAATTAATTACTGGCAAGCTGCTCTTGCTATAGTATTATGATTATCTTCAGTGATTATGTGTAATGTCTAACGTAATGGTCTGATGAGCATCGTACATAGGCAACACCGGGGTTGTTAGGGGACCATTATGCACACGTATTTTAGTGGAATTTCGTTTCTGCAGTAAACCGACTCCCATGAAGCTCTGATTCTGAAGCCTTCCTCTGGTCGTTATCAGGATACTGCTTGGCAAGTGGTATGTAAATTGGGTGTTGCTTCCTATTTGAACCGGAAGCACTGGAATATTATAGGTGCTAGCACATTATTGGGTAATTAGACATAATGTATTGTTATTATCAGGACTTTATTCACTTTTTTGTGTTGTTCTATTCAAGCTTGTTTTCGAGCTTTATATTCAAACTTCTATTGTTGAATTTTTCATGCTGTTAAACTGAATATAGGATGAAAAAATTGTGGGAGTTTTGTGGACCAAACACACAGAAACAGGGTACAAGAAAAGATTTTGTTTACTGTTGTCAACAAAAAATAAACTTTTCTGAATAATGGTCGTATTCTGCTCTTCATCTGTAAGTTAGATACTGTAGCGTACGATTGATCTGTAACTGACCGACTTGCAGATTCGTAAATAATGCAATTCTGGAATGGTTCCTGGTACTTTGTTATTAACAGTGTCACTTTTGAACTACTCATCGAAAAACATAACCTTCAATAGTATAATTTGGTCATCGAACTAAATGCATTATGAGTAAATGGTTTTGATTTGAATTGGAAAATACATTTATCTGAATGTAGTTTGCGTTTGTTTCTTTCATCTAATGAATTGAAAAGAGGAAAGAAAAAGCATTTATTAAGTTTAAAGTACACTGGTTCTTCAATCTGAACTTGTTCACAAACTGGGCATTCGGCATTTCTTCAATTTGAATATTTTCAGGGCATCTGGCATTTTAAATGGATTCATTTGATCACGCAACCTTTTCCTTCCAATTCTCATAAAGTTCCTACTTCAAAAAAAAATGATTTTCAGGTAATGTATATTATTGAACAATATTTTACCGGTTATGATTTTCTTTCGATAACAATCCAATAAACAAAGCCATATTATTTTAATTCATCATGAATTTCTTATATTAAAAAGTTGGTTTTCATCCTAAAATAACCAAATCATTCAACGTAACCTCACATTATGTCATTCGATAATGCTTCCGATCACCCGTTGAGTACTCGTAAATATTTAACGATTCCTGTAAGCTACAGATCCATTAAAGAGGTCCAGAATTGTAATTTTCCTATAAGTTCATGAAAAGTTACAGATTGGCTTACAGATGAGAGCAGAATACCACCATAAATGTAAACCCTTGTATTGTGGATTGCGGTTTGTATCTCAGGCACCAAGTTTGCAGAGTGGTTTTCAGATATTTCGCACTAAATGCTCGATAAGTAAAGACGAACAGGCGTTTATGTAGATCTACTAGGTGTTTCAATAAAGAAGCAAGATTTGAATTGATCAGAAGCAAAACAGCTGAAACATAGGTATGCTGGCTGGAAAACAATTCATATGGCTAGATTATCTGCCTTCTCGGGTTTCCATGAATGATCAGCATGGTCGCAGTTTCCGAAAATCTAACCTAGCTAGAACAACCCCAGTTCTAATAAAACTGAATAATAAAGCAGCTTCATCAAATTTGCTTTTTTCATTCTGAATTTGATAACCTCTTCTCCACTGACTGACATAACAAACCGTGGCCCTTTCAAACCATAGAACACGCAAACAGATCATAGAGCATCAAACGAACTCCTCAGAAGTGGAGCATCTGTCTCCGGTATCAAATGGAGCGCGCATCGGCTACAATGGAACAGATAATGCGGGGACTTAAAAATAGCCGAAAAAAACGGACTGAGGGAGATTCGCTAACTTACTTGGAATCAGGGTTGCCAGGTCTACTGATTTTTCAGTAGATCTACTGATTTTCGTCTAGATCTACTGATCTACTGAAAAATTTCATAATCTACTGAAAAAAAGTTATGACTTATTATTATTTGAATTCAGGGAAAACAAATTGTTTTAACGTCAATTTCACAAAAGAAGTAATTTTACATAATAATGATATGTATAAAACGAAAAGAGAAGATTCTTTATCTGATACTGAATAAATTTTTTATTGGCCTCATCTCTTGCAACAGTTTGTTGTATCATTGTTTAATTCCTTAAACAATGGTTGTATTTAATTTTCTTATTTGTTTTGTATTTGTTATTTATTTTTTCTATTTGTTCTTGTTTTTCATATATCTAGTCGAATCTGTTAAGTTCCTTTTTTACTTCATTTTGTGATATTCATGAGTAGTATTTTAAATTAATAATAATATATATTTTTTTCTAATTTTTTTCTATTGTGTTGAAAATAGCATACTTTTTTCGTTAAAAATACATTGTTTCAACGTCACAAGCTCTTTTCATTGTCCATTCCTGAAATTTCAGAACACAGAATAAATCTACTGAAATCTACTGAATTCTAGTCAAGGTATCTACTGATGACATAAAAATCGAACTGGCAACCCTGTTTGGAATCCTCTGCGCCGGATTTACGATGTTCGGCGATCAGTTAACGTCTTCAATTCGGGAGAGTAAAGCGTGAAGAAGTGACATCGAGGATCTATTTCGGGGCAGGCGGATGATTAAAATTCTTTTCGATTTGGAAAGATTGGTGGGATGGTGTTCTAACGAACAAATGGAAATTAAGAAGATGAAAAGAAATGTTATGGCTGGAGAAGAAAGGGATTGGCAATTTGAAGAATGTAGCATTTGGTCTATCTTCCAAGAGAAATAGTTGTAACCTCAGAGTTAAAAGTGAACCTAGAGACGTAGAATCTGTTTATGAAAGCAAACAGCATTTGGAGTTGCGAACTTGTGCCGTATATTTATTCCGTATTGGTATAATTTGTCTACGGCTCCCTTACTATGGTACTAACACCTAGTGTATGCTATAGACAAATCTATCGCTTTGGAAACATCTTTCTGTTACCGTTTAGTTATTCGAAGCGTTGAGTTTACATTTTCGTTTCGATTTGACTTTCATAAACTGAATTATTTTAGTGATTTAGTGACAGTTTATTGTTGCTTACGAGTATTCCGGTAATTAAAGCTACAACGAAAATGTAGTTTTAAATTCAGAAATTGTAGAAATGAAAATATGTATTACCTATTGTTTACTTCACCCCAGTTTGGCAGTAATGTGCTTTCCATCTCACCCGAGAGCTTGGTTGATTACAATGCAGTACCTTTTCCTAGCTTTCTATTTGCCTGAATAATTTCCGAAATCACTTGTGTTGGAAGAGAAGTGATTTTGACAAATAGAACGTGACTCTTTCGGTTGACAAAAAACGATAAGATTTGAAAACAGAGTACCAAATCAGAATATTGACTATAGATCGAGGTTAATGATTCACTTTCTGTTTCGTTTGGAAGTAAATTGTAAACTTTAACGAATATGTTAGGTTATGTTATTGTTGTGATGAACTGAAGTGATTGTGGAAATTAAACTGATTTTGTCAGAAAGCAACATCAGTTGGAAGTGATGCTCATCAGTTCAAAATCACAACTTTTCTATTTGACGCTATGTCACCTCCAAACTGATGCAAAATTAGTAATGCAGCTTTCTTATTGTTTGGCTCAGTCGAAGTGTAGTGATTTCTTCAGTTAACCAGTCAAATAGAAAAGCCCCATTGTCAAATAGAACACGCATCAACTGATTTTGCATCAATTTGGAACTGATGCAGCGTCAAATAAACAGGGTCTATTAACGCTTAAGGGCATCTCTATGTCAACTTCTTAGTTTGAGGTTGTAACCGATCTTTCACAAACTGCTTATCTCTTGTAACTCCACACCACAAGAAGAGTCACACTTAGAATACTTCTCTTTAAAATAAAAACCAAAACAAGGTTTACGTGAACTTAACGCATTCCATAATTCCGAATATTTATGTTGAATATAATGGCAAAATATCCCTGGCGAATTCATTACCGCGTGGGACACTTTGAAAACGTCCTGCACGTGTGCATTTTTTCCCATTTCGAGAGTTCCAGTCGGGCCAACACAACGACGCTGTACATAACCTCAATGAAATATTCAACTGGTCGGAACGCAGCGCCGGCCCAAAATGGACCGGGAGAAATATTAGAATGGATAATAACGTTTTCCGCGAAACCTCGATAAATATCACCGCGCCGTCATATTTTATTGAATGAAACGAGAAAAAATGGCGGAAAAACGAGGCCGTTCGCCATTTTTTTCGAGACACGAGGCGCGGTGAAAATGATGCTAGGCGTTTCGTAGTTAATAATTCATCTTAACTTAGGTCTGATGGAAAGACGAGAAGAGACCTGGTAGAATATTGGCCATTTTCGTCATTTTTATAACTCGCATTTGAGCGTATGGCGAGATGGAGCAACATGACGGATCATCTAGATAGTCCGGTCTATTTAGACATTGGAAGTTACATAAAGTCCCAACAAGCTGAATTTCTGTGAAGTTGTTCAAAACATAATTATAAACAATGTCTAAAAGTTCCCCATCATTTCCCTGTAAGGAAAAAAATTAAATTCAAGGTCAAAGGTCAAGAAAATGAGTTTTTCGCGATTTTCAGCAAAACGGTGAGTTTTATCATAAAAGTACCTCGGACAAAAATTGAAGATAATAAAATTATCTGTAAAAAATGTATCAATACTTTTTTTCTTACGAGCCACCGTTCTGAGATATAACGATTCAAAAAGTTGTAAAAGTCGTTATCGTCATAATATGCACACGTTTCCACGCCACCTATGAGGTAGTGTACTTAGCGCGTAGTTATAACTTTTTGAATCGTTATATCTCAGAAACGGTGGCTCGTAAGAAAAAAGTATTGATACATTTTTATAGATAATTCTATGATCTACGATTTTTGTTTGAGGTACATTCATGATAAAACTTACCGTTTTGCTGAAAATCGCGAAAAACTCATTTTTGTGACCTTTGACCTTGAATTAAATTTTTTCTTTACAGGGGAATGATGGGGAACTTCTAGACATTGTTTATAATTATATTTTGAACAATTTCACTGAAATTCAGCTTGTTGGGACTTTATGTAACTTCACTATCATTTTTGGTCTAAATAGACCGAACTATAGACGTGAGTAGTCTGATTTATGGAGATCGCAAGAAATTAACACTTTTACACCGCTTAAAAGGCCGATTTGAAACTAGAACCTGGTCCTACAGAAATAAAGATTGAAATATCCGAATATTTCGAGACTCCATTAACTGAAGGAGCAATTGAAGAAATCCTTATTCTGCTATTCAACTTTTCAACTCGCTGCATCTCCTAAGTCCAAGCAAAATAAATTACCATACACACATTGAATTCTACGTTTTTCGTACGGTATAATAAAAAACAGGACTAATCTCGATTCTCGGCCGTCATTAATGGACCATTAGCCATACGAATGACCAATTTAAATTCCTCGATGTCCATTCTTAACGGGCATTTGATAGCGCTGGGTTCCTGAAGATTTGCATCCTAAAGAATTCTCTTTCGTTGTCGTTCCGCGAGAAAAATCCGTTAATTTTCGAAATTATACCGTGGAACGGCATCATTATGCAAGCTACTGACCCAGAAAGGTGACCAGTGCAGAGTCGAGATCTTCCTGGATTTGTGTACCTGATGGTTATCTCATTTGCTGTCCCAGTTCTTTCCTTATTTGAATACTGTTTTCTAAGTTCATGCGTGAATGCAGTCGAGGATAATTAATTTGGAAGTAAATTCGGAGCGCTGGCATTTAAATCTGCTGAAAGAGGATTGGACATTCTAAGTGTGACATAGGTGCAAGGAAGGATAACATGAGCATCTGCTACACTACGCGGATCTAGGAATTTTGCAGTCAATTTTGAACAAACTGCACTTTATGTTTATCAGTAAATAGAGGATGTATTTTCCTATTACGAAAAAAGACTATCCCAGAAGTCTATCTAGCATTTAGAATGATGCAAAAGGAGCAAGCAACGGATTGAGGCTCAATCATTTTGGAATTGGCAGAACTTTCTCAATTTCGAAGAGCAATGTTATTATCAGGAAACAACAAGAGTCAGAACTTTGCATTCTTTACAAAATTGTACCAGACCAAATGACCAAAAACATATTCGTTCCTTAGAAATTGTTCGAAAACCGTCTTGCGAGACACAGATGAATACAGAGGTACAATTTTTTACAGACTTAAATATTTAGTTTGCAACCCCACTCTCAAGTGGAAGTAGATTTAGTTCCAGCAACCAGAAAAGGCACAGCATAGCCTCACGAATTCCATCTTTGAGGTACTGAATCGATGCTGGGCTATTGGCGTAGACCTTCTCTTTCACGTGGCCCCAAAAAAAGAAGTCGCAAGGTGTTAAATCAAAGATCTCGGTGATCACCTCTTCGAGAGATAACACGGTCCGGAAACTTTTCCCGCAAAAAATCAATGGTTTCGTTGCTTGTGTGTCACGTAGCACCGTCTTGTTGAAAGTGAACGTTTTCCAGATCAAAATACGTTGTAATTGTGGAATGCCTAACTCCAAAGAACGTCGAGGAATCGACATTCCTGGATTTTCGTCAATACTTTCGGCTACAACAGCAATATTCTCGGCTGTTCTTGAGCGACGTGCACGGGTTTTATTCTTCACATCACTAACTTGTCCCAACAGCTCGAATTTTTCCAGCAATTTTTATATTGCGGTCCGACAAGGTGCTTCACGACGATCCAAAAAATGTTCGAATTTTACGAACCGTCTCTGCCAAATTCTCACCATTTTTATAGTGGATTTTTAATAATTTCAATGCGTTCTTGAAGCGTGTATCGTTCCATTTCTATCAATGGCTTAGTTTCTACTTGTCGAATGTCAAAAAATGACAACTACAAACGTGACATCTACCGAAATAGTGGGCCATTCAAAATAACACCTCTTATGGGAAAACCCTTCACCATACAGACACTAGTGATGCTGATGATGTTACCTTCAACGTCTTCCTCAAGAGACCAACAATAAAAAATGGAAATCTAGCAAAAATAACGGATATCAACATAAGCAGTAATCACATCCGCGTTCGAAGAAAACACAATGAAACGAAGAAAACTTCCGGGATAATTCCAGCTCCATCAATCAAGCCTAGGCTCACAGGAAAAGAAGGAGGAACTACGCAGGACATTCCACGGTTTTGTGTCCTATAAATAATTTAGACAGCGCCACCTTCGGCGCATCTGCGGTAATGAGCACCATTAGCAACATCTTTAATTATGACCGTGTACAGTTATCTACGTGAACCAATGTCGGAGCTGTACTGGGACCGAGCATTAAATTACATCTGTTAATTGCAAATAGAGATATATGATGCACAATTGCACAGGGATACATGGCATACAAGCCGTTGCAAATTTTGCGCAGAAAAAAGACCGAGTTTGGATTATTTATTGTGTATTTAATTGCACTTTATACAGTAGAATTCTCGAATGCACGAGGTCTGTTCAAGAGAATTTTGAATTTTTGCGTGCTGTGTACATTCATATATCATTTTTTTGTTGTTTGTTGGTAGGTACACCTATGTTTATCGAATGTTGGCATTATTAATTGTATATTGTATATTGAATCAGGATTTTTTGATGTGAGACAACTGTTCTGTATGACTATGCTTGTCAATATAAAAAGAAACAAAATCCTTTCTGAGGAGATTTCACACCAGTATGAGACCAGAAATAGAATGAACAAATTGAGGGTGCCTCGCAGTGAGAAAACTATTGGGCAGCGTCATTGTGAGTATCTCTCTCCACGACTTTACGGCATGTTACCAAT
Source organism: Propylea japonica (assembly GCA_013421045.1). NCBI lineage: Eukaryota > Metazoa > Arthropoda > Insecta > Coleoptera > Coccinellidae > Propylea > Propylea japonica. The sequence goes on from CM024239.1 coordinate 32,610,065, forward strand.
CGAAATAAAGGATTTGAATAATATTCGCTTATTCAAGAAGAAAGTAAAACTGTGGATTTCGTCCTCTGAAAGAAAAATTTTCCATGACTTTGTAAACCAAAGGCTGCAATTCTAACTGAGAACGGTGAAAAGTAAAAAAAAAATAAATAAAATGGGTAAAATGTAGAAGAGAATTCAACTGTGAACGCTAGGGAAGTAAAAAAAATAAAATCAAATTGAATGATTGAATTGAAAAAAAAAGATAAAATTTGTGGAAAATAAAAAAAAAGTGTGCTGTTTGAAATTGATGTATTCATTGATTGTTCCATATTTTGTATTGATCTATAGTTTTAATCTTTCTTTCGTGATAGTAGTATTGTTCTTTATAACGATGAACCACGCACAAACAATAGTTTTGCGAAACTAGAGTTTCTGTGGAGAAGTCAGTTTGTTCGGACTATTATCTGTTTTACTTTTTATTTGTGTATATGTATTATTTTTCTGCTGAATAAACTTATATTATTATTATTATCAGCCAATTTGCTTTATTAAAGGGTTTTCCAATAAGAGGTACATATTTGCTATTCAAAGAAAAATGCCATTTTTCAATATAAATGATAGGATGTTTATTTCATTATAAAGAAGAAGCTATGCCGTTAATAGTGGAAAATAACATCAGGCAAATGACCACCACGACCACGCTTATACAGGGCCATATCCTTTTAATGAAATTTTCCAAAATAGCAAAGTGGTTGCCCTATGTCCTTGGTAGCCTCGCGAATTCCATCTTTGAGGTCTTGAAACGACGCTTGGCTATTGGCGTAGACCTTCTCTTTCACATGTCCCCAAAGGAAGAAGTCGCAAGGTGTTAAATCACAACTTCACGAGCAAAATGGATATTGATGAATAAATTAATATTTTTAAACAAGATTCATCTCTACTTCCAAACTGACCTCGTATATCTATCAAAATGCATATGTAAAAAACAAACTCATCACTTTAACCTCTTTCAAGATCTTCATTAATATTGATTCGAGTCGTTAGTATGATTAAAAACGTGGTTTTCTCGTTCAACAGATGTCGTTGTATACTTTGCGATGACCGATTAGAAGAAGATCCCATAATTTACCGGTGATATTGCTATAGCGAGAGAAAGCTGTTGGAAATATGATATCGGATGGGAAAATCGATACATTGTTCTGTTTAATGGATAATAAATGTGCGGATTGCACTTTTCCCTCTCACAGTAATTACTTTTTGCTCGATTTACGTAGCGCGGGAAAGAGTAATTCTTCGGAATGACAGCTGTACCGAGATAGTAGATTAGGTTATGGGCTTTTTATGAAGTATTTTATTACCAGTGTAATCCAGTTCATATGTTTTCTAGTATTTGAAGTTTCCTATTCTTTTTCTGATAATTACTCATAAGGCAGAAATTTCAAGCTTTCAACCAATTTATCTGATGAGATTAAGATTACAAGAAATTATGGGTTAAACTCCAAGCCTTTTCCAGAAATTGTCTTTTCTCCTTTTTTCTTCAACTATCTGTTGTGATTGTCTGCAATTTTCAAATTTTGAGGCAAATATGGTTTCAAATTATAAGCTCGTAATAAATCAGTTGAAAGTCATTATCTTCTTTTACTATCATAACCTATCCTACCCTAGCTTTCAGAATGAAAATCTTCGATAGAGTTTTCATACACTAAATATCATACATATTTCCCAACTATTTCTTGATTGCAATTTTGATTTTTTTGATTGGTTGATATCCTTGAAACTCTATATTTAAGTTTTTCGTCCTACTACCTGAAATGTTCATTTGAATGGATTTTTCCACAATTTCTGTAAACTAGGAATGCAAGCTATTTCACTTGAAAAGATCGTTATTAGAATAGAATAGAATTTACTCTGAACATTTTGGTTAAGGTTGAGACTTGAACTTGACAGTCTCACATAGAAACAGACATATAAAAAACTGCAACACCAATATGCTCAAGATCTAGAAACTGAAACTTCTGAAGTGGATAGAAGATGAAATACTCTTCTTGATTCGGTTTTACAAGATATGACAATGAACTGTATACAAATACTGATTGAATATAAATCGTTACATCAGCGTGATATATTGTTTAGAATATGGGCATTCAACACTAGACACCAAATTTTACACAATATCCTCCGTGTACGAAAGAACAAGGAAATAAACCCCAAGTTCAAACAACAGTTATTTACAACTTTCGCTAAAATAGCTCTCGCGATGTGTTGAAACCAAGAGAGAGAGAAAGATACTCGTCTGAAAAATAGCGCATATCTGGCTGTTTCAGTATTCTCTGCTAGCTGATTATGCCGAATGACGTAAGTCCAGTTTCGCATAATGCACTAATAATACCTGTTATACTCATTATAGTCGAGTCTTGAGAAGAATTACGCAACCACTCGGAATAATGTACACAATTTGAATATGATTTGTGTACCACATGAGAAATTATGCCCAACAATTCACAAAATGAAGAATGTCAATCTCTGACCTGTCAACATCGAGATATAATAGAGAAGAAACGCTATGACATACAATTGAGCAAGGAAAAATAGTACCACTGGGCGGGGCTAAGTCAGGGACCAATATGGCGGATAGTTCTGGGTTGAATTAAGTTGCCAGTTTTTTCTGTTTACAAATTTCACCCAAAAAATACGACGTGTTGGTCTGTTCAACTAAGGTCAATTGAATATCAAATAAACAATTTTTCTTCAGGCGATAATATACAAATATAAATAGATATCAGATTACCAAGACAGACTTGCAAAAATTTCTAATGCGGATCAGTTCAGTACTCATCCCTACCTGTGATATGTTTTTCCTCTAATTTTCTTCTTATCTGTCTCTTCTCTGCTTGAAGAAAGCCTTACCGTGCACGATTCCATTTTATTGTATATTATTAAGCAGAAAAAATCACAATTTAACTAGAAACAGGCGCAAGAATCGAAATTCCTTCAGAAAATTCAACGATTGTCAAATTTGACGTTGTGTGGTAGGTGGTAGTAATTGGCGCATCTGTTATCACGTTTATTTCAATGATGGCAACTCTAGACTATCCTTTCTCTATGCATGTCAAGGATACATACATGGTAACAATAAGTTGACTTGAAAACATAATGGAAGAAAACTAAACAACGGAAGAGAAAACAAACAAAAAGATCAATCAAATTTCGATAAGCATGAATAGGGTTAATTGGTTTTGTCGAGATAATATCCAAGAGACTGAAATTAAAGACAGTAGCGGTGAAGGATGTAGACAACTTTTACTAGAGATGAGTTCATCATTTTCTCGTGCACTTACAATGTTTTTATACATTGCTGGTGCGTGACTCATTTGTGACACGATTCTGCTTTCAATTATGGTAAATTTTTTGAACGAGAACTGATATAATGCATATAGGTATGTCATTATTTTCAACGTGTATCGGTAGAATAGATGAAGAAATGTTTCAGGTGATCTAAATCGAGGAGAATATATCTACCTAGTACTAATGATGCGAATAATTCAATGAAGTGGGCAAGACCAACAAGGTCTCTTTAGTCTGGGTTCCCGGTTATTCAGGAATCAGAGGAAATAAGCTAATACACTCGCCAGAAAGAGAGCACAAACGCCGGTTGCTGATTAGGAACTTTTCTGTGGTATATGCAGATACACCTATAACAAAAAGTTTCTGGAGAAGGAAGAAACTGACATAGCACTATGGATTGGATCATCCCAAGAAGTTCCTTTGGAACTTTCAAACTGCAAGGTCCAAACATCAAAGTAAAAAGTAAACCTAGAGTTGCCTTCACGCATTAGTTATGCAGCCAAGTGAAATCGTTTTATACGCGCGAACAAACTTCCGGCGTTGCGAAATCGTGCCTTATGGTTATTCCATATTGGGATAATTGGTTTACCGCTCCCCTACTCTGATACTAACGGCTTGCGTCTGTTAAAGATAATTCTGTCAGTTAGGTAACATTGTCTGTTTCTGTTTAGTTTCTTGATGTTTCAATTTTCATTTCGATTTGACGTTCATAAACTGAATTATTTCAATGATTCGGTGGCAGTTTATTGTTGCTAAAGGCTATTTCAATAATTATAGCTAAGGCAAAATTACGAAAATGTTGTATTATATTCAGGAATTAGAGAGATGAAAATATAAATATTGTTCACTTCACCCCAGTGTGGCAGTGTAATGCTTGGTTGATTACAATGCAGTACTATTCGCGAGCAGAGAACATCTCTATGTTTATTTCTTAAGCCGGGTTTAGACGAAGCGCACCTACTCGCGCACCAGCCTCGCTTCCGCTCTCTAGCATAGTGTAAACATGCTCCTCGCCATGAGGCCCCTCGTCCTAGGGTTGAGCCATTACCGGTCGGTTTTCAGTCGCGCATCAAAGAAGCCTCGCTGTGTCGTTGTGTCGCATGAAGGCGAGGTAGTAATCAGCCTAGTATAAAGTCCGAGACTCGACTAGCTCCAGAAGCTTGTTCAAACGACACAGCGAGGCTTCTTTGATGCGCGACTGAAAACCGACCGCCAATGGCTCAACCCGAGGACGAGGGGCCTCACGGCGAGGAGCATGTTTACACTATGCGAGTAGGGAGCGGAAGCGAGGCTGGTGCGCGAGTAGGTGCGCTTCGTTTAAACCCGGCTTGAGAGTATACCATAAAAGTCCGCGCTGACTTGGTGGTAGGGTTCGCAGAGTCGCCAACTCACAAAAAATAATACAAAGGAGTTAATTCAAGACATGGCAGATGCATCCTAATTGCCAGTCGACGCACCAGGAAACAGTTTGAAGCGCACTTAGTAATCAGGTGTTCCCCATCAATCTCCCAGGACATCTGGTCCAAAATTTCACACACCGCTCTTCCAGTTTTAGCGCGTTCATCGTCCAGAAATATCCCAGTCCTGCAATCCTGGACATAATTCGCTCGGCGATTCGTCCTTCTGAGAAACCAGGAAATGACATAAGTTCCTTCTAGTAGACGGTCTAGTTCTGGCTAAATGATGATGACTACGTTACGAGTTATGTCTCGATTTGACAAAGTGGGTAAACTTAGCGATTTATCAATAGGACCTGGACGTTTCCTGCTAACGGTTTCTGAAGACAGGCTGTCTGGCATTCGCGCCGTTTGCAGTCGCCGGATGTTGCTGAGATGAGCCATTACTGATATAAGGATGATAAATGGGGATTTTATATGGGAGATATTGAAATGCGCTTGTCTATTTAAATGGCGATATATCTTAATTCAATAAAGACTGAATGCAATTTTGCTTTAGGTTCTTGAAATCGAATATAATGACGCTTGAATCTGGAATCTTCGGACCTAACTGCACTTACAACTTCGTGTTTGTTTACTTGCATTCTAGATGTCTTACGGGAAAAAAAAAAGATTTTAAAAGGGTGTCGACTTTTAAAAGAGTCAAACTTCATGGGAGGATTATTATTCACAATTTTTCATTATTACTAGAACTTAGATTCTTTATGGCTACGTTTGACTTCCAGGAACTGCGACCATATAGATATTTTGTTCTCCATCCTACTCCTTCATGGAGCTCATGGTTTTTTCATATGAATTGCTCCTAAGTCAGCTAACTCTGGTAATTGGAGCTGTGACTGTTTCTGACCCACAAAGCCTGTATTTCTTATCTGCTGATTTTCGCAAACGATATAAATAATATTTGTACCGACAGTACCCTGTCAGCAGTCCCATCATCACTCGAAGCTCAACTGACAGCTTAAGGAGCTTTCTGGTATGGGTAGGTAAAATAATCCTCGATCATCACGAATTTTTTGACTTGAGTGAATCCAGGAGTGTTTCTTCAGAGGGTTCTTCTGTTATTCAACTCCCATTGCTGGACTGCTGCCTTATATTGGTCTTTTTAAGACCAAAGAAAGGCTCAGACCCAGCAGGTGTTTCATTCTAACAGAGTAATAGATAGGCCAAATTTGAGTGAATGACTTCGTTGATTGAAAATCAATAAAAGAATTTTCTTTGGCATCCTATTCTGCACTCTATTAAGGTACAAAATATTTCTTTCTTCCCAAAGCTCATAAAGAAGCAACACAAAAAGCGTTGTTTCAATTGCAGACAAATCTACCCACACCAACTAAAAACATAAAAACATCTGTCAAATCCATTTCGTTGCAATTCATTCTCGCCCAATAAATTCGTACCTTTTCAAACTCGTATAAGGGATGAATAGCATAATGTTGCCACCACATGCCGAATCTCCATTGTTTCCAATCTCGAATCGCCATAGTCGCAACGGCACCATTGCCGCTTGTGCATTCAGAGCGATAATTTCCTAATTGAATTCGTGGACGCGTTTATCTCGTTATGTAATTGGGACCAATTATTGTCAATAACAATCGGGGATCCGACTTGTTTGATGCTGACGCGATTTAATCAAGTAGGCCGCAACTACGGGTTGCGACCGGGTCAAGCCCGTAAATTTGGCGGCCCGGAGCATTTGACAGCGGAGAGATCTGGCTGTCAAGATCTCGATCTTATCTACGGCCGAAGTTCGAATAGGGTGTGTGGACTTGTTATTTATTATTATTATTACATTATTATAATCGACTTGAGCCTATTAGCGTAAAAAGGCTATGATTTGTCACACCCCCAAGCGATCGGCTATCATACTCCCTACTAAGGGGAACATTCACTCATCCTGGAAAGCACGTATCAAGGGGATTGAGCTCTGACGTGTTCTTCTTCTCGTGGGACAGGGATTGTTCGGCCTTCGTTGCTTGGTCCTGGATTTCTCGGTTGATGTCCTGGTAGTCGGTCTTGCAATGTTTTCCTCCATGGTTGTTCCTGGTGTCCATCGTGGCATACAAACATCCTTACCGTCCTAGCAGTACCGAGAAGTACTGCTTTTTGCATTACTTTGTAAAGGTTTTCATCCAAATCTTCTTGAGGTTGGGCTTGAGGCTCTTAGGAATAATTCCTGTGGTTGATATGAGAATGAAAATGGTTCTGGTACTAGACATTACCCACTGCCTTTTGATCTTAAGTTCAAGCTCTCGATATTTCGATATTTTGTCAGCTTATTCTTGACGTAGATTTTTGTTGCTCGGGATAGCTACGTCTATAAGTATTGCTCCCTTCTCTTTTTTCTTCACTATTCACTCTTTTAAAAGAAATGAAATAAAAAAAGATAACATTAAAAAGAACGTTAAAATAGGGTGGTCCTTGAAAACTTGTAGCTTTTTTTAATGAATTCAGAGATACCGCATTCACTATAGACGGAAGACTATTCAACACACCAAAAATATCTCCCCTGATTGGTCTTGAACCTCTACTTAGAAAATTTCCCCTAATCAATTGAACCCATCTCTGTACAAAGAAGCGATATTGCTAGAAGTAGGAGAGGTATACAACTTTGTGACGTCTGACGAGCTGATGAGCATTTGTAGATTAGAACAATAACGGACCGAGAACATATCCTTGCGGAGCACCTCTATTGACTTGGGCATCCTCAGCTGAGAAGGCGTCTACACTTTTTCGTTACAGTTTTTTTTGAAATTTATTAATCCATGGAGGTTCAAATGACTTAAACCTAGCAGTTCTGATGTCTCAAGTTTATCAACCTGAGTACTGTTGATGCTTTCAAAAAATTGAATGTTCTGCCATCAGAATCAACCGTCTTCGGAATTGGCTGATCACCATAACGATCCTCATTCAAAATGAAGATATATAACGAATATTTTGATTGGTTGCATCCTATTGTGTTCTAAAAATACTCGTTTCTCCTCTAGATCAGCTAAATGGGCCCTTAGCACGAACATCGTGAAATGAAGTCGTTGGGAAAAAATTGTCGCATGGAATTCGCCTTCAGGAAGAAACGAAGCCGACAAACGATTACAGTTCCTTAAGTTCCGAATCGAAAGTGAATTCCGATTAGAAAATAAACGTAAAACTGTTATTCAATTACACGGTCGAAGAGAGAGAGGTGTAACAAAAAGCGACCTGTACTTTCTCTCCTTATGGTCTGCTGATGAAACAAGGAAAAAGCGTAGGTACTTCGTCAAACGAGGACTATAAAGCTTTTTGCGAATGGAAATATTTAGCGGTTCAGAATTTGGTAAGAAGTGAATCTTAAGAAATGAGAAACGATGTTTTAATCTTGATGGTCGGTGAATCTTTCTAGCCTGAACCTTTTGACGGTTTAATATGATAGGTATTTCGATGTCGGCATTGGCATAGGATAGTTGAAGTTATGAGGTTTCAGGGCCACCAGAGGTCATTTATTTTCTGACGAACGAAAGTGAACGATTAAGAAGTGTAAACATGTACTGAGACAGGTAATCAAGAAAAACTTCACTTCACGTAAATTCTCCAAATTGAGTTTTAAGTATATTCTAAAGAATATCCTCAAAAATGAGTCGCCAATAATCCCAGACAATTTTCGTTGTCAGTATAGCTTTGCAGACGCATCAAAGCTTCCAAAATAATAACTCAACTTCACCTGAATTATGATGCTCCATTTTTATATTGTATGTTCACCAACTATTGTGAAATAGCTGTCAGGTGAACATATATTATCAGAATTGACATGAAGTCATTATATTTGGAGCTTTAAAGCGTCTGTAAAGCAATACGGTCGGTGGAACATGTCTGGGAGCATTGACTACTTATTTTTGAGGAGATCACCTGAAATATGTGAAATTAGCTTGGATAATTTGAATGCAAACAATCCTGGCAAAAATATCGACACAGTTGAAGACATATTGTCCAATTAAAGATCATTTGTGCTCGGAAGTTAACCAGTGATCCAAGAAATACCAGCTGAATGAGCACATCGAACTGGATTTTAATCCACTCATACGGTTCTTTGGAACGGAAATTTCGATTGCCTCGTTTAAATCACAAAAATTCCATCTTCAACACTGATTTTCTCACTGGGAAGTATCCCGTTCTTCCTGTCGGATAAAACTATGCATCTACATCCGTCTATCACTTCCTGAGAAAATCCAGCTTCGCGGTGTAACACAGAGAATAGTATTATTCACATCATGATAGATCAGGCTGTACCGAAGGCGTGGTCTACATCTATTCAATTCCGCTTTTCCTAGCTATGATAAAACACACACATATATGCATATACATCTTCTCCGACGATAAGATAACTGTATAATACCTACATAAATACATAATACGAGGGCAGTTCAAATATAAACGAGACTTTTCGATTTTCAGGTACAATAGTGGAGAGAGAACATTCCTGATTTTTTGTTGTTGGGTAGGTTTGTCAGGAGTAAGGGAAGCACGTCGGATTGCCTCATCGAGCAAGAGGTTCCTCCGTCAATTGCGCAACGTATTGTTCTCTCCACTCCTAACTCGCTTCTTTAGACTCAGGGGTGTAGTGGTGCACCCAAGTTTTATCACGGGTGATAATGTGAGTGAGAAATTGGTCTCCTTGTTCCTGAGATCGTGCAAGAAGACGCACACACACCTGAAAACGATGCAATTTCTGGTCAGCTGTGAGAAGGCGAGGAAACCACCTGGCGCAACCCTTACGGTACTCTTGCTCCTCTGTGAGTATGGAGTAGGTGCTCCCATAACTAATCCCGACCTAACTTACAATTCAGAAGTGGTACAACGTTTGTCGTCTTCAATAAGCTGTCAACCACTACTAATGTTGTTCGCTGCGGTCATGGCTCTCATTTTCAACACAATCACGCCCCTTCACGAACTGTATGCCATGCAAACACTCTGGCTCGCGACAGTGTCTTTTCTCCGAACATCGGCAGTCAATCTCCTGAAGATTTTGGCCAGTTTTACGCCTTCTGCGGAAAGAAACTTGATTACAACACGTTGCGCAATTGACGGAGGAACCTCTTGCTCAAACATCGTCACAGTGCACACCGAGAGGGTCGATGAGGCAATCCGACGTGCTTCCCTTACTCCTGACAAACCTACCCAACAACAAAAAAATCAGGAATGTTCTCCCCCCACTACTGTGCCTGAAAATCGAAAAGTCTCGTTTATATTTGAACTGCCCTTGTATATTACGCAGGGCCGGACGGCCCCTCCAGCTAATCGACCGTCCATTCCATCTTTGTTTTCCTGCTGTAATTGCTCGTAATTAATTTAACAGCTATCTGGACTGATAAATAGGAGAACGAATGAACGACGATTTGAAATTCAAATTTCCAATTAGCCGAGCTGATTGATCTACCAATTAGGTATGGGCAGATGCGAATGCGGTGGTCGCGATAGCTTTTTGCGCCTTTCATATTTGTACTATTCGATTTTTTTCTTTTCTGCGATATGTTGGGCGCGGCAGGTTGATATTATGATGTATTCGTAGTCGGTATCTTGGTCCGCTTACAGGTCGATGATTGTGGGGTTTTAAGAGATGGCATGTACTCTGGAGGTCTTTTTTATGTCGTTTTTGAGTCTTTCTTGGGTTGCTTTTGAATAATTTATGAGATTTTCTGATGAGGACTCGAATATATTTTTTTTTAAAATGAAACTATTTGAGATATTTCAAAAACTTTATTATCGGCTTGAAGTACAATCAATTATTGATCTGAACTCTACTTCGCTCATATGGCGGATTTTTTTGCAGCGGTCGATTCGTTGGACTCAATTTTCGATTACTCGACCACACATTCCGGCCAAAAGAGCCCTTTATTTCGCGTACATTGGTGGCTCTGAGCCTCAGAGTAAAAAGTAAACCTAGAGTTGCCTTAACGAATTCGTTATGCAGCCGAGTAGAATATATTTATACGCGCCAAAAAACTTCCGGCGTTGCGAAATCTTGCCGTATGTTTATTCCGCATTGAGATAATTGCTTTACTGCTCCCCTACACTGATACTAACGGCTTGCGTCTGTTACAGATGATTCTGTCAGTTTGGCAACATTGTCTGTTAGTGTTTAGTTTCATGATGCGATGTGGTTACATTTTCATTTCGATTTGACGTTCATAAACTGAATTATTTCAATGATTTGGTGGCAATTTATTGTTGCTCAAGGCTATTCCGTTAATTATAGCTAGGGCGAAGTTACGAAAATGTTGTAGGTATTCAGGAATTGGAGAAATGCAAATCTAACCGATTGTTTACTTCACCCCAGTGTGGCAGTGGAATGCTTTCCATCTCACTCTAATGCTTGGTTGATTACAATACAGTACTATTCACGCGTAAGGGCATCTCTATGTTTATTTCTTACTTTGAGCTCTGAGCTCTTTGAACGTCGATGGTTTGGCATAAACCAATGACTCAACGTAGCCCAAAAAAAATTGTTTAGAGGGGTTGAATCGCACAAATTAAATCTATTGTGAGGTGTGCCGACCATAAACCAACTGGCAAAAGGCAATGAAGTTACTCTACTAAGGGTGCCAGGGTATTGTGGTGTTGGAAGAAATGTAAAATCCAATGAACTTGCGAAAAGTGCATCTACACCTGACGGACCTGAACTTTTCTGTGGGCTTAGAAAAGACAGATATAAGGCAACGGTCCAGCAATGGGAGTTTAATTACAGAACAACCTTCTGGAGCAAACTCCTGGACTTACTCAGGCCAAAAAATTCGTAATGCTTCCACCTACTCACCAAAAAGCTCCTGAAGCTGCAATATCATTTATACCGTACAGGGAAGTCAGCAGATAAGATTTGCAGGCTCTGTGAGCAATAAGCAGAAACAATTAAACACATAGCTGACTGGTCGAACATTAGTTCATATGGGGAAACCAGTTTTGGCCGAACAAAAGGTAACGGCCGAGCCTCCTAAGAAGGTTTTGTCGACGCCATTGACTATCTCCTGGGATTTCCACGTATGCTTACCTAGTTATATGACCAGAGTTCAAATGAGAATATAAAAAGGTGTGCTGTGTGGCATCATCCACTTGAAACCACAGGTCATTCAAATTCATCTTCAAATTGCCAAAATTAATGGCTTATTATGGTGCAAATTTACTTTAAACTACAATAAGTAGTAAAGTATTTCGGAAATAGCGATTGAAATTCATCCATGCATCCGTTGCTCCATCATACATTAATAGAATGTTTTCCCATTTTCAAACGAGCGAGCTACTCAAGTTTACCCACAGGTTTCCTCTCGGAAATGAAAAATTTCCTCCATCTAAATCAACATGTCGGGTAGTCAGTCCGATAACGCCGGAGACTGCATCTTTCAACTTCTCCACCTCCTTTTCCATCTGTCAACCCCACCCCCTCCTGCCGGAACCTCCCGTTTGAACATCTCGCAGCAATAATTACAGACCAGCCGGACGTGTTCTCATCTCCTTCTGTTCCCGCTCCTCCCACCTTAGTCCGTTTTTTGCGAGTTTTTCCGGACAAAAACTCTGCATGCGGAAAAGTCCTTTTTTAGGAAACTACGTATTCCGTCTTGTGTTTGAAAGGGTTGCCCTTAGGGAGTTGGCAACACAATGCTGGATCATTGAATGCATGGCAGGTTAGTTGGAGACTTATTTCCCATGTGGCTTTTGATGATAAATGTGAGGATGATGTATCAGACTCTCTGGATACACTGCGAATATAGGGGATTACTAGATGAAATAAAATATGGAAATACCAGTTCTATATGCATTGGAGTTTTGCTGTGTTTTTGCATATCTTCAATCTCCTCTTTTGTACCCTGGACATGAGATCTCTGAGACGTCTTATTTCCGCTGGCAATAAAAAATTCTAATGAAGATAGAAGCTCTGGTTCTTCTTTATTTGAAGTGTAATTTAGTGATTCTCCTAAGATGTAATGCACTTATGCCAGAGCTCCTTCCAATTCTCGAAGCGCTTTTAGATAAAACTATTAGTATCGGCTCATTCTTCGATTCTTTATCTCATCAATTGTCATAATAAGCTTTCCTTTCATTAGTAAGTTTTGGGAATAGGAAAAGTTGCAGAGAGTTAAATCTGATGTCGTCCTGAGACATTGTGTTACTGCTCGTGCGTTGTGACTTAGACAGCCATCCTGTTGAAACCAGACAAGATCGAAGTCAATTGGTAGTTGTCGAACGGTCGGAATAATTCTGTTTTCTAAAAGCTTCGAATATTTTGCAGCATTTAGGTCACCGTCGATGAAAAAAGCCCCAATGATGTAATTTCCCAGTATTCCAGCCCAAACATTGAGTTATTTAGGATACTGGGTACGCACAGGAATACTCAGGCGTTTATTTTTTCTAGACCAATATCTTTGCACTGATGGGTTGTTTTCTATTCGAGGTTCATCAGTAAATAAGACGTTGCTCAAAAATTAACTATTTTCTTTTTCTATTATCGTTTCACAAAATTCCATTCGTTTGATATGGTCTTCTGTATCGTTCTATCTTCAAACGCAACAGTGAATGAATTTATCGTCTCCTAAATTGATTGACCACCAAAATACCATTTTATTATTTGAATTTTTTCTTGTGAACTGAACAGAATTTTTTTTCAAAGCAATATGGTTTGGATTCCTACTGATTCCATCGAGCACGCGGGTCGAGAGACCCGACAGATCTCCACTACCACTTGCCAGCGGCCATTTGCGGTGACCAGATTTTCACTTCCACTGTTCCACTAGAACCAGAGAGACTTGGAGATTTGTACGCTAAATCCGATGTCTCCGAGTGAATTTTCCAAACCTATACATGTGCACCAACATAACCAAAAAGTTCGATAATCGAATTCATTCAGCCCTTGTATATTGCAAATGGAGCTTTTTCAGAAGAGGCTGGCTTTGATCTTGAAGAATACCAAAAAATAACAAAGAAATTGATGAGTACCTATTGCACCTCCACAAAACACGAAACTCCGCAATTATCAGTTCTTCTAACGACATTTTCACGTGACATTCAAGAACAAATCAATCTTCACCTGGACAACTTCCTAATGGCCGTGAATTCGCGACACTGTCGCGTCATCAAAGCGCCACTGAAATTTTCATAGTTCAACACTCGTCTCGCCTGAATGGAACTTGCCTTCCCTTTTTTCAAGAGCACTCGGGAAAAAAAGATGCTGACGGGTCACCTTTCAAGAGAACACTCCTCTGGTGATTTACATTCTATGAAGTAGCGACCCCGAGGGATTTCCTAATCCTGGACCTTTCCGAACGCAGCGAAATAAAGAGAGAATTTAATCGCTGTATAAATCGAAATGGAACGAGGATTAAAGCTATACCGGGTTGTAATAAGGGTTCGAACAGATTCGATATTTTCGAAAGAACCACAATATTGTCGTGTTCCCCTAACGGCGGCATCTTTGAAGTGGCGGTTGTGACAACTTCAAAGAGATTCATCTCACTAGGCAGTTGAACAATGGGATATGACATTGTGAGATTTATCCACCCTTTCATCATGGCTCTTGTTTTCCTCTAGTTTAATATCAGCGCTGTTGTTTGAATACCTTGATTGGATGCAGTTTGAAGACATTTCAGTTCTGATGCTAATCACATCCGGAGTATTCATAAAATACCAGTAAGAGGTTTAAACAGTATTTCGAAGACTTCGTGAATTGATCGAATAGAACTAAAATGAGAGAACATTTTATTCGAATGCTTCTATGGAACAAATGAATATTAGCAGTAGTTTGAGTACCACCAAATCATTGAGGGAAATCAGAAAGCTGACGGCCTAACAAAAAGAGGAACAAACTGCACAAGATCGGTAAGAAAAACTCCCATATCTGTAGGTTATGTGGATCAATTACAGAAACCACCGAGCACTTATTATGGCAATGCGATGTATTGGCGCAGCCCAGACTTCTGCTGCGCGGCGCGATATTGACACTAGCCGACATAAGAGCGAACTCTTCAAGGAACATAATCAACCTTGCGAAGGAGGCTGCATTGCTGGTCAAAATGTAGCTCTAGAATATGGTAAAGCACAAAAGATCTTTGGTCTCAGTGCAGAAGGATATTCATAGTACCAATCAACCAAAATCTAATGACTTAATCAACTCCATGATATAGTACAAATAATACAGTTCGTTGCAATTTCGAACAAAAATTTCTGACCTTTCATCGCACGTCATCTGGTCTGTTTCAGTTCGGCCAACCGTTGAAAGCATCAATTTCGAGCCTATGCGTCAATGGTGCGGACGCATCACTTTTTGCAGGTTTTCTCATTCATTATTAATATATCGAATGGTAACACATGTTCGCAAACTGCGATTTTCAATTGATTTGCTGTATAGATAATAATCCATTGGTTAGGACCCCTTTCATCATTTTAATGGGTTCTGTATTAGTTATATGCGAGTATGATGTTTACAGGATAATAATTGCGAATTTATACAAATAAATTGAGATGATAGAGACAGCTGCCAATATGAAAACTATAATTTACATTTACCAAAAAAAAAATATATGTAAATGTTCTGCTAATATATTGATCAAACAGGAATGAATCTTTGTCTGGTCAAAGCCACCAATGGTAGTTCATGATTATATCCAATAACGAATCTGAAGTAAAACTCATTAAAGAAATGGAACAAAAACTGAATAACTGACAAGTCGCAAATGCAATTCGAAGTTGAAGTAAAAGCATCGAAAAAATAAGTAGAAACTGGGAATTAGTTTCCTAATGTATCAGGGCGCATTCTGCAAATATACAAGGTTGCCGACGGGCCTTC
Source organism: Propylea japonica (assembly GCA_013421045.1). Lineage (NCBI taxonomy): Eukaryota > Metazoa > Arthropoda > Insecta > Coleoptera > Coccinellidae > Propylea > Propylea japonica. The sequence continues at coordinate 32,625,647 of CM024239.1, forward strand.
GGCCTCTGAGTAAGTTAAATTCGACAAGTTCGGGGAATGGATTTCCAGATATTCTCTGCAAGCCCTCGCAGATATATTCTCGAAAGAATTTGGGCCTTCTCTGTTTTAGGGTGTTTACCAATTGCTCACTGGTTTGAAATTTGGAAAAACGATCCACGAAGTGGCTTATTTTCGATAAAACTAATGTTAAAAAGTACGAGTATTATCCATAATATTATCTAATCCACTGAATTTATATCGAAATTAAGAAAATATTTCGAAGTTAATTGAACGAGAGCTCAGGTAAGGTTAGTTTGAGGGCTCATGTTCTTTGAGCTACATAGGTTGTTTCTGCGGCCGATCCACATAACCTACAGATATCGTAGTTTTCCTTTCTGATATTGTGCAGGTGATAACTCGCGAAACAGTGACCCGTAATAAACCCAGTAACCAACCTTATCTTAACACTGAGCAAATCTTTTCAGCCGAGTTCCTCTAGAAGTAAAATCGCAAAAGCCACCAAGTATCGAATCTTGTGCTCTTTGGCATGGCCGATAAAACTAACCGGCCGCAAAATTATTGAAAGAAGAGCATTCTTTGAATGCTGTTCACCCCTTGGACCTACGTACGCATCAGAAACCTGACCGCTCAGCAAAGTAAATACGCCATATTGCGTGTTACCTCTTAATCAGTCTCCTCACGTTCAATCGGCCTGACGTTTTTAATTGCCGCCGCAAAATTCTACGGCGCGTACGGCGTCGCCTCGTTGATTGGGGCGTATTATTCCAACCCCTGAAATTGCACACATAGTCGAGGGCTGATTACGTTCGTTTGTTTTCCGTTTTTTTTCCGACGTAGTACGTGTCGACCCCGTCTGTCCGTCCGTACGGCGTGTGTGTAAAGCCTTGTTCGCACTACACTAGTACCTGTCTTCCTGAATCGCTGCAACATTCTCCAAACCTTTCTGCAATTCTTGTGTATGTCCACCATTCTTCTCGCAAAACTACCGCTTGGGCACATTCCTCTTGGGTCAAATTGCGTGTTTCGCGTTGCATAGCGATCGAGTGTAGAAAATCAAACGAAAGAAAAACTATTGATCACTAGAATTGATCGAGAACAACTGATTTCAGAATGGAACCGATACATTCAAAATCTGATAATCTCATCTTTTTTTATTACTGCTGGGAAAAAACATTGTATTGAAGAAAAACGTTGAAAATGGAAAACTTATGCATGCATAATTCTGATAAAAATAATTATCATTGAGAACACCTTCAGTTGTAGAATTAATTTGAGATTTCCATAATGTGCGTTAATTTTTTTGCGCAGTGTAGTTTAGTCGAGTAGCGAGTAACTCGTTCGCACTTTGGTCGAGTACAGGTCCTGAAGGTCCAGAAGGGGGGTGCCGCGACATTTTTGACAACCAAAAACCAAAAGGAAGGTATGAGGGACAGTTTTGTTGATATCCTCTGATTGGTTGAATTGCTTTGGTTGGGAACACTACGAAGCTCTGAGAATCAGGCTTCAGTATCCGAAAACGCCTTATATTTACTTCTTACTCTGAGTACGGTAGCGACTAAATTACTCGCTACTCGACTAAAAAACAACTAGCGCAGTGTGTACAAGGCTTAAGCGGCATTGGTTCCGATTCGAGGTTTGTCCTATTGCCGCAATCGGCCAATTAGTTCGCGAAAACAAGTAGGCCTAATAAGGCGATCAACGCGCATAATTTTCGTTTGGATAAAGGACAGGTAAGGGGCGTGACCTCGAGAGGTAGAATTACAGAATTAATCAGGCCGGTCGGGAATATTAATTGATTTATCGATTTGCGAAAGTGTGAATGTATATAGTAGATAGATGTGATGTAAACTTACCACCTGATGGTTCAACTTTTGGAAGAGATTGTTGCTTACCTGAAATGAAAATTGGAATTAGTATTGTGATACATGCGATAGCGACATAAATAAGAATGCAATTAAATGAGTGTATTGCGTTCATATATCGGTTCTTATTCCGGGTGTTTACTAATAATGATAATAATAATACGAATGACCGTATTGTTGAACTTAAAGATACGTTGATTACAATAAACGTTGACGCTCATTTGGGCGAAGAGGCGCGAAGCGAGACGAAGCGTTGTTTGACGCTGAAGAATTTTGCACTGAATCAAATGGGTAGACTCTCATCTAGGAGGCGCGAAGCGAAGAGCCGAATCGTACTTGGACAAAGCGAAGCGCTCTGAAGGAACGCGTCGTTTTCCGCCGGAGAGGTTTGCATTGAAACAAATGGGTAGACGCTCATCTAGGAGACGCGAAGCGAAGAGCAGAAGGAGGCGAGTCTTTTGACGCGCGAATAATCCTTGGGACATGTGCACGACAAATTTCTCGAGGCGGTCCTCGCTCAAGTAGGTAGTCGGCGGTCGGAATCGGGTTCGTGACCCAAGTGCGGTACGCTGTATTCCCAACTCATGAAAAATTTTAAATTTTTATGAAGATTTTTTACTCGAATTATGTCAATCGAGATATACACAGTTATTTTGGTCTTTGTGTGGAATGAGTTGTTTTTCATTGGCTCATGAGAGACTTCATTAGAATTTACTCGATCGAGTTCAGAAATAACGAATTTTATATAATAAAAACGACATTTTTTTGTATTTAGTAGAACTGTGAATGTGAATTGAAATCGTCGGACATATAGGTATTATATTATGTAAATACAACAAAATATTGAAACATCCTTCTTTCAAATAAATTAAAATATCCGATTAAATTGAGGAATAATCCCTGTGAAGAAGTCTTTGTTCAAACTATACCATCGATTATCATTCCAATAAAAGTTATTTAATCAACTAGGTTATTAAAGACAGCGACTATTGGTCAAGATATTTTAAAGCGTTCGCTCCGCTCACGCTTTGATAGTTCGAGACCATTAGTCGCTCGATTAATAACCGAGTTGATTACAAGATTTTTCCGCCGATCTGAATACGAATTGTGTATTTTGCACAATACATGCATTTGACAAATATAAATTTTTATGTTTCTGTGTTCCAGTACAGTTTTGACATTTCTCGTAGTGCTTCTGACTACTTTGTGTACGGTTGCCATGAGGATTGCACATTAAAATGGCTAAAAAATTGAGCATTAAAATGGGCCATTAATACTCAATTTCGTACACATTAAAATCACCTTTCATTTCGAGGTCGGTGGAAAATATGATTTCTTATTATGAATGATAGATTAACTGAAAATAATTCCTTCATGGAGTATTTCATGTTTATTTAGTGAATTATTTCTTACGGTGAAAAAGAAGAAGCCATTTTCATAAATGTCATACATCACACTCCTTAAATGTCCGAATTACCCAGATGTTTTCAGTGCGCCATCTATGTATGTTTTATTTTCTTCTTGAGAAAAAAGCGCAATTTGAAACACCCTTCCGTTGCCAATACACCATGTACAGGGTGGGCATATTTCGATGTTTTAGTACTACAACTTTTAAAACAGAGGAGATAGACAAAATCTGATACCCACTTCTCGATCTCTTTTTCTGAGAAACTAACAAGAGTACTATTCATTTTTGGCTACCTTCTTTTGTTTTCGAGTTATAAGCGCAAATTGGAAAAGTGGCGATATCGAAAACAATTCATATCTCCGCTAATACTGATGATAGAGCTCTGAAATTAAAACATTATAGAGGCACTTTTTTACGTAGAATCCAGTGGCGTGCTAGCCTTTTTTGCACCATTTCTAATTACGAAGCTATGACCCAAAGTTATGTTTTTTAAATGGGAATACTAGATTTTTGTGCAATTTTCGAAAAGCTTATTTTTTTCTGATTTCAAAAATATATAACATTGTATGATTTGTATCAATATGAGTATAGAAAATGATCAAAAACCTATTTTCATCTGAGTCTCAATATTTTCTATGGTTTCAACTGTTGATGAGCACAGAAAAATGGAGCTTCCTATAACAAGAGCAGTCTCCTTCCGTCAATTTCATTATTTCTATGCTTTCAACTAATTTCTACAAAATTCGAACAAGGATATATTCCTTAAACTCTCATATCTTAAAATGGATTACGAAATGACGAAAAGATCCACATGATCCTCCTTTTCAACGATATACTTAGGTATAATGAGATGGACGCAGGAGAATATTTTTATTGCTCTCCAGAATAAATACGCACAAGTGCCAGTCTATTTCAAATCGCATATGAAATAACGCATATAGATTTCATTACAGTTATCAATTCAATTAGAAGAGTAACAAAGGAAAAATATTTTCAATACCTAATAGTGATTACAATAATAGGTCAGTAGGTAATAACTTAGAACGAGGATCAAGTTTCACAGAGGTCCATTAATCTTCGATCTTGGAGAAATTGAGTAAAGAGCATAGAAATGAAAAGACTACTACAAAGAGATTGTGATAGTTATACGATGCTAAATTTTTCTGTGCTCATCAACTGTTGAAACCATAGAAAATATTGAGACATAGATGAAAATAGGCTTTTGATCATTTTTTATACTCATATTAATACAAATCATACAATGTTATATATTTTTGAAATCAGAAAAAAATAAGCTTTTCGAAAATTGCACAAAAATCTAGTATTCCCATTTAAAAACATAACTTTGGGTCATAGCTTCGTAATTAGAAATGGTTCAAAAAAGGCTAGCACGCCACTGGATTCTACGTAAAAAAGTGCCTCTATAATGTTTTAATTTCAGAGCTCTATCATCAGTATTAGCGGAGATATGAATTGTTTTCGATATCGCCACTTTTCCAATTTGCGCTTATAACTCGAAAACAAAAGAAGGTAGCTAAAAATTAATAGTACTCTTGTTAGTTTCTCAGAAAAAGAGATCGAGAAGTGGGTATCAGATTTTGTCTATCTCCTCTGGTTTAAAAGTTGTAGTACTAAAACATCGAAATATGCCCACCCTGTACATTTAATCCCCGTGCTTTATTATTTTATGATCGATTTCTATATCATCAATTTTTCCCACGACAACCTTATTAATTTTCTCACCTACCAACCGATCCCCAGCACGCAACAAGGTTGAAAAAATCCGAATGATTCATCATCTCTCGTGCTGACCTCAAAAAGAACAAGAAGACATCTTCTACCGTTGGATGTAAACTAGGACTAGAGCCGAAAGAAACAATGGTTCGATATACGCGGTAACGAAAGTCATTCATTTTGTATGCGTTGTTCTCGGTTTCACCATTCTTATCTGTCAATAACATTCTGGATCGCCATATTCTGAATCGACTTGTTGAACTTAAGCGTTCAACGAGACTTTCACCTCGTGGCAGTGAACGTTAAGCCAATTTTTTTTGGCGTTTCAATGGCGATTTTGCTTTGTTTATGCGTGAAGTTTTGATAGTTCGATCACGCGGCTCTAATAAGAGTATGGGCGTCTACCTCCCTAATTCATTTTAGATTTATTTACTCAGTGATGGTAATTACGGTAACCAGCAGATATCGACCAGATATTGGGGTCGTTGTATTCATTGAGTCCTCCTGAACAACATTAGTGAAACCAACAGGTGACGGTCTGTCTTAGTTTAGAAAATATGGACCCCCCAAGTTACAAAAATGTTCCATCTTAACGTTGCTTTTTCACTTTAAAGCCACAAATGCACTGCTCGAATTTAATCTAAAAATTACCTTCGAACTTTCAAATAACTATTCGATTAGGTTCATTCAAGGTAATTCAATAATTAATGCAGAAACATCGAAATTCTAGAGGTATCACATATCCACAAATTCTAAGGAAATCCGGTCGTTCTTCATGGTGAGTTTGGCACCACTGCTCCATCCTTCGGCGAGTGACATATCAAATGATGGCAGGATTTACGGGAAAGCATCGTATCATATTCGCGCGAATGAATCTGCGGCAGTGCCAAATCTACCATTAAAAACGGCGGGCTTTCCTTAGAATTTGTGGATATGTGGTGCCTCTAGAATTTCAATGTTTATGCATTATCATTATTGAATTTACCTGGAATGAAACTAATCGAATAGTTATTCGAACGTTCGAAGGTGATTTATGGACTAAATTGCAGCAGTGAATTTGTGTTTTTATAGTGAAAAAAGTGACGTGACGATTGAACATTCCTAATATTTATCGTAATTTCTTTCGAGATAATTCAAAAATATAAGAATATCAGAGGTGTCTTTCTGCACTGATAAGAACAAAAAGGTCGAAATAGCCTTCTGTACATGGGTTCAATTCGTGATCTAACAAAGTCACTATCATATTCATGCATTCATTTCATCACCAAACAATTCAAGGAAGTAGTAAAATCAAGATGTCTATCTGTCTGTAACAAAAAACACGTCTGTTTCCACTCAATGACATGGTAAAATTCACAGCTCATTATCAGGGGCAACATTCAGAAACAAGAGATGAACATGTAACGGTTGCTTGAAAAGAACTATCCAATTTTGTTAGTAAGTCTGCATTGTCTTTTACCAACCGAGAAGAAGTTACTGTAGCGAGATGGCGTAAAATTGGTCATGTATGTTACTACATAACCTCGGATTATTCAACACATGTAAGAGAAGGTAATCATTATGCACGGTAGCCAAGGCATTTGATCTGATTCATTTCAATACTTCATCTCATTCTGATATTATACAGCATGCAAAAGTACAGGGTGGGACCGAGAAACTTTCTTCTTTAGAAATTCAGTAAACGAAAACTCAAGTAATTATCGGTTCAATTATTTATTTTTCTAAAACATTAACGCAGTGTATTGATAATAATGGACACAATTTGCTAGTTAACATCTTCGAGAAAAACAACCAAATTTTCAAACAAATACGAAACAAGTCATTCATCTACATTGAAATAAGACTCATTCAGGTTATACTAACGACGTGTTACAAAACTTGAGATTATCAAAATCCCTCATCAAGATAACCATCAGTTCCCATGTATTCAAACACGTCAGAGTTTTATTTAAAAACGATCTATTTCTCAACATCGTAACATGAAGACGTTTCGTAACATCCAAATGCAAGATGAAGGGGACTCATCTCAATAAATTCATTTTACGAGGTCCATATTCTTAGAATCACTGTGGTGTAAGATAACCGTGCACTTCTCGGATGACAGCTATACAAGTTAACTTGCCGAGCAGCTCTGATTAATCAAAAACATCATATTCTGGTAATGCTACACCTCAACACCGAGCTATTTTATCGTTTCGGAAGTTTTCACGAGCAGATCACTTCGAAGCAATCTTCTAACTTGCGGTAGACAGGCGAGAGGCGTATAATTAGAAATTATCCAATTTTAACCGTCTAGAGAAGTTGAAAGAGTTAAAAATATCCATCTGGCGGTGAGATCTCATTGGTGGTTCCTCAGGCGAGATAGTCTACGCTGCAGCCTTATAATGTTGAGATTGCATCTTAAATTGTGGTCAGGGAAACTATGAGCACCAGTATATGTTTCATTTCGCAAGTTCTGATATGATTTTCTCAAATCGATAGGACAAAGATTAAGGATAGGTATATAAGGAACATTCTTGAAGAGCATGTAGTGCCATCTGCCCCATACATTGCTGAAAATTTAATTTTTATGGACGATAATGCCAGACCCCATCGTGCGCGCATCGTTCAGGAGTAGCTTGAAGAGGTTGAAGTCTCTCGAATGGAATGGCCAGCAAGAAGTCCAGATCTCAATCCGATTGAGCAGGTTTGGAACAACCTCAATAAAAGGCTGAGAAGCTCAGAAAATCATACAGCTACTCTTAATGACTCAACTCAGAGAAATCTGGGAAGAATTAGATCAGAACATTTTAAGATCACTCATTTTGAGTATGAACCGTCTTTGCCGAGCTGTAATTAACGGAAATACCAAGCATTAAATCACTTATCAGCATTCCAGTATTTTGAAAATTGTTTATTTCTCTTCTTTCACATAAGATTCGATGAAATGCTAAATTTTTCTCCATTAAAGGTGTCTTGTTTCGTTCAAAACCTTCCCGAAAGAACGTAAAAAATAAGTTATAAAGTCAATGTAGAGTTAACTTTCATTTAAATTGAGATTTTCAGAACGTGCGTTAATTTTTTTTGCGCAGTGTATTTGGATCTCAGTGAAAAGTGCAAGAAGTGAGTCATATTAGATGAACCTAATACTTCAGAAATACAGGCACCTTTTCAAAACAACATCTTACATTGAACAGAAAAGAAAAATAAAATAAACAAATTCATCCATGATGATTCGAAACAATCCTATTCATTGAATAGTTTCAACGAAACGAAGGCGCCGTACCAATTCGATCAGTACCTTCTAGAGACATATAGCAACTCACGGGCAAAATGTAGATCGCGATAATAAAGTCGCCCACACCTATCGCTCACCCACATACGGCTAAACCGGCCGATAACGCAATTTTCTTGCCGTAAGCGGTTTCTGGTCGACGATAATTATCGTTGTATGTACCTCGTGAATACATTTAATGAACTTTCGAAATACAATCGAAGCGTTTTGCCAGACAGGTGCTAACTCAGCTGTTCCAGTTCGGGCGCAGGCGACGTGATCGTACGAAATTATAGCGTATACGAAGGCAGCGCTTTCGGTTTTGACGTTGTTTTTCCGTTTTCGTGACAACACGAAATAATATCACATTTGTATGAATTAGAAAAAAATGAACTTTTATCTTGGAATTTCCTAACCTTGTTCCATTTTTCATCTATTTTTGATGAGTTGCATTACAGTGTTGACATATTTCCAGAGTATGAATAATATACATACAGATTTCTTTCACATACATCCTATAAAAAAATATATTCATATTCACATATAGTCCGTTCACGAAAGTGAACACACAGTAGGCGTTTGTTTATTTATCTAAGATTGGCAGTATTTACTGTTATAACGTAAAATAAAGTCAACGTTGCCGAATGTACCCGGCCTCGTCCGACGAGCTTGCGGGTTATCAGAGAACTCTGACAACATTGCGTGTCAATCTGACAAGAAAATAAACAACATAACCTAAAATTTCAATATAAACAGTGCAATTTGCCAAATTGTCATGTCATCATACACAACAATTGTAGCTAACTGTACCGGGTGTCCTAAATTCGTTCTCTAGTGAGTGGATCTCAGAAATCCGATGAGCTAGAACTGAATGAATGACCCGATTTTTGAGAGAATTCATTTGGCGAAAACCGCAACCTTCTAAATCAAACAGTTTTCCAGCTATTAGAGAAAATTGGAAAATGGCGTCGAATGAACAGTTGTCATAACTTCTTGATTACTGAAGTTATAAACATGAAACTAAAACGTTATACAGGCTTTTTTTCCGTAGAATTCATTGAAGAAGTCAATTTTTCTTTGTTACATTTCGTTTTAGCTCATCGGTTTTCTGAGATCCCCTCACTAGACAATGCATTTAGGAGTCCCGGTACAATTATGCATTGACAATTCACCGCGAAAAATTGAAGCTCTCATAGAAACAAAATTTTCTCAACAAATAAAACATTCTATTTCCAGAAAACCTTTCCAAAAGCGCTTTAGTTATTTGAGGGAAATATCCGATGTAGGAATTATCAGCTAAGTGAAATTAGCCTACAAAGAAACAGGTAGTTTTTGCATGACTCCTTATCACAAATAAAACTGAAGGTAATCAACCTGCTGCACTTCAGTAAAACATCTAACCATCTTCTCGTGAGTAGTCCATCTGCTGGTACCAATTAATGTTAATAAAATCCTTATCGTTCTTTAATTCAACGACACATCCAGTCCTAAAACTCCTTCCATATCAGTGTCAAACGGTCAACATCTTCGTGACAATCATCAAACCATCAAAAAATCACTCCTAACAATAGGGAAGAATAACAGGCTAGTTTTTGTTGAAGTGCCAAAACACCAGGAAATGAACGATGAAAAAAATATCAGCCAAGTGAGATTAACCTACAAAGGAACCAGTAGTTTTCCATGACACTAATCACAAATAAAACTGAAGATAATCAAACTGTTGCACTTATTTTCTCCAGTGTAGTCCATCTGCTGATACCAATTAATGTTAATAAAATCCTTATCGTTCTCTAACTTAATGACACATCCAGTCCTAAAACTCCGCCATCCTTCTATATCAGTGTCAAACGGTCGAAATCTTCGTGACAATCAGCAAACCATCAGAAAATAACCCATAACACCAGGGAATAATAACAGGCTAGTTCACGTTGAAGTACCAGAACACCAGGAAATGAACTATGAAGAAAATATCAGCCAAGTGAGATTAACCTACAAAAGAACAAGAAGTTTTGCATGACCCCTAATCACAAAGAATACTGAAGATAATCAACGTATCTTCTTCGGTGTAGTCCATCTGCTGGTACAAATTAATGTTAATAAAATCCTTATCGTTCTTCACTTTAACGACACATCCAGTCCTAAAACTCCGCCATCCTTCCATATCAGTGTCAAACGGTCAACATCTTCGTGACAATCAGCAAACCATCAGAAAATACCCAATCGCATGCCTGTCGCCAATTACTGTTATCCGGTACCATCCAGGAGATGTCATCGGGCATTTCTTCGAACCATCATTCCCAGATCGCCGTTAGATGTCGTGCCATCAGAGACCCAGTGCTCCATATCGCCATCGTTTAATTCTTCTCGATTTTTCCTTAGATGGATAGGTGGTACTTTATCCGATCCCGTGCCGTTAGACGATAGTCGTACCGTGACATTATGGCTCTCGAGAACGTTCTTAGAGCGTGGAGATAATTGCGATAGATCACGGTTTCGTGCCCCTGTGACCTCCTCAGGTGGTGGTCAATTTTGGTCGTCGATGTGAGGAAAAATGGCGAACTGTTAGGAGACTCGATGGGTAATTGTTGGAAAATCGCCATGGAGGAATTGGGTTAGAATTTGTACCAGATTTCGCTGGTGGTTGATTATGTCGAGAATCTAGAAAGATGAGTTTGATCATATTTGATGGTCAACGAAATGCAATGGATATTTGACAGCTTCTGAAAACAAATGGTTCGTTTCATTCATTCTACATGAAATTTCTGAGAACCAAATTCTTGAGCAGTTTTCGCAAAAGTCTTGTCTTATGATTTCATCGTCCAACTGCAGAATGTACTATTTTTTCATGAGAAAACATTCATAATTTACTGAATGTGCCTATAGATAATAAGCGCCCACCTTCGCAACACCTATAAGGAACTATTTGGTTTTTGAAAGAAAAGCTAGTTTATTTTAGGGAAATAAGAAAGCTGATGTCCTTATGAAGAAAAGATTGTAGTGGACCAGTGCTTTCATGCTTGGTATCACCCATACTGATTGAGAAAATAGAGAGAACACTCTTACTGGATCAACATTTGAAAAGGAGGTAATATTTCTGGCAAATTGAAGCTAAGGGTTTTCTGATAAGAGGTGTTATTTTGATATTCAAAGAAAAATGCCTGTTTTCAATATAAATGATCGGAGTATTATATTTCATTATCAAGAAGAAGCTATGCCGTTAATAGTAGAAAATAACATCAGGCAAATGATTACCAAGACCACGCTTACAGGACCATATCCTTTCAATGAAATTTTCCATAACCAAATCGCAAAGTGGCTGCCCTATGTCCTCGATAGCCTCACGAATTCCATCTTTGAGGTCTTGAATCGACGCTGGGCTATTTGCGTAGACCTTCTCTTTCACGTGGCCCCAAAGGAAGAAGTCGCAAGGTGTTAAATCACAAGATCTCGGTAGCCTCATCATTCAAGATGATTTTTCGATGGTATTCCTGAATATTTTCATGCTTTTCAACTACCCAATCAGCAAAGACACGACGTTGTTGAAGATCGACCGGTTTGAGTTCTTGTGTTAACTGAACTCTATATAAGCCTTAAGACCCAAATCTTTATGCGAAATACAGTATAATGACGTTTGTGAAATGCCTAATTCCAAAGAACGGCGAGGAATGGACAAATCAGGGTTTTCTTCAACACTTTCGGCTACAGAAACAATATTCTCGGCTGTTCTTGAGGGTTTCATTCTCCACATCGCTAACTTGTCCCAACAGCTCGAATTTTCTCACCAATTTCTTCATTGCGGTCCGACAAGGTGCTTCACGACGACCCAAAAATGTTCGAGTTTTACGAAACGTCTCTGCCAAATTTTCACCATTTTTATAGTGAATTTTAATAATTCCAATGCGAAATTGAAGCGTGTATCGTCCCATTTTTATTAATGGCGTAATTTCTACTTGTCAAATGTCAAAAAATGGCAGCTTGAAACGTCACATCTACCGAAATAGCGGGATATTCAAAATAACACCTCTTATTGGAAAACCCTTTAGTATGGCAACGCATGAAAGACTTTACTGGAGACAGTTGGAAAAAGTAGTCGTGTCAATCGCAATAAAGGTTACTCCAGGCGATACCATCCACCAGCATATGAATATGTACTGATGGGACCACACAGTTATGTAAGAACAGAATGCCATCTATCCACGTCTGCCAAAGTGAACTAGTTATCTCTGGTAGATTCAAATTCCCATCCAAGGCCAAATAATACCGCTACATATTCCGCACTGAGTAGCCTTTTAAATCCGGTAGAATCAATAGATCAACCTCATCCTTATGCAAGTAGTTCAAGCCGGACGCAAGAGCCCGCGAGCTACGCAACTGTCCCAAAAAAACGCCGAAGCCGTATCGTGCGAAACATCTCGAGCTCTCATTAACATATCTTCGAAATGGGCCAACAGGTCTCTTGTTTCGGTATTTCTTCCGCGCGAGGAAGGACTAACGGACGATCCGAAGAGACCATATCCGAATATGGCGAATGGCAGCGCGTTAAATAACATCGGACGATGTCTGATTATGGACATAACCTTACGGATCTGGTCGATCAATTATCTTGGAACGGACAGCTTCCTATAGGGGACCATGGTCGAAAGGATGGTCGTTGGTTCTTCTACATATACTTTTTGCGAGTAATTGAGCTGGGTTTTTATTTGGATACGATTTTGAGAGACTAGAAGGTTTTTTGTTGTCCTTGTTGTTTGATGAAATCTTTTTGACTGGTAACTTTGTTCATAGTTTGGTGTTCAATGTTCTTCACGTAAATGAAAAGTTAAACCTAGGCAGTCAAGAGATGGGATATCTTCCATATACAGGATGTTCCGGAAAATGTGGGAAATCTCTCGGATTCGGATAGAACATAAAAAATGAAGATGACAAGTTCCCATAACTTTTTTACTTAGAGGCCCTCCCTACGAAGATACGACCTCCTAAATGACGCCACTAGAAATTAATTTTAGTGGAATGAATTTCAATTACTTACTTACTTTTTTCAATATTTTTTTATTGTTCAATGTAACCTTCACCCGTTATTGGATTTTCTAATTTTATTTTTTTTCTGTTTCAGGCGAGTCCAATTTCTCCACGGAAAGTACTGGAAATGGGTGAGTTTTCAGTTTTAATCCGTATCGTGAATAATTTTTACTAATTAAAGATGTTCAAACAAAATTTTTCAAACGAACAATTTCGCAGCAACAATGATGAAGTACTATACAGTGTGTTCCGGCAAATGTGGAAAATCTCTCGGATGCAGATAGAACATAAAAAAATAAGATGAAGTTCTCATAATTTTTTTTCTAGCCTACGAAGATACGACTCCTAAATGACGCCACAGGAAATTCTTATTTCTAGTGGAATAAATTCCAATTACTTACTTCTTTCATTACTTTTTTTTCGAAAACGGTTCATTTTCTCGACTCTGAACAAGAGTACTTTTTCTTAAGCTTAATGTTCAAGGTATCCAAATTTGATTTTCAGCACCTTATTATACGGGGTGTTAAAAATGTAAGCATTAAAATGTACAACCCAGTCCGCCCCTGGTAAACTGAACAAGCTAATTGAAATTTGAGTGCGGTGATTTAAGAGGTCCTTAATACTATTAATCATATCAAATTTTCATCAAATTATATCGAGTAGTTTTAAACTTATTCCACTAATGGATTTCCAGTGGCGTCATTTAGGAGGTCGTATCTCCGTATGGAGGGCCGCTAGGAAAAAATTATGGGAACTTGCCATCTTCATTTTTTATATTCTATCTGAATCCCAGAGATTTTCCACATTTTCCGGGACACTCTGTATACCTGGCACCATGTTGGGAGACTTAGATTTGAAAATACAACAGAAAATACGAAATTCTATGAAGTTAGGGATAATGCAGGACTAGAATGCAGAATGAATCATTCCCCTTTTAACTTTCTTACAAATGTTATTTACAATTACAGATTCTTTGGACAATATACATGAATAGCCTCGGAGTATGAGTTTGATATGTGTTTATTTCTAGACGAACATTATTGTTGTTATTCATAGATCTTTGAATTCTTTGACAGTTCTTGCCATAAAAACTATTTGTTTATCTACTTGATTGATTACAAAGGTGTATATAATTTTTTCCTGGGTTGTTTTTTCTCCTCTGTTCAAGAAAATATTTCGATATACCTTCTGTTTTGAGAATTACAGACTTAAAAAATACCCGGCAAGCTCATTAATCAGTTGCCAAATGGTATAAGTTGCTATAAAAGAACAAACTCCACTGAGTTACTAAGAAGCATCAATGAGAAAGTTCCGCTTTTCGTTACGTAATTCCTTCCGACATCAGTCAACGTCAAGCAAGAATATCGAGTAAAAAAATTCGAAACTAAAAATAGAAATTACGAAAAACAATAGCGTTTCAGGGAATCACCGCCTCTATTACTCACTTCAGATCAAGGAGATAAGTGATGTAAACACACAATCATCTAGTTTCGCAAGATCAAATTATAGGTACCCAACTGATAGGTAGGAAGGAGAATGACTCAGTTAATAGAAACATAAAAAAACCAGAAAGGATCACACGATGACCGGTATCTATGACCATCAGAATTATTTCGTTGTTTATTCAACTTGTAGAACAGGTTAATAAATAAGACGATGAGGAGTTTTAATCCTATGATTATGTTCAAGAATTCTTGAAATATTTTACTACTAACCCAATTGAATCGATACAGATAGAAGATGTTTCTTGCGTACTCAAAATAAATGAAACTGACTCATTCACAATAACGCATTTTTAAGCTCTCATTCTGAAGGGTTTTCCAATAAGAGGAGTTATTTTGATATAAAAAGAAAAATGCCATTTTTCAATAAAAATGATCGGATGTTTATTTCATTATAAAGAAGAACCTATGCCGTTAGTAGTGGAAAATAAGATCAGGCAAATGACCACCACGACCACGCTTACAGGACCACATCCTTTTAATGAAATTTTCCATAACTAAATCGCGAAGGTGGCTGCTTACGTCCTCGATAGCCTCAGGAATTCCATCTTTGAGGTCTTGAATCGACGCTGGGCAGTTGGCGTAGACCTTCTCTTGCAGGTGACTCGAAAGGAAAAAGTTGCAAGGTGTTAAATCACAAGTTCTTGGTGGCCAATTGTGATCACCTCTTCGAGAGTTAACACGGTACGGAAACTTTTCCCGCAAAAGATCAATTACACGACTTTGTTGATGATCGGTCGGCTTGAGTTCTTGTGTCAACTGAACTTTATAAGCCTCAAGTACCAAATCTTTATGCAAAATACGGTGTAATGACGTTCGTGGAATGCCAAATTCCAAAGAACGACGAGGATGGACAAACCTTGGTTTTCTTCAATATTTTCGTCTACAGCATCAATATTCTCGGATGTTCTTGAGCGAAGTGCACTGGTTTTATTCTTCACATCAATAACTTGTCCCAACAGCTCGAATTTTTCACCAATATCTTTATTGCGGTCCGACAAGGTGCTTCACGAAGACCCAAAAATGTTCGACTTCTACGAACCGTCCCTGTCAAATTTTCACCATTTTTATAGTGGATTTTAATAATTTCAATGCGTTCTTGAAGCGTGTATCGTTCCATTTTTATTAACGGCGAAGTTTTTATTTGTCAAATGTCGAAAAATCACAGCTTCAAACGTGACATCTGCCGAAATAGCGGGCTATTCAAAATAACACCTATTATTGGAAAACCCTTCACTTGAAAGAGTGTTAAAATCATTTTGCTCAAATGTCTGTAGTTTTCTAACTCTGAGCCGAAAATGATCTCAAACGATAAGATTCGACACACCGATGACAGATTTGTGGTTAAATTAGCTTTCAACCCTGTTTCGAAAGGATTGTCCAAGAGACTTGAAATTAAGTTCGTTAACCAGCCAAATCGAACAGAATGTTCCATAAAACATGTTCATTCAAAATTTTTGTTCCTCAATATCTCGAACAGAACAGAACCAATCGAAATGAAAGTTTGCAGACCAGCAGAGAATTAAATTATTTTAATTATCCATTTTTTTCGAAACTATAGTAATTAATTTCGATATTTCCCAAACAAATTAGAACAATCTCAGCAGTATCAAAGTTAAATGAAACACGAAAGACCTTCGTTCAGTTCTTGAGCAGGCGATGACGTAACTAACAAGAAATCAATATGTCGTCGTCGGTGACTCACGTTCAGTTTCACTATGCACAACCAAAGAAGTGTAAGCGGCCATCAAATCGTCGATTTTATTCACGCAAAAGCATTACAGATTATGCTCGATGTATATCCATTGAATTGATATTAATTTACGATCGCTGCCAGGTCTGCAACTTAAACGTTTATCATTTAGAGTCAACAATACATCGCACTACTTCATTATAATGTCCCATAAGGGGATAATGATACGAGGTTTTAATCAACAAATCATTAATAGCAGTTGGTAATTAGTGAATTAATTCGTTGGAATAAACTGGGTTTCGAAATATATCATCGTTATGTCTGTTGTAATGTGACAAGTGTGTACGGTACAGTTTAGATTTAAATGCGGATATAAATATGAATATGTACTAGTTTATTAAGGTAATTTTTGGAATATCGAAATGTGAATGCCCTTGAATAGACGCAAGAACTGGAACACTCTCACTTTCTTGCGAATAAATAGAATGATTGGCGATGAAAAATAGTAATAAAATGGAATATCTCGAACAAAGCGAAAGGCAAGTGCTAAAGGCAGGATGATCTAATACGATTGTCTTAATGAATACTCGAAAACGAAAGAAGGTGAAAATTCCACACACAAAAACTTTTCATATTATTTTCAACAATTAAGAGTAGATAGGGAGGCCAATCATTTTGACGATGTGCTTGTATTCCAACACAATTTTATTCACTTTACATATAGAGTTTCCGTTTAATCAATGCATATAAAATATGTATATGACGTTTTGAATTCAGTTATAATTATTTAATAATGAACAATTTCCTTAAGTGGTGACTAATAGTTAATCGAATGAACATTAATTTAATCAAATTTTATGCGCATAGATTCAACATATCCTTGAGGACACTGAAAAGCATTAATTACTTACTATTTTCGAGCATAAACTGCATCAGACATTGTGCTTACCTGAAAAAAGAAAAAAACTTTGTTATACATAGAGAAGAAATGGGTAACAATAAAGTTATAACGACAAGATTGTGAAGGTGAACACAAAAGCACCAAGGTATCAACAATTGTGCAGAAAACATGTCAGTCCTAAAAAGAAGGAGTCGATGATTAGAAAAAGAGGAAAACACTCTTCTGGGATCACATTCTAGATAACAGATAAGCAGAGAAACTGATTGCACCTTCAAGAGAGGAGGATCAACAAGCTATATCGTTCTCAAAAAACGAGTTAAGACTGCTTACTGGGCTTCTCAGAGGTAATTGTTTCATGAGATATCTCCTGCACGAGATCGCTGAGGAAAACTTTGATGTCTGTAAATTATGTGTAGGTATCTGCTGCAAAAACTACCGACCACATATTTATTATGCTAATGGAAGGTAATGGCGCAAACCAGACTAATGGTGGTATTCTGCTTTTCATCTGTAAGTTACGATACTGTAGCGTACGATTGATCTGTAACTGGCCGACTTACAGATTCGTAAATAACGCTATTCTGGAATGGTTCCTGTAACTTCTTAGTTACAGTGTCACTTTTGAACTATTTATCGATAAACATAACCTTCAATTGTGAGATTTGATCATGGAACTTTATGTATTATGAGTAAATGGTTTCGATTTGAATTTGAAAATACATTTATCTGAATGTAGTTTGCGTTTATTTTATCTATTAAATTGAAAACAGAAAAGAAAAATAATCTTGGTTAAAATTGCTGTAGTACACTGGTTCTTCAATATGAACATGTTGACAAACTGGGCATTCGGCATTTCTTCAATCTGAACATTTTCTGGGCATCCGGCATTTCCGACGGCATTTTATATGGATTCATTTGATCGCGCAACCTTTTCCTTCCAAATCTCATAAGTTCCTACTTTAAAAAAAATAATTTTCAGGTCCTGTATATTAGAATTGCAATTTTTATGTAAGCTTATGAAAAAGTTACAGATCGGCTTACAGCCCTGTGCAGAATGAAGCTCTACTAAGGACACGCACAAAATATCCTGGTACAGAAATATAGTCACGGTGCCAAAGAAAAGAATCTTATACAATAAAGAACTAAAACGACACAATTTTCTTCGAATATAAATTTCACAAGTAAACAACAAATCTCGAGCCTTGCCTTGAGATGATGAGGTCGGAAAATGTGGAAAATATGCGGCACTTGCTGTTTCTGGAGCCACAGCACAAACCCGAGCATTTTCCATAACTTCACCTGACACTCGTCTGAGCTCCGACCGTGAGAAATCACGTTTTCAATCCGATTGAAGCCTGTGAAAAACCCCCGCACGTGATCTAACCCCACCGTCGTAGATTTTCACGTGGATTTTCCAACCGCAAAGAACTGATTCATCCCAGCCCTAGTCGAACCCCTACGCTATACATTCATCCCAATGGCGTCAACTTAAATTGATTTAAAAGGGCAAAGGAAGAGCTGGTTAATGAATATGTGACTGGGATCTGGAGAGTCACGTGAGATTTCATCGAGGACCTGTAGGAAGGCAGGAAGCTATCAGGGGACAACAGGGTCGATGCCCCGAGACTTTGGATAGATAGATTACGATCTTCGCATTTTTTACTTGTTGGACATTTTCTACTTTTCTTGGTGATCTATGATTCGATTAGTTCAGTTTAGTTCAGTTTGAAAAGGGGTAACAGTTCACTGCGACCTCAAGGTATATTGTGCCCTCTTACAGAGCTGCTCTGGCCTCTCCTTTCACTCGCCTTCCAGTCCCAGAGATCTAATGAAATCTAATATCTAGGCTAGTTCCTCATTCTTACAAGTTTCTCACCCAAGGAATTTTCTCCCTTGGCTCGCAATGCCAAAGCATTCCGTGACTAGGTGAATGGGGGTTTCTTCCTCCTCCCCACAGAACATACACTCGTCAGTGTCCGATAATTCCATCCTCAACAGGTTGTTCCTGAGGCGACAGTGTCCTGTGAGAAAGCCAGTGAGGAGGTGTAATTGCTTCTTACCAAGATCCAGATATCTTTTGGATCTCGCTGTCTCAAAGTTTCGCAGGAACTTAGTGGAATGATCCATCCCAGGGAGATTCCGCCAGAGTTTTCCCTCTCGGCTTTCTCCTTCTCCAGAAACTCCTTATAGGTACATTTACCTATACCACAGAAGGGTTCTGGGCCAATGAGTGACATTCGTGCACCCTCTTTGGCAAGTGTATCATGAAAAAACACCTCAGAAATTTTATTGTAAGGATACACTTATTCTGTTAGTATTTACCAAGGATAAGGTGAATCTCCTCACAATTTTTTTCACAAGATATGGTCCCAGTAAGCACCTCATGAAGCAGAAAACGTTAAGAGCAGGAACTTCCTCACTATTTGCGGATAGTTACCAGGCATTTATCGTTTAAATGAATGTACCTCATTCATTTGTTCGAAATACATTCAGGTTTTCACTTCAGAATACAATAAATTTCATATGAATGACAAATTCGATATCTGCTATGTTACCATCAAACGGTGAAACAGGACATACGTATCTTATTCTTCGATTCTATTACTAATAATAATAGAAGAAAATGAGCTTCTGAAGCGAATTCTCCTAATCAGAAATGATTTGTTCTTTCTCCATGCATAACGAAGCGAGATAAGATACTCGCATATTCCTGGTTCGCGACTCCATGAAAAAACGGCAATTAACTCGTGTGTCCCAACAAAACGAAACACGCGATTCTGTATTTTATGGGATCGTACGCGGTAATGGGTTCATTTGTTAGTTAATCTCTACCGCGTTCGACTCTAAATTGGTCGGAACAAGAACCGGTAAATTTTTTTTTCTCGGTGAGTTATAACAGAACTAGATAGCGATGGCCTTGTAAATTTCGCCAATAGGCGAATTAGCCACGGAGTTTGATGATTGGGCAATTTAATGTATTTCAAGCTTTTTCGTACTTTACTTCTTTTCTATTTAAACGTTTTGGGTATAATCTCTAAACTTGGAAATTCCAAACAAGCAACTGAACACAAGCAGACTCTCATTGGAAAATAGACATACTGCCTTTAAAACATGCACCATTATCTGAGTAGAAAATATAATACTGAGGTACCCACCAAAACGATCGATTATAAAAAATTTCATATTAGATATATGAAACTGAGAAAGTAGTGCAGAAACAGCGCAAGTTGAGCAAAAGACTTATCAAAAATATAAACAGTATAAAGTAATAGATCCACTGATACATCGCTACAATAGAACATATACAAGAGAGACAATGTTGCCAGCATTCCAACGCTATGGTTCAAGGTCAAAGAGTGTATTTCTTTGAATGTTTCCATTCCGTCAAAGAGAACGATAATCGTTTAATTACAGAATTGAAAAAGAATACTTAGATGTCTGGTTTACCATGAATCCACATCTCTATACTATAAATGAAGGTTTCACTGCATTAAATAACAATAAAAATATACAAATAAACTGTTAACAATAATTGGATTTGACACTTCGAAAATTTGCCTTCAAGGTGGGTATACTAAAACTTGATTACTTCTCGAATAAACCATGACAGTTTATAAGTGATAAATTTAACGGCTCTTACAAATATCAAGGTCCGAATAAAAAGGCACCGTTATTTTGAAGTCTTCAAGTTTTCTCTCAAACGCGTTGAAAAAAATCGATTTCGTCATACCGAAAATGGTGAAATAGAAAATTCGATAATTTGGAGATAAAATAGCAGACTGTCCCAATATTGTCGACTTTATGATTGCGATTAAACTTTAATCGGTGATATTTTGGCGTTTTATAGCTCGGTCACTGGCAGAGAATCGTAGAATTATCGTGATTTACTGTTGCATTTTATAGTTGAGAACTGAAAACAATCGGTGACCCAATTTATAATTATTTAATTCAATTGCTGAGCGGTGGACTGGTAATTGTTTTCAAGGTTTAAAATTCGTATTTCGGTTGATTGAAGAGCTTGTTTTGCTCGTAAAGGGTTCTCATAAACAGTAGGGGGAGAATGGGGTCATTACCGAACGAGCCATTCAGAACAACTACCATACATTTTGAGCTTAGATATATATTCCTCAATTTTTCGATGGAAAGAACAAAAATAGAATTGGAGACATCGAATAAATTTGAAATTACGTATCCATTAATAAAAAAATATTGAGAAAGAACAGAGGCTCTTTAAAATCATAACAATTCACCTGCTCTTTTAACAACTTTTTAATCCCAAATTTAAAAGAATAATTCTGAACTTGCAAATATCAACTTTAAGCTGGAAATCTCAAACAATACTTACTAAAAATGAGCAACTCATTATGTACAATTTTCGAATAAATGCAGTTTTGTCTGGGATATTCAAATGGCAACTGGAACCGGATATGGGGTAAAAGGAATCGTATCCGGCAAATGTAATCACGCAAATCTTAACTTAACAATGCGTTTTGAATTTTAAAAGTTACTTTCAGACAACCTGACGAAGCTATTTCAAGGAATTTAATGTGATGAGATCTGAGATCCAAATACTCTTTGGACTTTGCAATTTTAAATTTCCAAACGAACTTTTTGGAATGGAGATTCCTTCAGAGTACTTATATTTCTGCCTCCTTCTTCTCCAAGAACTTTCTTAAGCCTCAATTATACTCAGACCTTCCTACTGCCACTCGCGTTGTCGGCAATAATTATAATAATACTTCTGCGACAGTATCGAAGGCAGTGAGCATTCACACTCTATTGCAACATTTCCCTAGCGACCAAGTGTCGACAACGACGGACAAAGAAATTCCACAGCAACCTAGTTAAATTTAATCACTTACAACTGTTCACGCTGCCGGTCCTTTGACTTCCGTACGAAAAACCGCCAATTCAGGGAGCGTAGAGCAGCACAAGCGGCAAGGGGAGGCAGCAGAGAAGTGTAGTGATGTGTAATAGTAGCTATAACACAACCGTAGACATGTCTATGAACCGAAAAGCGAGTGTTATAATAACACCCGCCCATAACACCCGCTAATAAAAATACCTAGGAAAAATGAAATTGCTTACAAAAAAAATGAATAGAAAGTAGGATTGAGCCGGAAATCTATTTCAGCCATCAACATAATGTTCTAGCGATTCATTCCAGATTTATTTTTGGAAAACGTAAATTTTTGAAGTTGCGAAAGTACTTGATTTGATTCCTGACCACAGAGTACAGAGGTTTGACGGTTGGACAAAATGTTGTCAACGCTTTTGACAACTGTTCAAAATTTTTTAAAAGCAGATTAATTCGAATTTTACTGAAGAAGTCGTGGATAAAGTATAGTATTCAATTCGCGGTAATGCTCAAAACACACTTGATGAATTACGCCACTCGCCTGACGGCTCGTGGTGCAAAATTCATCTGCGTGTGTTTTGACCTGCATTACCGCTCATCGAATAATATACTATTAAATATCTGTGATGAACTGAATCGATAACGTCCAGGTAAATTATGACAAACTTATGCCTTAGCTTTCATGAAAGTGAATGAGGTTCAGATGCTGTAATTCGCAACGGAAGCATATTTGTTTTTAGAAATCGAGACTATATGAATGAATATCCCTCTTTAATATATGCATTAACCAACGAGGGAAAGTTCCAATCTAAAATAATGCAGAAACATTCCTTCTCCTCCTCCGTAGACACCTACAGATGCCCCGGAACATGACTCACAAATTATACGCTGATTATTTAGTCGAAGAACCGACCATTGTTCAAGCCGTTGAAGCGTTACACGATTGTCCATTGTTTTGTTACAACAATTCCTTAAGCGATATGTTTGCTCTTCACTTTGTTTGCGTTGTCAGCAGCCTTGGTTTCGAAACGCAAGAAACAATTCGATCGAAATGTAACCAGGAAGAAATAATGTCTACTATCGAGGTGTTTCACGACTGCTATATACAGGGCGATGCTCATTTTTCAACTTTAGGCTGAAATCCATCAAACTGAATCATTTGCGAAATGCGAAGTTAAAATTGTCAATAGTCCAAACTAAAGGGTTTTCCAGTAAGGGGGGTTATTTGATATTCAAAGAAAAATGCAATTTTTCAATATGAATGAACGGATGTTTATTTCATTATGAAGAAAGAAGCTATGGCATTAATAGTGGAAAATAACATGGGGCAAATGACCAACCACGACCACGCTTACAGGACCATATCCTTTTAGTGAAATTTGCCATAACCAAATCGCAAAGTGGCTGACCTATGTCCACGATAGCCTTACGAATTCCATCTTTTAGGTCTTGAATGGACGCTGGGCTCTTTCACGTGGCCCCAAAGAAAGAAGCCGCAAGGTTTCAAATCACAAGATCTCGGTGGCCAATTGTGATCACCTCTTCGACAGATAACACGGTCCGGATCAATGGTTTCGTTGCTTGTGTTGGGTTCTTGTGTTAACTGAACTTTCTAAGCCTAAAGACCTAAATCTTTAAGCAAAATAATGTGTAATGACGTTTGTGGAATGCCTAATTCCAAGGAACGACGAGGAATGGAAAACCTGGGTTTTCTTCAACACTTTCGGCTACAGCAGCAATATTCTCGGCTGTTCTTGAGCGACGTGCCCGGGTTTTATTCTCCATATCACTAACTTGTCCCAACAACTTCACGACGACCCAAAAATAAAAAATAAATTACTGATTTTCTTAGTAAATCCACAATAGTACAAGAACCAGCACAATGGAATAAAATTTTTTTTCAATGAGCTAATATGCAAGGATATGAGGTATAAAACGATACCAACATAATTTCTGTAAGTTACATAATTACAAAGTGATTGCTGTTCGAACATGACCCTTATGAAAATTGATAAAATAATATAAAACTCAGTACTGTACTTTCGATAATTTTGGTTGATCAAACAAACAAATTAATCATAAAAATTATTCAAAATGGCCGTCTCTGCTTTGTAGACAGGCAGTGGCCCTCATGACGACCTGTAGCAAAAAAAAAAGTTTGGGGCGCTCGCAGCAAAAACTCTCAAATTATACTTCAATGTGATAGTTCTTGTACTATTGCGGATTTACTAAAAAAATCAGTAAATTTTTTCAATGAAAATTTTTTTTTTATTTTTTATGGCATTTTCAAGTAAAATGTTTCATATTGTTTTACTTTAATGAAAGTTTGTGGTATCATCTTTCAAAAAACATTTTATTCACATCTTTAGGACCTTATGTCCAAAGGAATCGATATTATTGGAAGGTCAACGAAAATAAAAAAGTAAATTTAAAATAGGGCCTACCCCAAAACTAAGGGGGTAAAATTCCCAATGTGTGTGTTTTTGTTGATAATATTAATTATATTGATGCCCTTAAATTATCGCAAAGTCATTGCCAAACAGGGCGATGCTAATTTTTCAACTTTGGGCTGAAACCCATCAAAATGACTCGTTTGGGAAATGCGAAGTTAAAATTGTCATGTCATAACTCTAATTAGCAATCACTTCAATCGTTCAGTAAGTCATACCCCTTTTTCAATGAAAAAACATCCAAATATCTAACAAGTATAATCATATATCGACTTCAGTCGAACTATAAGACTCTCTCCATCCTCCCAGTCCTGTCCAATTCTATTTTTCGAGAATTTCAAATCTCCGAAAAGCCCTGGTCCCTCGAGTCCTCCCTTACCGTGTATATATCGCCAAACTCCCGTCACAATAGAAACTTCCCGTAGGATGGTCCCGGGATCTCTTTGACATTTCAATAGTTCGGCCGATATTGAATCCGAAGCCCGAGAAGAGAAAAATATGCAGCGCAGCGGACGAAAAATAGAGCTCGGTAAGCCTGCGGGAGGATATCCCATGGTCCCGAGTTCTTCGCCTTTTTTTCCCATTTTTTTTTGACGTTGGGGATAAGAGAAAGATACGGAAACGAGGGAGTTTGCGTTGGTTGCTACGAGGATTAGAATTTTTCGCTTTTTTATGGAATATGGATATTTTTTTCGTTTGAGTTTAATGAATGGTGGGATAAAGAGGTGTTGCGAGTGTTTAATAGGATTTTCCAACGGATTTTTGTTAATACGAATGGTTTATTTGACTTACATCGCTCTGAAAGTACGATGTGTTTCTGTCATTTCTCCTTTGTTGCTAGTTTTCCTTGTTTGGTATACTATCAAACGAAAAACAATTAAACTGGGTACTTTTAAAGTGGGCTCTTTTGCGACAAGTGGTATCATAACCCAAAAAATAGATCATTTTACCTTATGGTTGTCAAACAAGATTTTCAATATAAACAGAGAGAAAACATCTCGAGTTCCAATACCTTAACATCACTCTGAACTGCTCTCGAGACTCCATTCTCTCTATTATCATTATTTTTTGATCTGGGGTTGTTATCGCTGAAAAATCTAATTCTTCTACAAATTCATATCAAATACTTTCCTTTATTCCAGATAATGAGGTTCCACGATTAGAATCACGTAAACAATTTTGGTCTAATTATTCTCTGATCTCGAATGAAAGCGATAAAGCAATTTGGCAATGCGAGTGGAACACATGTAATATTCAAAACAAATATTTAATAACTGATCCCTCCAATGAAGTTCCTGGATTTGATCTTCCAAGTAAAATTTGAACTGTTCTTAATCGTATGAGAACACGTCAAAGCCGTTGTCATAACATGCTTTACAAGTGGAATTCAGTTGAGAGTTCTAGTTGTGAATGCGGAGAAGCAGAGGAGACTATAGAACATCTGATAAATAATTGTCCAATATTTAAATTTCAGGATGGCTTAAGGGCTATACATGAAGTTACAGAGTCGTTTTTGAATTGGGTTATTAATTTTGAATCCATTTAATAGAGTTTCAATAATTTTTTTCTGTAAATTTTTTTTGCTTCGATTTTTTGTTTAAGATTCCGAATTCCGAAGGCATCTTGGAGAGGGTTGGACTCAATAAAGAAGAAATCCTTCAATATTCGAATAGTTTTTAAGTGTTATTTTTGTTGGAACGTTGAGACAAGGTTTTTTTTACAGGGGTTTCTGCTGGTATTAACCTTGATGCACTATTCGCAACTTCATCGGCTTCTTCTTTTTCCTCCCATTCTCCCAAAAATTTCCAACTAACTCATCATACACCTTTCAAATGAGCACTACCCCATGAATATCTAACAATTCCATAAACCAATTCGAAGAATAGCAACTCGTGCGGACACCACGGACCTGACGGGACTTCAAGATGGCCTGCAAGCCGACCGGATTCGACTAATTGACAAAAAAAGGGTCGTACACTCGGCTAGACCGACCGGGTGACCCTTCAGTCACTAGAGTTTTCGTGTCACGTGCCGGAAAACTCACCGGGTCGTTTGCGAAAACAAACGATCGTTTTCCGAATCACGCCTGCACGTTTAAAGTGAAACGGTAAACAGGGGAACAGGTCACGTGTACAAGTTTCGAGTTGTTTGAGGAAGAACAAGGATTTGTTGTGAAGTTTGATGATGTTGATGTACTTCGGAAGTTGCGTAGAGAAAAGTCAGCTGGTATGAAAGAAAATTCAAATATACAGGTTTGGAAATTCACATCTGAAACATACGATATACAATGCATCAGACAGAGAATTCTTCCGTCCAGTTGCACAAATGAATAGTCGAGACAATCACGTGCTGTAACACACTGAATTCCGTTGTCTTATTGTAATATCTAGTCTTGTCTCTCTCTTATCGTTGGAAGGAGCATAATTCATTTAGTATGATAGGCAACAGTAAATACTTGAATCGAGTATTTTTGAAAAGCCTGACAAAGAGAGAGACGAGACTAGGTTATTGCAATAAGTCAACGGAATTCATTCAGTTACAGCACATGATTATCTCTACTATTCATCTGTGCAACTAGACGGAAGAATTCTCTGTCTGATGCATTGTATATCGTATGTTTCAGATGTGAATTTCCAAATCTGTAGATTCTTTCATGATGCCAGACAATATGATGTCAAAGTTTCAATTTTATTCTTTTATTTAACGGAAACATTTAGTGGTTTCGACTGAAGTGAATTGAACCCCAGTATGAATACTGAAAGGAGAGGTGCACGTCATTTTTCATGAGTCTTGGAGGATGTTAAGTTTCGATTCGAAACGACAATTTTATATACCTACAATATGTTTTGATTTTAATATCTCCCATAATGATATAATAGTCTGAAATGTAGTATTGAAGGTTATACTGATCATAAAAATCGACGGGACTGTAGGTGTGGGGTCTTCCTATTCGGTAATGATGACAAATCGGTAAATTTAAATTTGTTTATCTGCTTATACTTTCACTTTGAGAAGATACTATTCGTGTTTTGATGATTGGTTTTAAAATTAGGGTATCAAAGTTGATCGATACAAATTTTCTCGATATGAGTTCATATGAAATATGATTCACTATCAATTATGGGTTATTTTCCTTCACAAATAATGAACAATTCAAAGAAACTTCAAGTCCACAAATACGAGTTCTTTCGTTTCCGGAATTTACGGATTTTTCACTATCCTGGATGTTTGAAATATACACTCTTCTTTCCACTTGCTGATTTCTAACTTCGATTAACCAAGTTACGGTTTATTCAATTTATCTTTAAAACTCAACGCAACAGTAGAATCCAATTAAAAATGTTTCTAATTAACTTCTCAAGTACGTTATTCGAATATGTTGAAAGATTACGGACGAACATACTATTCAGAAGCATAATTCGTCACTAAAAAGTTGGGGGCAGAACTCAATATGGAAAGGTTATGAAATAAGGAAATGTAGAAATGAGGTACAGCCTAGTAAAAATGCTGAAGGAAGGTATGTTCGTCTACCTTTCAGATCTGCAAAGTTTCTCATTAATTTGATATACATTCTTACATCGTTCATTAGCTCTGGTAGTAAACGGTAATGGCAAAACACACTAACTCCTGATTCCAGAAACTATAAAGAATGATCGATGGTTCGAAGACCATCTCTGGAAGCTCAGATCCAGATACTCTGAATCGATAAGTGAGAATACACAAGTTAGATGAAGTTCAATAACAGAACAACCTTAAGTAGAAACATTCCTGGACTTACTCAGGCCAAAAAAATCGTGATGATCTGAAGCTGTCACTAGCTGAGCTTCGGGTTATGGTGGACTGCTGACAGGACACTGTCAGACTATGTCTTTTTTACCGGTAAGGAAAGTCTGCAGATGAATTTACGGCTTTGTGTATCAGAAAACCTGAATACATGCTTAGCAAGAGTCCAGAGCTGAGTAGGGTAGAAAACAGAAGATCTACATGGTCACAGTTCCCGACAGGCTTACATAACCATAATCCAGTATAATGACCGGTTCAAATACAAATAATAGCTAATGTTCATATCCCTTAGGTCTCTAAAGAGTAACTTTAGTGAAACAATCAGTCAATTTCTTGTCCTGATCAAGTACTATTCCCAAATCCAAGATATGTGACGTAACATTAACCATAAGAAAAGTAACAAACATTTCCTACCATAGTAATATCCAGTATAACCTTCATGACAGCACAAAACAACTATACCCCAACTACTCCATCTTATAAGCTACTAATCCAGAAAAACAGCCTACGATTTGTCCGTCCATTATCTAAACAATTCATCGAAACTTTATAATTCCTCTATCCGTGCTCGCCTCTAACGAAAACAAAGCCTTGCGCCACCATAGCAC
>CM024239.1:32654817-32728206 GCA_013421045.1 Propylea japonica
AAATTCCAACCTCAACCAGTACATCTCTCGTTTTTTTTCCATTTCGGAAAAATCATTAAAGCAGACGAAAGTAAAAACATTATCAACGATTAATCATCCCATTAAAGCACTTGCGAGACAAACACAACAGCAACTCAGAATGGCGAACAACCATCAAGATTCTAACCGCATTCTCACTCGGCGAACAAGTGTGTCAAGGAACCAGTACTAGTTATCACGAATATAATTGCCCAAGCTCATTATGCACGCAAGCGGTATCATAACCCAGTCTCAGAATACACACATGTACGCTAAATGCGGTAAATTCGATAAATGTGGCAACGTTTCGCATGAATGGGCAGGGGAATTTTCGAAAATATCGACTTTTTCTGTGGGGCGTTTTAATGGAAGTTTTTGTAGTTTCGCTTGAATTCATGTTGAATGTGACTCGAATTTGTAGGTGTAGTTCGAGCTTTGATATGTAGGGGGCGATACTTGTAGGTTATTTGAATTCCATTGCGTTTGGCGCAGATTGAGATTGAGAACACAGGAATAGAAGAGAGTATTGGGATAGGAAAGTTGAATTCAGAAATGAATAGCTTGAAGCGATAGCTCTTTGATCACAAATTTTTTCACTCAAATTTTGATACAAAAAAATTTTGATCCAAAAATTTCGAACCAAAAAAATTTCAAAATTTTTGACCCAAAAATTTCGATTCGAAAATTTTGATCCAAATTTTGACCCAAAAAAATTTGATCCAAATAAATTTGGTCCCTAAAAAATTTTGATCCTGAAAAAAATTCCCAAAAAAAATTTTAATCCATAAATTCCATCCAAAAATCTTGATTTTGACCCGAAAGTTTGTTAGAAAATTTTTTTCGGAGAAAATTTCTGAAGTCAAATTTTTCCGAAAGAAAATTTTTTCGAAGAAAATTTTTTTTTGAAAAATTATTTGAGGTCGAAATTTTTTGTAGTCAAAATTTTCTGAGGTCAAAATTTTTTGAGGTCGAAGAGAAATTTTTTGGAGAAAATTATTTGAGGTCAAAATTATTCTGAGGTCGAAATTTTTTGAGGTCAAATTTTTTGAGGTCAAAATTTTCTGAGGTCAAAACTTTCTGTGGTCAACATTTTTCTGAGGTAAAATTTTTTGAGGTCGAAATTTTTCTGGGTTCAATTTTTTTGAGGTCAAAATTAAAAAAAAAAACTTTGATGTCAAAGTTTTTCGAAAGAAAAATTTTTTCTGATTTTGGAAAAATTTGTTTCTGAAATTTTTTTTTTTTTTAAATATATCAATTTTTTTTTTGGTCAAAATTTTCTCGGAGGAAAATTTTTTAATGTCAAAATTTTTTATTTTATTTTTCGGGGTCGAAATTTTTCGAAAGGAAATTTTTTTGAAGAAATTTTTTTTTCTGAAAAAATATTTTTTTGAAGAATTTTTTTTTCTAAGAAAAATTTTTCGAACAAAATTTTCTGAGGTCAAAATTTTCTGAGGTTAAAATTATTCTGAAGTCGAAATTTTTGAGGTAAAATTTTCTGAGGTCAAAATTTTTTGGAAAGAAATTTTCTGAGGTCAAAATTTCTTAAGGTCGTAATTTTTCGAAAGGAAATTTGAAGAACTTTTTTTTTCCAAAGAAAAATTTCTCGAAAAAAATGGGTTGCAAAAAAAAATTCTCCTGGAAAAACATTTTTTCTGGAAAATATTTTTTCTGAACAAAATTTTTTTTTAAGAATTTTTTTCTCAAGAAAAATTTTTCGAACGAAAATTTTTTGAGGTCGAAATTTTCCTGAGGTCGAAATTTTCTGAGGTCAAAATTTTCTGAGGTTAAAATTATTCTGAGGTCGAAATTTTTGAGGTAAAAATTTTCTGAGGTCAAAATTTTTTTGGAAAGAAAATTTTTTTTTCTGAAAGAAGATTTTTCGAGGTCGAAATTTCTAGAAGAATATTTTTTCAAGAAAAATTTTTCGAAAGACAAGGTCAAAATTTTCTGAGGTCAATTTCTAAGGTCAAAATTTTCTGAGGTCAAAATTTTTTTTCAAAGAAAATTTTTTGAGGTCAAAATTTCCTGAGGACAAAGAGGAAAAATTTCGGAAGAAATTTTCTGAGGTCAAAAAAAAAAATTTTGAGGTCGAAACTTTTTAAAAAAAAAATTTTTGAAGAAAGTTTTTTCAAAATAAAAATTATTCGAACGAAAATTTTCAAGTCAAAATTTTTTCCGGAAGAAATTTTCCAAGGTAAAAATTTTTCTGGAAAAAAATTTTTTCTGAGGTCGAAATATTTCGAAAGAAAATTTTTTTGGAAGAAATTTTTTGAGGTCAAAGAGAAAATTTTTCGGAAGTTTTTTTTCCTCGGTCGAAGATTTTTCTGAAGTCAAAAACTTTCTGAAGTCAAAACTTTCCGAGGTCGAAATCATAGAAAAAATTTCTGGAGAAATAAGAAAGTTTTTGACCATTGTTCGTAGTAGATGTTTGAGAATTAATTATGATCATACTGTACATTCCAGAATCCAATTTTTTTCTCTTTTTGGGACTAGCTAATATGTGTACTCAAAAAAACATTGTCTGTATCACTTGCGTAACTGGTTCCTTTATAAATTACCATTCAAAATGTCTCCATATTCTAAATTTTTAACGATTTTCTCGTAAATGGTGCATTAAATACAGAGTGATCTGATGAAACTCATCATTATTTGAGCTTGCTTTTCCTTTTTTGAGGTCATATAAATGGTCACATTTAAAAAAGGGTAAATTTGGTCTGTAACTTTGTATTGGAACACCAAATATATATGGAAATAATTTTAAATTGTGCTTCTACTCATCCTACACTCACAACTCAAAAAATAATTCAAAATATCATCATTTACACTCTCAAAATGATCATCGCGTCAGTGGTGTGCCACCCGGTATAGAATTTCTGACAGTAGGGAAATATTTTTTGAAAATTGAAGTTGAACATTATCGTTCAGGCGGATACCTATCACAATTCCCAATAATGAAAAATCCAGAACTGATCCTATTGCTCCGAAACGAATTTCACAAATTAAACACTCTGTCCTTGACTCACATTTTTTCTTTGGAACCGAATCTGACCTGTCCGCTGTAAACACGAGATTGTCGTAGAAATTTTCACGCTTTAATTCTCATTGGCCGTAACGGAGCGCTCCTCTAGGATACCTGTGGATTATTTTCAGTAAATATTGTGGACTAAATTTGTTATGGCACCCCCCGGTTTTTGTTGGCACAATTTCAGGTGGCACGTGGGCTACCTTTCGGCTACGTCAGGTCCGAATAGTTGTCTAGAAGCGAAGATTTACGATATTCCTGTATAATGGACTTGGGAGATTTGTTTGGACCGTTTGCGATTTGCCGATATTTTTTTCGGTTGATTTCGAATTTCGGTGACCAGCAGATATCGACCAGATTTTGGTGTCATTGTTTTCATCGAGTCTTCCTGAATAACATTAATGAAACGAACAGGTGGCGGTCTGTCTTAGTTTAGAAAATATGGACCCCCAAAGTTCAAAAATGTTCCATCTTCACGTCGCTTTTTTTCACCATAAAACCACAAGTTCACTGCTCCAGTTTAGTCCACAAATCACCTTCCAACATTCAAATAACTATTCGATTAGTTTCATTTCAGATATATTCAATAATTAATGCAGAAACATCGAATTCTAGAAGCACCACATATCCCCAAATTCTAAGGAAAGCCCGCCGTTTTTAATGGTAGATTGGCACTCACTGCCGCAGATTCTTCCCGCGAATATGATAGGATGTCTTTCCGTAATTCTCGCCGTCATTTGATATGTCACTCGCCGAGGACGGAGCAGTGGTGCCAAGCTTACCATGAAGAACGGCGGGCTTTCCTTGTGATACCTGTAGAATTTCGATGTTTCTGCATTAATTATTTAATTATTGTATATACCTGAAATGAAACTATTCGAATAGTTATTTGAATGTTCAGAGGTGAATTGAAGACTAAATTGGAGCAGTGAATGTGTGGTTTCATAGTGAAAAGAGCGTCGTGAAGATGGAACATTTTTGGACTAAATGAAACATTAATTCGATATTTACTTTTTTCTTGTCGGGACGCTTTCTTATAGTAGGTTGAACGTGTTTGATTTTTTTCGATTGGGAAAATCCGAGGTATTGATGGCCGGTGTACAGCTGAGATATCACGGAGGTCTACATGAAGTTTTTGTTGCCGTGTTGCCGTTTTTTTCGTGCCGATTAGTTCGAATAATAATAAATCAATCATAACAAATTAATCATTCGGAGGAAAATTTCGATAGTTCTTTATGCTGATGAATGTTGTTATTTTCACGCTAAAGCCTACCTGCAGCTCATAGAAATGTGATATAAAGTCATAAACAATTATGTCCGATCATTCGTGAATACTCGTATAGTCCTAACCAAACTCACAAAAGTGGAAGCATAAGAGTGACCAACTGCTTCAAATACATCGAAAACAAATCAATAGATTAACTTTTATTTGAAAGCTTCAATCTTAATAGCATACTCGTATACTGAAAAAATAGATGCATAGATTTTTCATCACTTTTATGTTTTTACCATTGGCATAAAACTCACTTCAAGTGGTCATGCCACCAGCTTCTAATCTAAATTTTCCTTGACAACATTGGTGAAAATATAGAGTTAAGGATTTATCGAAATCTTCACAGCCCTTCATGACATCTAATATTTTCAGATTTTTTGAGCTTTCGAAGGAAAGTAGGAAAAGTGGAGGAAAACGAATATATTATTAGGCAAGTTCCCACTTCGGAACTATATTCAATCATATTTTTCTTTTGAAATGATACGGCATCCAAACCAATATTCATTTTGAGTATTAAATAACCGAAAATATAAATGGAAAATATTTCTCCTTTCGATAATTTTGTCAGTTAATAATGAACAAAATCGGATTATAGTTGAACCAAAATTATATGAACGATAAATGATACATTATTTCTCCATTTCATGGGAACAATTCGAAGCATGACTTAATATTGAATCACGAACTTGATATTCCTTCTTGGGACAGCGCAAACCATATTGGTACGTAAATATGTAATACGTACCTGCAGTGATCTTAACAAGATATTCGTCCTAATAACCCAAAACAACAATGTTTTTTGACGACGACAATTTTAAAAGAGAAAAAGTATTTTTTGTTCTTATTAATGAAAAAGGCATTTTAACTTTTAAGTTTTGGGGACTTGATAGATCAGAAATCTATGGATGCGTTTAAAACTTTCATGGAAACTTTAAACATAGTGTTTTTCAGCTATTACCCTTTTCATTAAATATTGAATTTGAGTAAGTGTTACTTGCCTCCTGGAATTTTTTAATATCCATAAAAATCGAAGAATGAATTTTGAGGTCAATATTAAACTTTTAATAATATTATAATCGGTATTGCATTTGTATTATATTTGTTTTATTAACTATTTTTTTAATTAATCGATATTGATTATAATTTCACAGATGTATATAAAATTTGTCTTAATATTTCAAACACAACGTGTCTGGAATGAAAAGATTATCGAAAAATTATTTCTGCGATAGACGAAAAACCATGATTGGGAATACATTTTCAATCGAGGGCCAAATCAAATCTACTTGCAAGCCGCACCCTAACGTCAGCATAGGCGTATCTAGCCTCAGTTTTCAGGGGGGTTCGCGGCCCCTATATGTAGTAGAAGTTGTTATACGTAGTTTTTGATTATAATCTTTCAGGGAGGGCGGAGGTACATCAGGGGTGGCCTGGCCCCCTCTGGACCCCCCTAAATACGCCAGTGAACGTCAGCAAAATAAATTTTTTGGTTTCTTAAACTTGGTCGCCATAATGTCTGTAATGTTTAAACCTTTCTCATTGAGATGTTTAAAAGCATCTCCAACAGCAGAACTCGAATTTCATTATTATATTTTGAAAATATTAACTATCATCATAATTCGACCTTAAGACAGATAGGTATCAGAAATTCATCAGCAAGTGCCCTTAAAGTCCTGTTTCACCACTTGGTGATAAAATAACTGATCTGACAGAAATCGTTGAAATAGATTCCCCGCATTTACTAGATCAAAATAGTTTCTGGTTGTTGATATGGAATAACAAAAAATTCATAAAAAGAAAGAATATTGTCCGGACTGAAAATATGAAATAGTTAATTTTATGGATAGAAATATATTCATTCTGAATGAATGATATCTTCTAGATGGATATTAGTAACTTCTGAACTAGTGGGTAAACATGCCCTAAGTACATAAAATGCTATTGATTATAATATTATTCATCATTTATACTTCGTCGAATACTGCTGGAAAAACCTTCAAAACCCTCTCTCACAAATCTCTATTTCAACATCTTCAACTGTCTCAATATATCTCCCATTCAATTCTCAAATTTAGGAGACGATCGATAGAACAAATTTCTCAACATTTTCATGCTCGAAGACGAATGCAACGAATGACAGGTGTGAAAATTCAGATAATTCCATAAAAGGAAGCAAGTTACGCTAATTCAACTAAACGTTTCATTTTGACTGCATGTTTAGAAAACATTGATTAGTTCCCCCTATTGTTAGCTAGCATGTTATACCTATCAGCAAGATATTTGGATACCTATCCAACTATCCATTATCTCTTGAACAAAGCTCCGAATCCTACAATGACAAAGTTTCCGACCTTTTTTTGTCCTGCTAGCGACGACAGGTTTATTAGAGTTGAATAGGGATGTTTGACAACAGTGATAGTAGGGGGTAGAAAATGAGCACATTATTTCACCTGAAAAAAATGTTATTTATCTTCAATTAACTAAGGAAACTAGGTCAGGTTGGATATCTTGATTTATGGACGATGTTTAAAAGGCATCCGTTTATTTTGACAAGAATCAGAATTTTGAATGGTTTATGGCTTCTACATTCAAGATTTCTCTTTTACAATAGGAAAGATCAGCTTAATAGATTTACTTCTAGGAATGAAATTTGGTCAATAGTGAGCAACGACACAATATTTTTCCACTCAAAATGATTTTGTTTCGATAATACATATTTTTATACCTTAATTTTGTGAAAAATAAGATCAACTTTATTTCACTACTTAATACCAAGACAATATTATGACAAATTTAAGGAACTCTAAAACTAAAACACTGAAGGATATAAGTTTAACAGTATTATATATAGCTGAATAAAGTAAGCATTTGCAGCAGTGAATAACTCATTATTCAAGAGTGATTAATGGGTATTATTATGTTATTACCGTTATTACCGAGCAAACAGATGTATAATCGGTTGATTATACAATAGTCGTGGATAAATATCATTCGGCATAAAAATGATGTGAGCGACATTCGTAATGCAGCTGCGATAAAATGAAGTTTTCCGAATCGCATTTAAAATGGGCATTTATCATTTGGCTTGTTGCATAATTTGTCGCCATTCAGATATCACAGTTTTCACCAATACGTGATCCCACCATTGCTTCTAAACTTCACATCTACATGGTACAAACCACTCCTGATTTTTCGTAAGTAATATCATAAGGGCATCTAATTTTTCCGAAAAGAATCGAAAGCACGTTGCTTAGTAATATTTTGACAAGAAGCATGAGTGCTGGTGGCAACAAAAATCCGAGTCGAAGACGAGGATTTTTGCACCTGCACGAATGCTTTTTGTCAAAAAATATTACTTTGCAATGTGTTTTTTTCGATTTTTTTCACAGGAAAAATTAGATGCCCGAATGGTATTTGACAAGACTATTTCATGAGAGACAAATTATTCTGCATGCATTTAGTTTAGGTATTGATTTGGCAATAACTGTCAAGTTTTGCCGCGGGTAAACGCAAATAAACTGCTGACAGGTCCTGCCAAACAGTTTTTCCACCTAGAAACCATTTGTAATTCAAAATTGCGCATTTCTGATTGGTGCAATACGACGAGGGAAATAGTCATCAATAGAGAACAGAGCCATCAACGTCGTAGCAAGATCTCCAAAGACCGATATTGCCCATTTAAAATTCAACAGCGTGGTTCCTGAGGAATTACAAAATAGATATATCCAGAATGGAACCAGCTCATGCATTGTAAAGTTGCGAATTTCGAAATACATTCTGAATATTAACATACATACCAGCCCGAGATTGAAAAATTGGAATAGCTGTTTGGAAATCTTCAGTTTTTGTTGTCTAAAATTGTGTCATGTCGTGCAATCAGTTACGGTACGATGGGTGTCCTCGCTGTTACAATTTAACTACACAAAAATGCCTCATGTATTTCCTTTTTGATCTGCATGAATGTTGTTGAATCGGTTCAATTGTCCGATGGTAATGCCGGACAACACATATTGGAATTTGAATTGGGCGTGTAGTGAACTAAAATCACAACAAATTCGTTGTTGCGCCCTTGTCCATCAAAAAGCATAAATAGGGCGAAGTAACAAATAATGTATTCAGTCCGTTCACGAAAGTTTGAGCGCATAGTAGGCGTTTGTTCATTTGTCTGAAGTTGGCAGTATTTTCTGTCATAACGTAAAATAAAGTAAACGTTGCCGAATGTACCCGGCCTCGTCCGACGAGCTTCCGAGTTATCAGAGAACCATATGTTATATTGAAAACCTTGCGTATCAATCTGACAAGAAAATAAACAACATAACCTAAAATTTTAATATATACAGTGAAATATGCCAAATTGTCATGGCCAACCCACGGCTCAACCTTTCGTGAACGGACTATAGGTATTAATTTGACAATAGCTGTCAAGTTTTGCCTCATGTAAACTCAAAAAAACTGCAAGCAACTGCTGCCATACTGTCTTTTCATTTCGAAACCATTTGTAGTTCGAAATTTCGCGTTTCTGATTGGTGGAAATCACGACGAGGAAAATAATCGCTGTAATTTTGTTACAACTCACTCCATTCACATGAAATATTTGACAGGACAGAGATATTCATCAATATTATTTTCTGTTGACCACAAAACAAAAGGTGGGTTTAACGTATACGAAATTGATCAATAATGACCCAATTCCTTGCTCAATTTCTATTCTTTTAATGTGCAATTGTCATAGGCAACCGAACATAAAGTATACAGAACCAATATTAGTATCGTAACAATAATTCTACTGAAACATAGAAAACATTATACAGGGTCTCTATAAATGATTATAACAGCGCAGTTGGCGTTGGACTTACAATGACAAAGTTCCCGACCTTTCTGTCCAAACAGTGACGACAGGTTCATTATAGTTGAATAGGGATGTTTGACAACAGTGCACGTAGGGGTAAGAAAATGGGCACATTAGTTCACCTGGAAAAAAATTATATTTATGTTCAATTAACTAAGGAAACTAGGTCAGGTTGGATATCTTGATTTATGGACGAAATTTAAAAGGCATCCGTTTATTTTGACAAGAAGCAAAATTTTGAATGGTTTATGGCTGGTAGATTTCTCTTTTATAATAGGGAAGATTAGCTTAATAGCTCTACTTCTAGGAATGAAAATTGGTCTATTATAGAGAGCAAACACAATATCTTTCAACTTGAAATGATGTGTTTCGATAATACATGATTTGATTTAATTTAGTGAAACATGAGACCAACTTCAATTCATTACTTAATACCAAAATCATTGACATTATGACAATTTAAAAGAATTTATCTTCCGATAATTAAAAATATCTTAAAATATTGTTTTATTCGCTGTGTTAAAAAAATTTCACTAACTGTATATCTACTGTTGAATCATAATCGAAATCAATAAATTAAAACAACCTTAAAATTAATCGAAAATAAAGGGGGTAGAAAACGAGCACATATTATTTATTATGTTCCACACATAATGGCATAATGTAACCTTCAAAATGAAACAGAAACTTGTGCGTCTCACCGAACAATTCATGTTTTTTGTATTATTGAATTGTATTGTTCCTACTAAAACACCCGTAATAATTCAAAAGGAGTAGATAAAACCTTTAATTCGTAGAAGCATAACCTTCAAAATCTGATATATTCTTTTTCAACCCAACGAATCCAGTTCAATTGTTTCAGACCATATTCTGCTCAAATTTCGACAACAACAAACATCTGGGCTCTATTCCCCAGAACAAGCGCACAAAAATAAAATTGAATTGAGGTCGTATCCAATTCGAATTATTCCAAACTCCTAATGAAATATTTCACAATGATTCGACTGCAACTCAACAATTCCCATCAAGAATGTTTTGAAGACACAACTCCCGACATCTGGCAAATAGCATGGCACAACAAACATTACAATGGACTGATAATTACATACAAAGTAGTAAAGTTTATACGAGAATAACGATGGACTTTTCAACGTATACGAGGTTTGTTCAAAAGAACAGGTGAATTCTTTCTTTTTGATTCTGACTTTTCTTTCTTTGGTCTGTTCAGTTTTGGAAATGGGAGAAATTCACAGGGATCCAAATCTGATGAATATGGTGGCTGAGGCAAGATAACTGTGTTGTGTTTATGCCAAAAAATTCCGATATTCACGGCCATGAAGCGGCAGACCTACTGGCCAGGGAAGGGGGGACAACCCCTACACTGGACCAGAACCGTTTTGCGGCTTCCCAGCCAGCCATCAGGCAATGGCTATAAAGGACTGGGAACAAAAGAGGAAGCTTCTCACTTCTCTCCCACTCGACGAGCTGGACCAAGAAAGTTCTCTCACTCAGCAAATTGGAACTGAGGAAACTGACAGGCGCTCTCACTGGGCACTGTCCCGTGAGGTATCACCGAGGGTATCACTTAAAAAAACATGGGAAGAGCGCCCGATAGTACATGTCGCGTCTGTCAGGAAGTCACCGAGACAGCCAGACACCTGCTATGCGAGCTGTTCACCAGAAACGGTTACAGCGTCTTGGTTTCTGGTTCATAAAGCCTGAACAAGTAATGGATGTGGCCCCCAGAAAGGTGGTGAAGTTCATTGAGACTTTGCTGCCTGACTGGTAAACAGCGCGGGGATGCACAATAGATCTTAAGGTCAAGGTGCTGGCAAGGTCGGTTTTGATCTATCGCCCCCTCCTCTAATCTAATCTATGCCAAAAAATCATAACAAGCATTGATGTGTAGGGCCATTCGGGAATCAAGGGAAACGAAGAGGCTAAAACACTTGCCAAAGAGGGCGCACGAATGTCACTCATTGTCCCAGAACCCTTCTGTGGTATAAGTAAATGTACCTATAAGAAGGAGGTTCTGGAGAAGAGAAAGCCGAGAGGGAAAAACTCTGGCGGAATTTTCAAGGGACGGATCATTCCACTAAGTTCCTTCGGAACTTTGAAACAGCAACATCCAAAAGATATCTGGATCTTGATAAGAAACAATTACACCTCCTCACTGGCTTTCTTCAGGACACTGTCGCCTTAGGAAGCACCTGGTGAGGATGAGATTATCGGACACTGAAGAGTGTAGGTTCTGTGGGGAGGAGGAAGAAACCCCCATTCACCTAGTCACGGAATGCTTTGTCATTGCGAGCCTAATGAGAGAACGCCTTGGGCGAGAAACTTGTAAGAATGACGACTAGCCTCGTTAAAGCCTTCACAGATCTCTGGAACTGGAAGGCGAGCTGTGAAGGATGTGGTCAGAACAGCCATGTAAGGAGGCACAAAAGACCTTGAGGTCGCAGTGAACTATATCTCTTTTTAAACTATAACTAAATAACTAACATAATAAAATAAAATTTGGATCATCGGACATACACAGTCCGCGAAACTTCAAGATTCACATTTTCTTCCGAACTAACCTCGTACATACAAACTACAAAGTAGCAATTTTCATACGAGAATTACGATGGACCTTTCAACGTATTTACACGTGTACCTCTTTTTGTTATCTCTGGGTACAAGACAGAGATACCACAACACGCAGAATAACAACAATAACCCAGACTATAAAGTTCCAAGTCGTTGAGAATGTGTACAACAGTGTCAGTCGACGAAGAACAATAATCGAATCACCTTGACACATTTTTATTCCGAACAATATGCCGCGAATTTGCGAAACATTAATCTGCTCTACCGAAGCTTGTTTTTCTTGAATTTAGGTCAGTTGATGGAAGACGTACAACAATGCAGCAGGGCTTGAAGTTGAAAAATTGGAATTTACTTTTTTCATTGGGAACGAATATTGTCGAATAGCAGAGTCAAATATTTTATTTTGAAACTATATTATAATTTTCAACTTGACCATATTAAAAAAAAAGTACAAGAGTTTTCTGATATATTTTTTTTGTAAATAAATCGCCATGAAATGTACTTTTATACATAAAATAACCAGCATCGTAACTTGGATAAAAGTTATGGAAATGTTGGTCTCAAGTTAAAAAGTTACGTATTTTGGTTCACGATCTAAATTTTCCGATTTGAATTAAAAATGTGTACAGGCTACTTCATGGTTTCTTAGTAGGCTTAAAAACTGCGCTCAACACTCAGCTTTCAGAATCATTAATAAAAAATGGTACTCAACAGTCTACTTCTGCAAAATTTAATTATTCATTTATTTTTTTATTGTACTTAATTTTTATAAATAAATTTTTGTTATCTACATGATGTGTGATTTATTGCCATACTTTTTTCTTTCTTTTTCTTATCCAAACTTTTCTCCTAAAGCAAATTTTCAGCATTTTCTATCATAACTTGATCAGAAAAATCTTAAAAGAGCAAAAAATAATTTAACGTAAACGTCTAGTTCTTTGATTATTTCCACCTCGCTGACTTTGAAGGCTGATTCTAGCAAAAGTAGACTGTTGAGTACCATTT
Source organism: Propylea japonica (assembly GCA_013421045.1). Lineage (NCBI taxonomy): Eukaryota > Metazoa > Arthropoda > Insecta > Coleoptera > Coccinellidae > Propylea > Propylea japonica. Next base: position 32,667,574 of record CM024239.1, read on the forward strand.
TTTATTGATGATTCTGAAAGCTGAGTGTTAAGCGCAGTTTTTAAGCCTACTGAGAAACCATGAAGTAGCCTGTTTACATTTTTAATTCAAATTTGAAAATTTAGATCATGATCCAAAATACGTAACTTTTTCACTTGAGACCAACATTTCTATAATTTTTATCAAATTTACAATGCTGGTTATTTTATGTATAAAAGTACATTTCATGGCAATTCGTTTACAAAAAAATATATCAGAAAACTAATGTACTTTTTTTTATATCTTTTTTAATATGGTCAAGTTGAAAATTTTCAAAAGTTTATAAAAAATTCATAACTCGGAAATCGTGAAAAATCGCATAACATACATGGGGGTGATTCGAATACACCATGAGACGAGGGACCTGTTTTTTTCTTTTGGACGTCAATCGTCCGGCCACCCTGTATATTATAAAAATAAGAATGCAGCGCCACGGCGGGCATTCGTAGAACTATTAATATTTACCTGGAAGGATTTGGTTGTATTGTTTATGTGTATATCTGCTTCATTGAAATTTGGGTTTTTCATCAATACAATCAAAATTTCAGAAATCTATGGTGAACGAGTGTATTACTGTGTATATTATATTTTTATTTCTGTGAAGACGGTGGGTGTCATCATTTGTTTCAATTTATTCAGCCATAGTTAAAGATGAATTAGGTTACAAGGCTGTTGAGGAAATTAAGAAAAACAATTTTGTTTGTTGAACAGTTGAACTAACTTCATTTTATTATATTAAAACAGTACTTTTCTCTTCGCAAGAGCATTCTACAGTGGGGTTTTCTTTGTTCAGACTTCTCTGTCTCAACCGTTCTACTAGAACTAGAACAAGAACATTCCGGTTGTTCCTCCTTTCTGGTAGTAAATCAGGAAGATTTCTGGTGGGCACAGCAGTATTTTCCAAAAACTACCTCTATGAACTGGGATCTGTAAATGATTAACCCCATGAATTGATTTTCTGAGTCCAAAACGGTGTACAGAGTAGCACAAAGAAGTTGCAACGGTTTACATGGGTTGAAATGGTTGCCGGTGGCGCCCTCTAGAAAATACACCTAAATCGTACACAAATTTAAATTTATCGTCCCCCTGTATACGAAATTTCATGGAAGGATTTCGAAAATGTTGAAACATATTAAAGAAAACCCGAATTATTTTTTTCAACTTCAACAGCCTTGTATCTCGGAAACGAAGTGTTTCCGGACCCATGTTCATAGGAACTTTTTTGCTTGAAATGATGGGATCTATCACCCATTTCACTCTGTCAGAAACAAACCAGAACCCCTGTATGTATGTACAAAATGCAAGGAGCAATATTTCATATATGACTGGTTTACCGATTCTAAGTTTCAGTTGCCAGGCTTTTCGTCGGTCCACCAACATTTTAGTCCTCGATTTCCATTCTACCCAAATACGAAATTTAACTCTAGCTTGGGGAAAGGCATGGAAATGTATATTATTTGGAATTCTTTTTTTCTCAGAAATAACACTGAGGAACTGAAGAATAGCGATTTGAATTAATTATACTTATTACATCGGTATATATGTGAAGATCACTAATACTTTTTGTTATTTATTTGTTTATATGGAATAAAATTGTCTAAACCTTATTATTTTTAGTATGCATGTCTCAATGACCGATATAATGAGAATTTATTAGTGACAGAAAGCAGTATGATATCATAACCAAAATTGATGCAAAACTGAGATGAAATGATGTCAATGACTATAACACTGTGGGTGTCAATTACTATCGAAGTATAGTCCGTTCACGAAAGGTTGAGCACATAGTAGGCGTTTTTTTATTTATCTGAAGTTGGCAGTATTTGCTGTAATAACGTAAAATAAAGTCAACGTTGCCGAATGTAACCGGCCTCGTTCGACGAGATTGCGAGTTATCAGACAACTCTATGCAATATTGACAACATTGCGTATCAATCTGACAAGAACATAACCTAAATTTTAATATATACACAGTGGAATATGCCAAATTTCCATGGCCAACCGACGGCTCAACCTTTCGTGAACGGACTATATGTAAATGACTATCAAGTATCAAATATGTAATTTCGACGAACTTGGTGTCTCCTCGAATATTCAATCGATATTTATTGAAAGTTTGAAGGTAATACCAAAAATGCAACATTCAACTATAATTCCGTAATAATAACCATGGTGTTACAGTAAAATAAGGAACCGAATTCGCCTACTGAAAGCATCCCATGCCCTTAGGGTGTCAATCACTATAGCTTTTACCCTATATCGTATGTTTTCGATTTGAATTTCCCTAGTATACCCATTAACTGAGTTGATACGTAATATAACTATCACGAAATGAATAACTACTTTCTGTAAATTCCGAGCAGAAATGATCATAATTCACTATTCGTTGATGACCTATCAACGCCATACTTACGACAATAAATACGAATGTTTTTTTCAACATGATTATATTTAATTGCGGAAAATAGACGCTAACGCATAAAAATAAAGTGTATGTACACGAGAGTTGTTTCAAAGTATCAGTAAATACACGTTAAATGGATGAAATTGATTCCGAAATTCTATCATGGAAACTTTGATCTTGTTTCTAATAACGATTGAACTGTCAATTGAGGTGTAATTTTCCTAAGGAGTATTTTCAAGTCTTTATATTGTGTCACTCGAAATTATTCCTCTCCGTCTTGATGTTTTGGGGTTATTGTTTTATGTCAAACCAGTGAATTAGTATGATTTTATGGTATCGTTTGAAATGCCATTATCGAGTACATTATTTTTGTGGGCAATAATTCGTATTAATGGGCTGTCTGTCGATTATTAATTCAGAGAAAATTTTTATATCTACTTAAGTTCTATCGAAAAAAATTCAGGAAAAGCCCGGAGCTGCAGATTTTGAGTGCTCGTTCATTTGTGGGGTAATAAGACTATTACCTCAAGATTTTATATGGGACTTGACATATGTAAAAAATATAAATTAAAATATAAATTATAAAAATTAAATTCTATGGTTCTGATGATCCGATCCATTTGAGATCTTGCATGAACATTCAGTATATCAGTTTTCATTCACAAAATAAATTTCACTTGAATCGGATATTCTGTAATGGATATATAAATATTCTTTTTTTCAATATTCCAATTGAATTTTCTATGGTTCTGTTCACACTATGGCCACGAAATTTTGGATGAACATTCAGTATATCGATCTCCATCCACAAAATGAATGTTACTCGAATTGGAAATTTTTTATGGAAATAATATCTGAAGTTTCATCTTTTTAATATTCCAATTGAATTTCTATGGTTCTGTTCACACTATGGTCACGAAATTTTGGATGAACATTCAGAATATCGATCTCCATTCACAAAATAAATGTAACTCAAATTAGAAATCTTTTTATGGAAATAATATATGAAGTTTCATCTTTTCAATATTCCAATTGAATTTTCTATGGTTCTGTTCACACTATGGTCACCAAATTTTGCATGAAGATTCAGTATATCGGTATTCACGCACAAAAAAATTCACTCGAATCTGATATCCTGTTATAGAAATATGAAGATTTTTTTTTCGATATTCCAGTTGAATTTTCTATGGTTTGTATGAGGCTTTCTATGAGCATCTTGCATGTGGCTGCAAAATTTTATTTCGATTCGTTTCATTTTGTCTGAGATATTGAGAAACAAAAATTTTGAAGGGCCATATTTTATGGAACACCTTGTAATATTTGGCTGGTTAAGAAACTCCACCGAGCCCTTTGGGACCTTAACTCACCCAGAAAATTTCAAGTTTCTAGGACAATCCCTCCGAAAGTTATTGTGCTAACGGGCGACTCCACGGACAGAATTGAGTTTGACCACAAATTCGTCATCAGGGAGTCTAACCCTATCGTTCGAAACCATTTCCGACTCAAAATGCTAAAATTGCAGACATTTGGGCAGAACGATATAGCACTCGTTTAAGTAAAATGAGCGCTCAAAAAGTATAACGAACTATAAACACTTCAAAAGCTTTCCGTTTTGAATAATTCCCAAAATGACTAATTTGAAAATGAATTCAAAACGGCACACATTTCTGGTTATTTGTTTTGTTCCTTTTTCAAAACTTCATTCCATTTCTCCAAATTACGGAATTATAAGTTTTTTGCGCTCTTGTTTCTAATAGTTTGTAATTTCCCGGATGCAAAATATTTGAAAATACGAAGTACCATTTCTTGAAGACGACAAGACAAGAAAATTGAAATTGAAATATTTTTTCCTGTTTGACATATGGAGCTGAAATTTGTGAAGAACTTATAGAGTATTTGTAAAAACAAGTGTACAAAATTATGCTTTCAAGCTTGTTCAGAAATTCGGCTTTTCGAGCACTCGTTCTGCTTAGGGTTCGACTCCCTGATGACGAATTTGTGGTCAAATTCAATTCTGTCCGTGGGGCCGTCAGTTAGCACGATAACTCTCGAAAGGATTGTCCTAGTTACTCGAGATTTTCAGGGTGAGTTTGGTGCCCAAATGCCTCGGTTAAGATCGTTTAACAACCAATCGTACAGAGTGTTCCATAAAATATGGCTATTCAGATTTTTTTCCTCAATATCTCAGACAGAACGAAACCAATTAAATTAAAACTATGCGGCCATATACAGGGTGTTTCCTAAACATGCGGCAAAAATTCAGGGGGTTGTTCCTTGGACTATTTTAAGCATGTTTTGTCCTTTGATGATTCATGAAAAAACCTCTTTGTTTCGAAGATACAGGGCGAACAACATTTTTCATATTTTTAAAATTAAAATAGTTCAAATAAAAATGCGTACCGCACTGTGTTTACTAAGTAGGTACAATTTATTTTAAATTTATTTAACAACATTCCAATTACTAAAAACGGCCAGTTTTTTGACTTAAAATTGATAAGTTCAGATGGTAAAGGAATACAGATTAAACACGGTTTTCATTTGAATTCGTTTTTTTGGCTAGATGTGGTCATTTTCAACAGTTTTGTAGGTTAAGTTAAATTTTCATGTAATTTTTCATAATAAAATGTTATTATCTAAAATTTTTGTTTCCCCTGTATCTTCGGAACAAAGAGGTTTTTCAAAAATCAAAGGACAAAATATTCTTAGAATAGATTGATATACTGAATATTTATGCACAATTTCAAGAGGATCGCATGATCAGAACCAAAGAATTTAATTTTTTTAATTGTCAATTTTTTACATCTCATTTTTCAAATAATTTCCAGAATATAATTCCGATCGTGCTGAGATTTCGCATTCATATACCGAGCATGAATATCAAGTCCTGTACGAAATTTTGAGTTAATAGCATCATTGCTCAATTGATGAACGAGCCCTCCTGCTCAGTGCTTTCTCAAACTGTCATTATGTCATAAGTTTGTCACAAGGTTTTTTTCAAAGATTATATAGTATACTCTATACTCTATAATCTATGGTTTTTTTATCATTATTCCGAAATTGAATGCGATATTAAGAATGAATTACCACTGTTTAAATCTATGTGAGATGTCTTAGAAAAACAGAAGAATTGAAAAATCATCACTTGGAAGGCCAGAAATCTGGTTTAAAACACCCTCCTGGCCCGAGAAAAAGAATGAAGTACCTATTTTGTATCTATATTGTGAATATTGGAGCTATTATTCGAATAGTTTTAGGTTTAAATTCTGTGAAAACGTGGAAACAGGGTTTTCTACTGAGTTTTCCCTTAAATTTTTTACATAAATACCAATTTGGTATTGTCAATCTGTTGCCTGGCTTCCTTTCGCTCCGAATCGGGGGCAATCGATGTGGAATGACTGAATAACGCGTTCTCGACCGCCGCCGCGACGGGCTCCGTCGATAGCGTCCTGACGTCCTGCCACGTGCCCCAGATCTAATACGCCGTCGCCATTATTTTCTACTAGACTCCGCCGATGACCCAATGAACTTGCTCTAGTTCGAACCTTCCTGAAGTTCAATTTGACCGTTTACCTGGATTCGACAACGTTCACCTTCTGGTGGTGTTGTTCCTGTTTTTTTTTGGGATATATCGGGTTCGGGAAATTGTTCCGTTGTGATTTATGGCCTTTGGATGAGTAAATTGAAAAGCAGGTAGGATTGATAGGAATTATTTTTAAATACATAGAAACTTTGCTATAACAAAAGCGCTAAACCGCCAAAAAATTCGTTATAAAGAAATTTCTTTATACAGAAAATTTGTTTCTATAGTCAGCAATGTCGCGGTCGACTTCACTGATTAATTTAAGTTTATCTATCAAACTTAAGCACTTCCTTCTAGACATTTTCGCACAACTTTTGACACTAGCGTAATGGTTAGACTGAAACCAAACAGCCAGGGGGGTATTTAAAACTGTTTAAGCAGGATCTCTCTGCCCGCCGTAATGATTTAGTTTTAAGTCGGAATTTATTACGTACGTCCGGAAAATTTTCGGAAAAAACCCACCCTTTTACCTTCTTTACCTTTTCAAAGAATGATGTTTTTGAATATTTCGTTATAGAGAGAATTTAATTCTTTTTAGAGGGTGTTTTTAACATGGAATTTGGATTCAAGTTGCAATGTCTTGTACGAAACTCGTTATGCAGAGAAATTCATTACTCGTTCTTTATAGGAACTGTATATAACGATTTTCGTATTTCTAGACCTGCCGAGATTGTGTGGTTTTAACTTGTTTCTAAGGAATCAAGTTGCTGTTCTGAATAATTTAGGAACTCAAATATAATTCATCCTTTTATGAAGAAGCGTCATCTGATGAGTCTTATGATGAAATATTCCAAAATTTTCCTATATGAACAAGCGTGTACATTTTTCTGACTTGTATTATGTTGTATGGAAAGAAATTGGCTTGGTTCAAAAGAAAAGGTATATTTTATTTTTTCAAAAGGTATTCATTCATTCATTAATATCCAGTTTGTTTCCTCCAAGTAGTTCCTTTCATTGATCTCTTCAGTTTTGGGAAAAAGTCGCTAGGAGATAAATCTTGTGAATACGGTGGTTGGGTCATCATTACGCTGCTGTTTTTGCAACAAAAACACGAAGTAGCGTTGATCTATGAGCAGGTGCATTATTGTGATTTCCGCTGCCACACGTTTCATGCCAAAGCATTCGGGAAATTTGGATGGTTAAGGGTTTTCCAATAAGAGGTGTTATTTTGATATTTAAAGGAAAATGCCATTTTTCAATATAAATTATCGGATGTTTATTTCATTATAAAGAAGAAGCTATCCCGTTAAATGTGGAAAATAACATCAGGCAAATGACCATCAAGACCACGTGTACAGGGCATCCTTTCAATGAAATTTTCCATACCCAAATCAGAAAGTGGCTACCCTATGTCCTCGATAGCCTCACGAATTTCATCTTTGAGGTCTTGAATCGGCGCTGAGCTGTTGGCCTAGACATTCTCTTTCACGTGGGCCCAAAGGAAGAAGTGACAAGGTGCTAATCACAAGATCTCGGTGGCCAATTGTGATCACCTCTTCGAGAGATAACACGATCCGGAAACTTTAACCGCAAAAGAGCAATGGTTTCGTTGCTTGTGTGGCACGAGCGCCGTCTTGTTGGAAGTAAACGTTGTCCAGATCAATACTATTCAATTTCGGTCATACAAAAATAATTAATCATCTCTCGATAGCGCAAGAACTACGAGGAATGGACAAAACTGGGTTTTCTTCAACACTTTCGGCTACAACAGCAATATGCTCGGCTGTTCTTGAGCGACGTGTACGGGTTTTATTCTTTACATCACTAACTTGTCCCTACAACTCGAATTTTTCCATCAATTTCTTCGTTGCGGTCCGACAAGGTGCTTTACGACGACCCAAAATGTTCGAGTTTTACGAACCGTCTTTGCCGAATTTTCACCATTTTAAGAGCGAATTTCAATAATTTCATTGCGTTCTTTAAGCGTGTATCGTTCCATTTTTATTAATAGCGTAGTTTCTACTTGTCAAATGTCAAAAAATGACAGGTTTAAACGTGACATTACCGAAATAGCGGGGTATTCAAAATAACACCACTTTTTGAAAAACCCTTTATTTTTCATATATTAAACCAGTACAAATTCAAACAGTCAACTGGTATGAAATACACTTTTCGCTTGTGTCGAATGAATCATAATTACAACCGAAAGTGTGAAATCTGACCAAACTACCAAGTGTTCATTAATTCCCATGTCGAAACCCGAATAACCTCCAAAGTCACGATTTTCGCTACGACAAAAAACGTTCCAAAAACAGCGCAATCCACCAAAAATGAACGAATCGTCCACGCAACGGCGAACAATCCACGCTCAATTTGTGGAGCACAAGTGGATTTCGAAATTGGCACATCTGAGATCTCCCAGCAGTCGATTCAATGAGCGGTTTCTAATTATAAAATAATCGCGTAATTAACGACTCCTATAATTAACCGCCACGCTACAACGTAGCAGTTTTATCACTAATGTGGTCTTCCTCCGGAATAGTGAAGTACGAGGGTTGCCTATTATTTTTCGGGATGGAACAACCCTCGTGGTAATAAGAGAATTAAAAGTCAGAGAGTCTCACGATTCCCTCTAATCGAGTTCATCTCATCAGCGAACCTAGATGTTCAAAAATTTAAGAATCCCTGAGCAGGTTAATCTTTTGATCGCTCGTTCATTTGTAGACCAATGAGGCTATTACCTCAAAATTTTGTATAGACTTGAGATTGATACTATTATATAAATGCAAAATCTCAGCACGATTGGAATTATATTCTGGAAATTATTCAAAAATGAAATATGTAAAACTTGACAATCGAAAAATCGAATGCTATGGTTCTGATGATGCGATCCTCTTGAAATTTTGCATGAACATTCAGTATATCAATCTTCATTCACATATAAAGTTCACTCGAATCGGATATCTTGTTATGGAAATATAGAAAGTCTTCATTTCAATATTCCAATTGAATTTTCTATGTTTTCTGTTCAAACTATGGACACAAAATTCTGCATGGGGCTTATCATGAGCATCTTGAATGTGCCCGCGAAATTGTATTCCGATTGGTTCCGTTTTGTATGAAATATTGAGGAACAAAAATTTTGAATGGCCATATTTTATGGAAACCCTGTACGATTGGGCTGGTTATCGGACTTAACCGAGGCATTTGGCAACCGAACTCACCCTGAAAATCTCAAGTCTCCAGGACAATCCCTTCGAAAGTTATCTTGCTAACGAACGGACGGACGGCCCCACTGACATAAGTAATTGAATTTGACCATGAATTCGTTATCAGGAGTCGAACCCTATCGTTTGAGACCACTTTCTACATTTGGACAAAACGATATAACACTTGTTCAAGTAGAACGAGCGCTCAAAAAGTAAGTATCGAGATGAACTTCCACTGATGCTATGGGAGAGGGATGAATAGCTCCTACTCGAGTGTATTTTTTCATATACGAAAGATAGAAAACCTTGAAAGATACTATCAAAGCTACAAAAGCTGATCAATTCTGATAGTAGCTACTATTACAGCACTGAACTTTTATGTGATCGACAAATATGGGACTGCCGAAGAAAACTCAATGAAGTATAGACAAGAACAACAAGGTCTCTTAAGGCTGTTACTCAGCATGAAAGGAAACGAAGAGGCTAACATTCTTGTCAAAAAAGAAGCAGAAACACAACATACTGGCCTGGAACCATTCTGTGGTATAGGCAAATGAATCTATGAGAACTTTTTCGGAGAAAAAAGAAACTGAAAAAGAAACGCTCTGGAGGAAGTGGGTCATTTCGAAAAGTTCCTTCGGAACTTAAGAACTGCAAGGTCCAAAAGGTACTTAGATCACGGTTGTTTCACTGGCTTTCTAACAGGACATTGTCGCCTTAGGAAGCATATGATCACAATTCTTGTCACTCTGGAATCAAAAAAAAAGAAGAGGCTAACACACTAGCCAGAAAGGTAACACAAATGCCACATGCTGGCCCAGAACTTTGCTATGGTATAGGCAAATGCACCTATAAAAAGAGAAGAAACTGAAAGAGAAGCACACTTGAGGAATCTTCTTGAAAAGGATCATGCCAGAAAGTTTCTTCTAATCTTTTAACTGCAAGATCCAGAAGTATTTGGATCTCATCTTCTTGAGGAATATTTTGAAAAACAATGAAACGATTTTCGATGAGAGTTATGGAAAGGAGTATGTTGAGGATGTCGCTCAGAGACAGCAACCCAATGTTGTTCATGCCATAGAAAAAAAACACATAAGTGAAATGGAAATGGACAAGATGAATGGTGGAATATAGAAATTGGGAATGACGCCCTTGAGATGAAAAAAGATCACGAGGCAGGCCACAGATGGGATGGAAAGATGACATAGACATAAATTTGGAAATTCACATCTGAAACATACGATATACGCATCAGACAGAGAATTCTTCCGTCTAGTTGCACAGATGAATAGTCGAGATAATCACGTGCTGTAACTGAATGAATTCCGTTGACTTATTGCAATAACCTAGTCTTGTCTCTCTCTTATCGCAGTATGGTAGGGAATCTACAGTACACGTATAGAATTATTTAATTAGTCAGGCTTCCCGTAATACACGATTCAAGTAAGTATTTACTGTTGCCTACCATACTAAATTAATTATGCTCCTCCCAACGATAAGAGAGAGACAAGACTAGAATATTGCAATAAAACAACGGAATTCAGTGTGTTACAGCACGTGATTGTTTCGACTATTTATCTGTGCAACTGGACGGAAGAATTCTCTGTCCGATGCATTGTATATCGTATGTTTCAGATGTAAATTCATACCTACTTGATGTGGCAAAGAGAGCAAGACCCCAGGACTGCAAGCAGTTAGGGGAGGCTCACTCCTAATATTGAATGTATAAAAATTCGGCTAAATGTAAATGATTGTTTGTTTTTCTTCTCTAATCCTAAAATATAAAAGTCAACCCTCGTATCTTCCGCTGGCGGCAGCGTACCGCGCGCTTGAACCGGTCCTGTGAGCATTGGTGTCAAGGATCCCCCCGTGATCGTGTTCGGTTTGGTAAACGTTGGGCAAATTCGTCAAAATACGCAGTTGTATTTTTATTTAAATTTGTTTATTGTTGTCGATTAACGTGTGCACTTCTGCCGAAATTATAGCTCAAGTGATCGTTGGGAATCTTTTTTTTATCTTGATTGACGGTGTAGGGTCGCAAAACTGTTATTTGTCAGTGGAAATTCACACTGGCCTGGGAGCATATAAAAGGCATTCAATATTGCATCGGCTTGAAAGTTCCCTGTCTGACCCAAAGGAGACTCTGCAGATACCAATTTTTTATGACTTTTGGAAAACAACTTTGATTTCTGAAAAAAATTCATAGGTTTTCACTCCCAGTCTCTGAAACAGAATAAATTAAAAAAATCTTTAATAAAGATGAAGAGCTCCTGCGAAAATCTTTGCACTTATTTGTCAGGAGCATATTGGTCTTGAAAAAGTTGTTCCTTAACTGTAAAACTGATAAAAGGAAATAAATGAAAAGGACGATGTAACGTTTCGGTGTCTATATCAGAAACCTTCTTCAGAAAAACTTGTAAAATCTTAATAATTGTATGTTTTCCCATTTGTAATCAAATCGACGAACAACCTTTAAATCATAACTGTAATAGTTTCATATCCTTTCGGTCATTTGATCACATGTTGCAGTTCTTGAACTGAAGCTATTCCAATAAATTTCAAACCAACGTTAAAAACAGGATTTATTTGCTGTATGATAGGAGAAAATACGGCTGAAGCAAAAGCATGTCTTGAAATCACTATTCGCGCTCTGCCCTGAGAAAATTAACTTCATACACTGGTTTGCAGAGTTTGAACATGGTTTTGAATCACCGTAGCTGCACCATATTCTGAAAGAATAAATAGTAGAGTGAAGATGTAGGAAATAACTGGCATTCGAACAAAGTGAATCTACACTCTTCAGTTTGCGTTGAGCCAATTCTCACCAAATGCTTCTTAAGGCGACAATTTCCTATTAGAAAGACTGCGATGAGGTGTTTGTTCTCACGGCGATCCAAATACTTTTGAACCTAGCAGATTTTAAGTTTACTTCTTGGAATGGGTCATTCTTTTGAAAATTAGACAGTACTGCAGCAGTTCATAGTAAATCAAGTAGTACTTGGAGCTTCTATTACCACTGACCAAGAGCCACGAACTTTTTAAAGTTCATCGATGCAAATGAATCTTTTAAATTGTCAATTAATCCCAAATAATCATTTCAATTCTAGCATGTGTCATCGACACACAACCTAAATAAATAACTCAATTCAATAGAGAATTCTTACTCTTTCCTTCATTCCACTTCCACTTCAATTCCAATCTCCTCCACATGATGTATCTATTTTGTAAATAGGTTAATTATTCGTCTAGAACGAATACTAATAGATCAAAACTGTTCATGTGTTCATACCTCGTATTTTCTGATAATTCTGTAGTAGTTACAACCGCAATAAATTGAGAAATAAATAGTGCTTGATAAATAATCAAAATGTTCCTTGTTAAGACATTGGAGTTCAAAGGTTTAATTGAGTTACGATTCCTTCGGTTGTCGTAGTTTTCAACAAGCAATGAAATTAAGTTACACTCCTTGTTATGGGCTTGTTATCAGATAAGACAATGAGGTATTCTCTAATAGTTCATTACTTTGTTGCTTGGCTATAATTACGATAGTTAAATCATATCATGCAGAATTGATCTCGCATTTTTAAAGGTATTTAAAGACATTTCAGCATAAATTGAATGGTATTTATCGAAATCTGATGTTTTGTTGCACTGTTACACCGATAGGAGTGGTAGAAGTGTTTGGAAAAAAGGAATTCTTTCAGAAATGTAGATAGACAATTGTCTGAGTTTGATTACGAAATACAATTGATTTGGGAAACCATTACGCACTTATGTTCAATACTCTGTTAAAATCTTTGAACTTACCAGTGATGTTATGATAAAAAAGTGGGCATGGAGAAAAATTCGATCCTATAGAAGAAGAAAATATGGAAAAAGAAATCACTACCCAAAACTTCGAAGTAAATACCCTCAAATGGTATACAGATCGTCCTAAGACCACAAAAGGGGGCGCGCTGAAGAATACGGGCTAAGAACCAAGTGTACACTATCGTTACCTGTAATTGAAAGATGCATAGATAGAAACCTGCAGAGACACTATCAAGCTGCTATTCAAGCACTGAACTCCTATGTCATCGTCTGTTGTGCCCCCTTACCGAGCTGTTCTGGCCACACCCTTCACAGTTTGCCTTCAGTTCTAGAGATCTGATGAAATCCAATATCTGTGAAAGCTTCAACGAAGCTACATAGTTCCTCAATCTTATAGGTACATTTACCTTTACCACAGAAGGGTTCTGGGTCAATGAGTGACATTCGTGCGCCCTCTTTGGCAAGTGTATTGGCCTCTTCGTTTCATTTGATTCCCGAATGGCCGGGAACCCAGAATAAAATGACCTTATTGAGTTTGTTCCGGCACTCCTAGTGCTTTAATAGCAGCTCAACTATCTCAGTGTATGGCTATATCGCACTTCTGATAGTTTCTTTCTAGATTTATAATCTAGACATCTTTCAATAGCTAAGAATTCTGCTTGAAAGACACTCATACAGAAATCTAGCGACAGTGCACACTTGGAACTTGGCCCGTATATCCCAGCGCCAGCTCCTGTAGAGGTTTCGGAACTATCTGTATACCATTTTACGGTATTTTCTTTGAGGTTATAGTCCTGAAGTTTTTTTAGTGCTTACTTTATCGATCATTACTAGGTAGGTTCAGAAATGAGATGTAGTTGTTCAGAGAGCACCAGACTCTCTGATTCTCTACTCTCTCATTATCTGTACCTTCCTTAGAAAGAGGTGTTTTTCCGCCGGAACGGTTTGCACTGAATCAAATGGGTAGATATTCCCTTGAGAGGCGCGTAGCGAAGAGCCGAATATTTAAACGCGAGGCGTATCAGAACGCGTCGTTTTCTGTTGGGGTGTTTAGCATTGAAACAAATGGGTAGACGCTGGGTAGCGCCTAGGAGGCGCTAAGCGAAGAGCAGCGAGGAGGCGAGTCGTTCGACGCGTGGATCATCAATCATCATCTACCCTTGTACATGCGGGTGGGCGGCATGTAACAAGGGTAATAAAAATTTATTGCGGCATAGAAATAGGGCAATTTCTTCCGATGCCTGCTCGACGCATCGCTTCGTCCAAGTGCGCGGTCCTCGGCGAACTTACGCTTCGTCTCGCTTCTCGCCTCTTCGCCCAAGTGAACGTCAACATTTAGTCCTTAAGACTCATCAACGCCAACTTCTCAAACGCTCCTCGTACCATATCCTGCATTCCGCTTTCTCGCACAAAACAATCTGAAACAGCTTCCTGCTGTTCCGCCAATAGCTCGTTTTTGCGTCTTAGCAATAAACCTCAGGAATCAACTTGATCTTGGACTAGTTTCCATTCCGCCGCGCTATTGTTTCGCTGTGGAAGTGCAAAAGCATGATGAAAAAGCGTCGGTGGGGACGTTGAGGACCGACTTGCACGACTTGCGGAGAAGCATTGCATCCGAGCAGCCTGCGGGGGTAGGAGGGAGGAGAACGAAGAATGGGAATGGTGTCAGGTCGCTGTATAATGCGGTTACACAAGCTCAACACTTAAATGGCACGCAGATCTTCGGCAACTGAGCGATTATGACATCACGCACCGAAATTCGAAGCGTTGCCGGTTCGGTTATGATTCGCCGTGCAGAACGGTGGATTGGTGGATTTAAAAGGCTTGGGTTAAGTTATTTGGAGCGACAAGTGGAGAAAGAGTTGATATTTCCCGAGAAAATTGAAAAAGACTATCTACATATAAATCGTTCATTATTCAAGTGCCACTTCTCTTAATTAGAGCCAGATCTTTTCTTCAGTGAAAAATGAGTGTTTTTGGGTGATTACCTCTCTTATAAATACTTGGCACTGTTCCTATCTTAGCTAACTTAACTCAAGCTATTAGCTTAGGTTAGGTTAGGTTAGCTGAAGTAGGAACGGTGCCAAGTATTTAAAAGTGTTGTTGCTGTTCCTATCTTAGCTAACCTAACCTAACCTAACTCAAGCTAGCCAATAGGCTAGCTAATAGCTTAGATTAAGTTAGGTTAGCTAAGATAGGAACAGTGCCAAGTATTTATAAATGTGGAAATCACCCAAAAACACTTATTTTTCACACAAAAAATAAAGGTCTGGATCGTATTAAGACAAATGGCTCCTGAATTATGAACGATTTATAGAATTTCTTTTTCGATTTTGTCGGGAAGCATTGATTTGCCGGTGCTCAAATGGAAACTGTGGCATCACAACATCATAACGAAAGAATATGCCAAATATTTTGAAATCGGCAACTGGGCGGCAAACTAGATATTTAGGTACCCCAAAAGGTTATAATATACGAGAGGTCTCCTATTAAGTTTCTAAATGTTTTAACTCCAGATGAAACCGTCGATATCCTTGCTCTGACAATTTTTTAGATCGATACAGCATTGGTTATTCTCCAAGAAATCAAATTTTCAATAAGTTCCTACTACCCGTTTTCCGTTAAGGGTGTATCTTCGACCGTAGGCCAGCCTGTATATAGATAATATATGAAAAAATTTCTTCATCTCGAGAACGAAAACATTGATGGAATTTTCAGGGTAGGTTGAGTTCTTAAATGCTGCAGCGAAGTTTGTAAACCAGCAAAAACGTACAGGTGTTCCATAAAATATGGCCATCCAAAATTTTTGTTCCTCAATATCTCTGACAAAACAGAACCGATCGAAATGAAATATTGAGGCCACATGCAGGATATTCGCAATAAGTCGCATACGAAATTTTGTGGCCATAGTGTTAACAGAACCATGGAAAATCAAATCGGAATATTGAAAATAAAAATCCTTATATTTCAACAACAAAATACTAGATTCAAGTGAAATTCATTTTGAGGGCGACGAATCTTTTACTGAATGTTCATGCGAAATTTCATGAGAATTCCATGATCAAAACCAGAGAATTTGTTTTTTTCTGAATTATCCATGTTTTCGTATAATTCAGAATTTGTCAATTCGATCGAGCTAAAATTCTGCAGAAAAATGCTCAATATAAGTTCAAAGCACTACAAAAGTGTGTGAGAAGTGCGTAAATACAACCATAGAAAAGTCTATCGTAATATCGAAAAAAAATTCTAATATTCCCACAAAAAGAGTTTCGATTGGAAGGAAACCGAGTTTGAAGATGTAAATTCGTGAAGGCAATGGCCATTGAAATTTTCAAAAGTACTGTGAAATAGGAATCATAGATTTTGGATATTTTCAGTTATCAGTTTTTACATACATGTTGCATTTTCTGAATAATTTCCAGAATTTATTTCCATACTTGCTGAGATTTTGCATTCATATTTTGAATATCAATTTCAAGTCCTGTACAAAATTTTGTATTAGCCTTATTGCTCTACCAAGGAACGAGCGCTCAAAAGCACCTGCTCAGGGATCTTCTCAAATTTCAAATCCAGAATTAATAAATTGAAATCAAACGATTATTCCTCATCTCATTAAGAAATCAGAAAAAAAATAATTTTGATTATTAATCAGAAATCTTAAAGGAATAATTGCTCCGAATCTTTCTCCCTACTATACACACAAGATGAGTCACCATAGAAATAGAATAGTATAGAGTTGCCATCATTGAAATAAACGTGGTATCAGATGCGCCATATTACTACCACCTAATGTCAAATTTCACAATTGTTGACTTTTCTGGAGGAATTGTGATTCTTGCGCCTGTTTCTAGTTAAATTGTGATTCTTTCTGCTTAATAATATACAATAAAATGGTATTGAGCACTGTAAGGCTTTCTTCAAGAAGAAAGACAGATGAGAAAAAAATTAGAGAAAAAAAATATCACAGGTAGGGATAAGTACTGAACAGATCAGCATTCGAAATTTTTACCAGTCTGTCTTGGTATTCTGATATCTTTTTTATGTGAATATTATCGCCCGAAGAAAAATTGTTTATTTGATATTCAATTGACCTAATTTGAACAGGATTCCTAAAGACCCAACACGTCGTATTTTTGGGTGACATTTGTAAACAGAAAAAACTGGCAACTAATTCAACCCTGAACTTTCCACCATATTGGTCCCCGACTTAGCTCCGCCCAGTGGTACTATTTCCCCTTACTCAATTGTATGTCATAGCGTCTCTCCTCTATTATATCTCGATTTCCCCTTAACCACGATTTCCATCACAAGCCGGCAACATCGCGTATTACCACAGACCCAACAGAAAGTGCGAGTATGAGTTGTCCCATTACCACTGACGAAACCATCGTAATTTCTCCAGACGAGACGTTTACAGATTCACTTTTTACCAACGAAAGTAAAACAATAACATTCTCAATTTCGTTATTCGCTTTCATCGACTAGCCTACTTATTCGATGCAGCGCGTAAACTTCTGTCTGGTCACGTAAAAGTTGTCAGTTTGGCAACGATATTAATTAATTCACGATGATCTGATTTAATCGATGGAGATTTTGAATTATAATGATTGTTTCTGTGATCTCGATGGTTTTGAGTGGGTTTGAAATGATGACCTTTTTCAGTTGGTTGTTGTTTGGCAATATTGGACCTTTGTAACTCGATTCGCCTAGATTTCGAAAGTAACAAATGATCTGAAAAACTTAGAAATGCATGTACCTGATGTTAGAAGCCTTGGCTCTCGCGTTCGTATAACGAAAAAGGGCAATTAGAAATGTATACCTTTGAATTTTCTCACTGAAAAGCGTTTTCCGCATAGAAATGAAATTTCCTGCAAATCGCTAGGAAATCTTGACATTCCTGACAAAATTCCTCAAAAAAATTCAAGAAAAGCCCTGAGCAGTTGCTTTTGAGCGCTCATTGGTGGAGCAATGATGCTATTACCTCAAAATTTTGTATAGGACTTGAGATTTAAACTAAATATAGAAATGCAAAATCTCATCACGATGGGAATAATATTCTGGAAATTATTTTAAGAGTGAAATAAATAAAAACTTCACAATTTAAAAAATTTTATTCTATGGATCTGATGAGGCGATCCTCTTGAAATTTCGCATGAATATCAATCTTCATTCATAAAAATAAATTTCACTCGAATCGGATAATATCTTGTTATGGAGGTTCTTCATTTCAATATTCCGATGGAATTTTCTATGGTTCTGTTAAAACTATGGCCATAAGGTTTTGCATGAGGTTTACTATGAGCATCTTGCATATGGCCGCAAAATTTGATTTAGATTTCGTTTTGTCTGAGATATTGAGGAATAAAAATTTTGAATGTCCATTTTTTATATATATATAACGTACTTGACCGCGGCATTTGGGAACCGAACTCACCCTGAAAATCTGAAGTCTCTAGAACAATCCCTTCGAAAGTTATCGTGCTAACGGACGGATGGCCCCACGAACAGAATTGAATTCGATCACAGATTCGACATCAGGAAGTCGAACCCTATCGCTCGAGACCATATTCGGCTCAAAATTCGAAAATTACAGACATTTGGGCAAAACGATATTCCTCATCTTCTCTGGAGGTGTCCCAGGAATAGAATTTCATCATATTTTATCATTTTTACCGTCCAGAACATCAGTAATTAAATTTACAAGCGTCAAGTTTGACAATTCAACCTTGATACCCAAGTAATTCTGGGAGTGCCGGAACAAACTCAATGAGGTAGGTAAGAAAAATAAGGTCTTTTTAATCTGGGTTCCCGGACATTCGGGAATCAAAGGAAACGAAGAGGCCAATACACTTGCCAAAGATGGCGCACGAATGTCACTCTTTGGCCCAGAACCTTTCTGTGGTATAAGTAAATGTACCTATAAGAAGGAGTTTCTGGAGAAGGAGAAAGCCGAGAGAAAAAAACTCTGGCTGAATCTCCCAGGGATAGATCATTTCACTTAGTTCCTTCGGAATTTTGAAACAGCAAATTCCAAATATATTTGATTTTGGTAAGAAACAACTACACCTCCTCACTGGCTTTCTTACAGGACACTGTCGCCTCAGGAAGCACCTGTTGAGGATGGGATTATCGGACACTGACGAGTTTAGGTTCTGTGGGAGGAGGAAGAAACTCCCATTCACCTAGTCACGAAATGTTTTGCCATTGCGAGCCTAACTTATACGAGTGATGAACTAGCCTCGTTGAAGCCTTCACAGATATTGGATTTCATCAGATCTCTGGAACTGGAAGGCTACCTGTAAAGGGCGTGATCAGAACAGCTCTGTAAGGGGGCACAATAGACCTTGAGGTCGCAGTGAACTGTAACCCCATTTTTGAACTATAATTATAACCCAAGTAATTTTATAGAAAACATCGTTTATTTGTGAAGTAAACACGCAAATTTTCCAATATTAATTTATATCTGTAAAATCTCGAAAGAAATAGGAAAAGGCACGTTCCTAAACTCAAAAAGGAGTGGATTTAACAGATCAACAATTTCCCCATTTCAATCAACGTAGTTTTGATAAACTAATTTTGGTATTTTCGAATTCTCCAAGATTCATTCAAAAATTGTTCCATTAGAAACCATCTGCCATTATTACACCATGTTACAGTCGCGATTCATTATGATTAGGCAACTCACTTAAAACTCCGAAGATCCTGTAATTGCGGATCTATAAAAATTTCAACGATGACTGTTTTTATCTGAAAATTCCCATTATAAATTTACTACGGTGTTATGATTCACGGCATACCAACTCAGAGTGAAATTTCATGGTGTCTAACTTAGTACGATATTAAACGTTAAAGATTCAATGAAATCTTTGTTTTTGAGCGCTCATTCTACTTTTAAACGAGTGCTATATCGTTTTGCCAAATGTCTATAATTTTCTAATTGTAAGCCGAAAAACTTTTAGGACGAGTTCGGGTTCCAAATGCCTCAGTTAAGTTCGTTAACCAGCCAATCGTAAAGGGTGTTCCATAAAATATGGCCATTCAAAATTTTTGTTCCTCAATATCTCAGACAAAACGAAACCAATCAAAATGAAAATTTACGGCCGAATGCAGGATGCTCATAACAAGCCTCATGCAAAATTTTGTGGCCATAGTGTGAACAGAACTATAGAAATGTCAATTGGAATATTGAAAAAAATAAACTTCATATTTCGCTGAAAAGATATCCGATTCGAGTGAAATTTATTTTACAGACCTCAAATATGCATTATTTTGATAGCTATAAATAATAATTCTCATCCGATTTTTATATTGAAACAAAATTGGAGAATTCAGAAATCTTCTACGATCTATTTATTGGGAAAACAAGCGAAACTACGCCTCTTGAATTTTCACATGTCACTCTAAATACCTGGAGATCGTTAATAAATTAAAAAAACTGTAATTTCCTGCCACAAGAAAATTAGTCATATTGAATTTTCATGTAGAAGGTTTATCATAATTTTATTACCGAATTTGAGGTTCCACTTATTTATGACGCAAAAAAAAAACAATCAGTAATTTGGTCAGAGTGCATTTCACTGTTTTCATAATTTTATATTGCGGGATTACAGAACAAAAACAAATTTGTACTAATCGAAAATCGCGTTATTGTTTTTCGAAATTTTCCTCATGAATGCACGCGTTCGAACCATTTTTCGAAGTAGGTTCTCCACTTTGGTTGAGGGACTTTCAAATATCGAAATAAGAAAATCAAAACAAATATTAATCTTTATTATTCAATGAAATAAGTAGTCAAAATTCCCACCATTCAATTACAATTTTTACTCAATTAATTTATTCATGTATTTTCAAATATACAAACAAGTTTACAGTCTCAATAAAGTATTCACATATTGAAAAATTTGAGAAAAGCCCTGAGCAGGAGCTTTTGAGCGCTCGTTCTTTGGTGGAGCAATAAGACTATTACCTCAGAATTTTAAATGAGATTTGAGATTGTAACCAAATATATAAATGCAGAATCTCAGCACAATCGAAATTATATTCTGGAAATTATTCAAAAAATAAAATATATAAAAAATAAATAATTACAAAAATTAATTTCTATGGTTCTGATGATACGATCCTCTTGAAATTTTGCATGAACATTCAGTATATCAGTTTTGATTCACAAAATAAATTTCACTTGAATCGGTTATCCTGTTATGGAAATATGGGGATTCTTCTTTTCAATATTCCAATTGAATTTTCTATGGTTCTGTTGATACTATGTCATTCAGTCTTCATTCGCAAAAAAAATTGACCTGAATCGGATATCCTGTTATGGAAATATAAAGATTCTTCTTTCAATACGAAATGAAAATTAATTGATTAATAGTTATTCAATCAACTAGGTTATTAAAGAAAGTGAGTTACGTTCGGTATCGTGTTTACGGCCGGTCGGCCCCACAAACAGAATTGAATCTGACCACGGATTCCATATCAGGAAGTCAAAACATATCGTTTGAGACCATTTTCGGCTCAAATCCGAAAATAACAGGCATTTGGTAAAATCGATATTTGGGTGAAACATAGACTTATATGTCTATGGGGTGAAACGATATAATACTTTTTTAAGTAGAACGAGAGCTCAAAAATGAAACATACTTATGGTTGTTTGTGTAAAATACTAAATATGCCACTAAAGTCTTGAAGTTTTAATCAATTATTTCGATCTGAATTATTATAACAACCACATAAATTGCTACCAAAATTTACTTCATTTTAAATTTTCAATATAATTATAAAATACAAAATGAGAACACAGGGATTTACTCAAAAAATCATTACTGGTACCGGGATTCTAGACACAGCGTGAGCGGTGCGAACGCGTTAATAGTTCGAGACCAATAGTAGCTTGATTAATAACCTAGTTGATTACAAGATTTTTCCGACGATCTATACATGAATTTTGTATAAATTCTTGATTGAAATACATTCTGATTTTGCACAAGACATACATTTGACAAGATGGAATTTCTATGTTCCAGTAGAGTTATGACATTTCACGAAGTACTTCTGAATACGTACGGTTGCCTTGAGGATTGCACATTAAAATGGCTTGAAGAAATTAATAAAAACCTGTATTTCAACATACTGTAAATGCACATTACCTCATACTACGCATCTCATATGCGCCAAAACAACCGAAAATAAACCAGGATAATCAGTTGGCCGTAGGATTAAGGATAATAGGCCAGAGCTGCGTCAACAGTAAAAAATCAGGGAAATAAATAATGAAAGTTGTTTTTTAAACACGAGAGCAAGCATTATGGGAATATCAAGATAAAACTGAGCGTGGTTTGTATGTTATTTGTTATTGAAGTAAATACATATCTGTTTGGCTGGGAAACTAGGTGACCTAAATTTTCCGAATCCCGTTTGACCTGAATTCGTTCCTTGTTTGTCCTAATGACAGGAAGAAGATGGTGGAGATCATTTTTGTTCCGGGAATGCTGGACGAGTGGATTGAGTCGTGATGAGAATTCCGGGTTCTTAGGAATCTTAAGATATTGGGTTTTTGTACAGGGGGAGTTTATGAAGTTGTCAAGAATCGCACGATATTGAATGTTTATACTGGAAGGTTCTTTCGTGTTCTCAAGAATTTGATATTGAGTTGTTTAAACGGCTTGATCAAGTTCTTGAGAATCTGAAGATGTTGAATTTTTATACAAGGGAAACTTTATTAGGTTCTCTGGAGTCCCATGATAATGAATTTCTATACAGTAGCTTTTGATCGAGTTCTTGAGAATATTAAGCGATTAAATTTTATACAGAGTATTTCGAAATGTAAGTGGGTAATTCCTCAGATTAATTTATGAAAATATAAGAAAAGCCCCGAGCAGGAGCTTTTGTGCAAATTTTATATGCGATGTGAGATTGATACCAAATATATAAATGCGAAATATCGGCACAATCGGAATTATGTTCTAGAAATTATTAAAAGAATTAAATATGTGAAAAATTAATAATTAAAAACATTAATTCTGTGGTTCTGATGATACGATCCTCTTGAAATTTTGCACGAACATTCAGTATATCAGATATCGATTGAAATATATTCTGGGAGGATTCTGGATTTCTAAAAAAAAACTTTATAGATGTTCACTCCTAGGCTCTGAAACAGAAATAATTCAAAAAAATTTTAATTAAGAGGATGTGCTCCTGCGAGAATCTTTGCTCCTATTTGTCTGCAGCGAATTGGTCTTGAAAAAATTGTTGCCTAACTGTAAAACTGAAAAAGGAAATATATGAAAAGGACAATGTAACGTTTCGTTGTCTATATCAGACACTTTCTTCAGAAAAACTTGTAGAATCTTCAGAATTGTGTGTTTTTTCATTTGCAGTCTAATTAAGTCTAATTAAATTTTTTTTAATTATTTCTGTTTCAGAGACTAGGAGTGAAAACCTATGAAGTTTTTCAGAAATTCAGTATATCAGTCTTTATTCACAAAATAAATTTCATTTGAATCGGTTATTTTGTTATGGAAATGCATATACTTCGTTCACGAAAGGTTGAGCACATAGTAGGCGTTCCTTTATTTATCTAAAGTTGGCAGTATTTGCTGTCATAACGTAAAATAAATTCAATGTTGCCGAATGTACCCGGCCTCTTCCGACGAGCTTGCGAGTTATCAGGCAACTCTATGCAATATTGACAACATTGCGTATCAATCTGACAAGAAAATAAACATCATAACCTAACATTTTGATATACACAGTGGAATATGTCAAATTATCATGGCCAACCGACGGCTCAACCTTTCGTGAACGGACTATATAGAGATTCTTCTTTTCAATATTCCAAATGAATTTTCTATGGTTCTCTTGAAACTTTGACAACGAAATTTTGCATGAAAATTCAGTATAACAGTCTTCATTCACAAAAAAAATTTCACTTGAATGGGATATCCTGTTTATCATGTTTCTATAACCAAATTTTGAGGTTTTCGGAATGACAGCAAGATTTCATATGAATGGAAAATTTTAAGTTGATTTTGCATCGAAAAATATACTTTATTGATAAATATTCAGGAGTAATCTTAAAATGCTAAAATATACAGGTTGTCACATTAGATTTCCAAGTTGTTAGTACTTTCAGCTATAAACCTGCAAAACCACATTTATGAAAATAGAATGATAGAGCAGTGGATCACTTAAGAAATCAAATTTCGAATTTCCAAAACCGTCTTCGGCTGAAACCTTGCTTGTCATTTATATTTATAACCAAATTCTGAGGTTTTCGAAATGACAGCAAGATTTTATATCAATAGAAATGTTTGAGTTGATTTTATATCGAAAAATATACTTTATTGATAAATATTCAGGAATAATCTTAAAATGCTATAATATACAGGGTGTCACATTGGATTTCCAAGTTGTTAGTACAAAACCACATTTATGAAAATAGAATGATAGAGCAGTGGATCGATTAAGAAATCAAATTTCGAATTTTGCAATGCTGTCTTCAGCTGAAACATTGCTTGTCATTAATTAATTCAATCATTTTTCTTTGCAGGTTTGGACAAAAAACCGGATAATTATCTGGAAATGTATGTCCTTAGTGAAACAGATGAACCTAAAGTGTTGAAAAGATTATAGGTATGTATTCTGGCCATATCACATCAATATCATCAATACTACCAATCCATTTGAAATCCAACCGCTCATAATCGATTTAACTTTACCGTTAACAGCGAGCACAATCACCACCTATACGGTAGAATCCGTTTAGTGAATCGCACAGCGTATAGGTATCGCCAATAAGATAAAGAGTTTTCCAATAAGAGGTGTTATTTTGATATTCAAAGAAAATGCCATTTTTCAATATAAATGATCGGATGTTTATTTCATTATAAAGAAGAAGCTATGCCGTTAATAGTGGAAAATAACATCAGGCAAATGACCACCACGACAACGCTTACAGGACCATATCCTTTTAATGAAATTTTCCATAACCAAATCGCAAAGTGTCTGCCCTATGTCCTCGATGGCCTCACGAATTCCATCTTTGAGGTCTTGAATCGACGCTGGGCTATTGGCGTAGAGCTTCTCTTTCACGTGGCCCCAAAGGAAGAAGTCGCAAGGTGTTGAATCACAAGATCTCGGTGGCCATTTGTGGATCGAGAGATAACACGGTCCGGAAACTTTTCCCGCAAAACATCAATGTTTCGTTGCAAGTGTGGTACGTAGTGCCGTCTAGTTGAAAGTAAACAATGTCCGGATCAATACTATGTATTCAATTTCGGCTATAAAAAATCATTAATCATCTCTCGATAGCGCAATACATTTACCGTAACTGTTGCTCCAGCCTCATTTTCGAAAAAGTAAGATCCAATGACTCTGCCAGACCATAAACCGCACCAAACAGACAAACGTTGAGGATCATTTTCATGCATTTCAACGATCCAATCAGCAAAGATACGACGTTGTTGATGATCGGGCCGGCTCGAGTTCTTGTGTTAACTGAACTTTATAAGCCTTAAGACCCTTTTTGCAAAATACGGGGTAATGACTTTTTTGGACTCCTAATTCCAAAGAACGACGAGGAATGGACAAATCTGGGTGTTCTTCAACAATTTCGACCACAGCGGCTGTTTCTTGAGCGACGTTCACGGGTTTTATTCTTCACATCACTAACTTGTCCCAACAGCTCGAACTTTTCCACCAATTTCTTTATTGCGATCCGACAAGCTGCTTCACAACGACCCAAAAATTTTCAAGTTTTACGAACCGTCTCCGCCAAATTTTCACTATTTTTATAGTGAATTTTTATAATTTCAAGGAGTTCCTGAAGCGTGTATCGTTCCATTTTTATTAATGGCGTAGGTTCTACTTATCAAATGGCAAAAAATGACAGCTTCAAAAGTGATATCTACCGGAATAGCAGACTATTCGAAATAACACCTCTTATTGAAAAACCCTTTATATAATTATTGAAAATAAACGTACATTTCGAGTTGAAAGACAACTACGCACTTTTAAAATTTTTATATTTTTATGCAATCCCTTTTAAAATTTAAATTATGCTTTTCACTACTTTTTCTATTCATCGTGTTTCAACCAGTATGCATGTAAAATGTGGAAATTTATCGATATTCATTAAAATGAAATTTCAACTGATTTTGATGAATTTATTTCGTGTCGAAATGATAGGTGATGATGGCTGAGCTTAATTAGCAGGAAACGTAACAATTACGTTGAATATTTCATTGTTCCGTAATTCGCCAAAATTATGTTAATTCGAATTTTCGGGCATTTTAATAGTTCGTTAAGATTGTTTTAAATTTTTTTATGGGAATAAGTATGTTGGTATTGTGGGTTTTAATTAATTTAAATTAATGAGTTTGTCAATAAGATTATATTATTGTTTATTTACCAACGTGGCGTTACGACATTAATTTGAATAATGGTTCACTGATTTTCTGAGGGAGTGGTACTTTGAGGTGTGAACGTCAGTTGTTCGAAAGGTGATGAGTGGAGTCCCCCAAGGTTCAGTATCGGCTCCAAATATTTTCTTGTTATCTTGTTATCTATTCGTCCAAAAAAACCCAATCTTCCGGTCTTTTCACGTGAAGTATTATAATGCCAGTTGAGGTTTCCTTCATTCAATATCTTCTTTGCAATATTTAAAAAAAAACATTCTTCTTTCAAGAGATCATGAAAGCCTTGCCAGCCATACCTAAAAATGATCCTCAGAAAGATGCTGTTCTCTAAAGTAATAAGACCTCTATAAAAGCAAGTTTCGAAAGTAGGAATCGAATAGCTTCACCTGCTCATTCATCTATCTCACAAGTACTCGAATCCTCCTAATAATACGGTTCATATCGAATAGTTATCAATTAAAATCAACTTATGATTATTTCAGCCAAGTCTGTACCTATGTGGTGGCAGCTGATAGACAGGTGACTCAAAAAACTTTCCAATGAAATTAAACGCGAATCTAATGTAGCTGTGTATTTCGAAACTTTTGACAATAACAAGTTGTCGATAATTATTGCTTTCTGGTGGCATATTCTTCATATCAACCTGCTTGGGTCGACGGAAATATTCGGATGTCTATTTTATAGGAGCGGATATTTGTAATGTGAAATTAATCAGTTTTGTTTCCTTTATCACCTAGTAAAATTGGTTTTCATTTCCCTTATGGATATTGTGACTAGTATCAACAGTATATCTTTCAAAAAACCTGTTGTTATTTGTTTATGTGTTAACCACTACATTTATGGTTATTTGCAAGAGTTGAATCTTTTGTTAATTGCAAACAATCATGTTGAAGCAAATATGGACTTTCGAATCCATGCATTGAACACATTGATTTAGAAACAAAATATAAGAACAATTTGAAATTGTGTTTTCAAAATTCGGAATTTGAAAAAAATTAAGGGTGTCCGATTTGAATTAAAAAAATTCATACGAAAATCTGATGAAATGTCGATTTGCGAAAAACATAATTAACGACATTGGATTCTACTTGAAAAGTTTTCGCTAGAATATTTTCACAAAAAAAGAAAATTTTCTTCAGAAAAAAATTTACAACAGTATTTCGAAAATGCACATTTTTGAGAAACACCCGTTAAGTATAAGACGGTCAAAGATATTCACGTGAGGTTTTCACCATTGAATTTTTCTTGAATATTTGCACCCAGACATTGACATCAGTTGTCCATTTCGTAAGAAATAAGGCTTTCCATTCAAAAGTGTCCAAATTGCCGCACCCTGTACATTTCTCACTTATTTTTTCCGCGAAGCGCTTGGAAATTTCAACATCGCTGGTAGAATTTCTTGGAGAAAAGGTCAGGACTACTCTTGGAAAAAAGGTCAAGACTACCTCACTGTGAACAAATGTTATTTTACGAAATTACTTTTTCCCTGTCAAAAAAATGTCTATGTCTCTATGTATCCGGGAAAAAAGTACTCACTTTTTCCCCGGGGAAAAAAGTAATTTCGTGAAAAGTTATAATTCTTTCACTATTAAATGGTCGCTATTCCTGTCACAGAAAAAAATACTTAGTGTATTTTACACGAGAAAAATATTAGATTTTAGATCTCGGTTTTTTTGTCTACCTCCGCTTCGCGTCGGAAGACAACATAACCTCGAGCTACAATCTAACACTTTTTTCCCTTGTATAATAAATAACTATTGCTTACTGAAAGAAAATGATATTTCCTTACGGCTGTTTGTATTCTACATAAAACTTTTATGTTTTCGTACTTTTCTCTTGATTCCTTTGAGAATAATTTCAATGAAACTGTATTCACTGCCTCAACCAGCTCTGGAGGAGTTCATTCATTTCTCAACATTTTACTTTCAAGAACACCATCAATTAAATTTATAAGCGTCAAGTTTGTCTATTCAACTTCAATTCAATACGTTTCCCTTGTAATAAGAGTAATTTTATTGCGATTTTCGAAGCAGCATTCATTTGTTAATTGAATTATTCGCGATTTTTTCAAGATTAATCAATAACTATCGAATTTCGAAGGATTTGTGGAAGAATAGTATGTTTACCCTGTAGGAAAAGCCACATTCCAGGACTTGGCTTGTGCCTCGACTTAGCTCTCATCACAGTCGCTCAGGAATGGGTTCTTCCTATACTCTGTTCACGAAAGGTTGAGCCGTTGGTTGGCCATGGAAATTTGGCATATTCCACTGTGTATATTAAAATTCTAGGTTATGTTCTTTATTTTCTTGTCAAATTGATACGCAATGTTGTCAATATTGCATAGAGTTATCTGATAACTCGCAAGCTCGTCGGACGAGGCCGAGTACATTCGGCAACGTTGACTTTATTTTACTTTATGGCAGTAAATACTGCCAACTTCAGATAATAAATAAACGCCTACTATGTGCTCAACCTTTCGTGAACGGACTATACTTGGTAAACAATATACAATTTTCTTATTCAATCCAGAATTTCACTGAACTATTCGAAAAAATTTCACTTCGAAACTACTGAGGCGAAGAGTACTGGACAGCCTGTATAAAGATCTCATTTATATCCCATCAATAAAATTATGCAATCCCTCGAATGAAAACACTTCAACACCCAAACTTTATTTCTAATTCAGTTTCATCGGCCAGGTTAACAAATTCCAACTTAATGACGACACATCCTCCCACAAATTGCTATATCGTCAAATGGAACACTCTACGCATTTGCGTACACTGTTTATTTATTGCCAAACCGAAAGTACCAACCAAAATTACCTGTAACTGTTAGAGACATTTCACAACATTCCGAAGAAAGTTCGACAATTTATGACGTTTAATAACATTTTCGAGAAAGTCGCCTCGAACCAATAAAGTCGGATGTTTAGTATTTACGCACAGAATAAGTGCACTTTATGGGCCAGTTATGTCGGCCCTTTTTGTGTAGTGCGAACCTTTTGGCGGATGGCACATTTTGTGACTTGGGACAGTTATATTTTATTGGGGTGAAATGAACAGCTTCGGAGGCTGGGTTTTATTTGGCCTGCTGACTTTTAGGCAGATGAGCGGTCAACGGTCTACTGTAGAAGTTGGTCCTCGGTTCTGCGAATTTTTTCCTTTTGGTATACATACCGATCGATTATTCGGGTTGTTCCTGGATTGAAGGTATAAAAGAATAATTTTGGGGAAAATTAGTCCGTAGAGAATAGGACGCACACTTCTTTTTGAGCTCTCGTTCGACTTAAACGAGTGCTATATTGTTTTGCCCGTATGTTTGTAATTTTTGAATTTTGAAAACGATAGGGTTCTACTCCCTGATGACGAATTCGTGGTCAAATTCAATTCTGTCTGTGGGGGTGTCCGGTAGTCCGTCAGTGCTTTAGCACATTAACTTTCGAAGGGATTGTCCTAGAGACTTGAAATTTTCAGGATGAGTTCGGGTCCCGAATGGCTCGGTTAAAAGCGTTAACCAGCCAAATCGTACTGGTAGTTCCATAAAATATGGTCATTCAAAGTTTTTGTTCCTCAATATCTCAGAAAAAAAGAAACCAATCGAAATGAAATGTTACGGCGAAATGCAAGATGCTCATAGCAAGCCTCGTGCCAAATTTTGTGGCCATAGTGTGAACAGAACCATAGCAAATTCAATTGGAATAGTGAAAAGAAGAATCTTTATATTTCCATAACAGGATATCCGATTCGAGTGAAATTCCTTTTGTGAATGTAAACTGATATACTGAATTTTCATGCGAAATTTTGTGGCCATAGTGTTAACAGAACCATAGAAAATTCAATTGGAATATTGAAAGAAGAATCTTTATATTTTCATAACAGGATATTCGATTCGAGTGAAATTCATTTTGTGAATGAAAACTGATATACTGAATGTTCATGCAAAATTTCAAGAGGATATAGCATCATCAGAACCATAGAATTAAATTTTTTTTATATATATTTTTTACATATTTCATTTTCTGGAAATGTTTAATAATTGGATCTAAACGAAACTAATTGTTTATTCGAATTAACTTTTTTCTAATAAGATCAAACACGGAAAAGCTTCCGAATCTACATTAGGATTTTCTCAAATTTTCTTCCTGCCACTAACAACACATTCCTGTAACCACTGAACCTGAGGAAGGTACCATAAAATCCCACACAGTATCAGTCAAATAATTCCGGAAAACACCAAATAAATCCAAAACTCGCATAAAATTCCAAAAAATTCAGAAACTACAGATATTTTCAGCAAATTCAAAATAATTTCAGAAAT
Organism: Propylea japonica; assembly: GCA_013421045.1. Classification (NCBI taxonomy): domain Eukaryota; kingdom Metazoa; phylum Arthropoda; class Insecta; order Coleoptera; family Coccinellidae; genus Propylea; species Propylea japonica. The sequence goes on from CM024239.1 coordinate 32,698,276, forward strand.
TCCACAAATTTCACTGGATTCCAGTTATTCAAAAACATTATGTTGTTTTTTCATGCCAAAAATTAATCAACAAGCTGTCATTATTTACTTCAATAATTTATATTTTTGCTCGCTTCTCCCAAGGGTACCTAACAACGGCCTATTATTTTGCTCAAATATCTGTATTTTTCGAATTATGAACCGGAAGTCTCAAACGTCTTGGTTGGACTCACTGATGAAAAAACTGTGGTCAATGAAAATTCTGTCTGGCCTGCCGGTAACTCTCGAAAGAATGAAGAATCTAGTTTGCTTTACTTATTCGACTGCCAATATTCATTGAAACTATTAATCCAATCATATCCTATAAATGTAAAAATTAGCAATATGTAAATCATTATTCATTTTTCCATGAACCGTTTGAAAAATAAATTGCATATTCGAGAATATCTAATCTGTAGGAGTTGCAATTATTATATCATAACACTTGTGACTACTGCCCTCTTAGACAAAGCTTGAGATTATTTGGAATTCTGGAAATCATAATGCACGAAGCACGAATTTCAAATAATTCCCAAAAATTTCAAATGATTTCGAATAATATCGAATAATTTCAAATAATTCAGAAAAATTCCAATAATTCCGAATAAATCCAATTAAGTCCGATGAATTCCAATAATTCTGAATAATTCCAAATAACTCCAAGCTTTGTACACTAAAATTCCAGGGTGAAATACCCCTCGATATCATCCATGAAAACACACACGTCAACTTTCCCCAATTCTCGAAATTTTTTTATAATTAGACCCAGACCGGCCCGCTAGACCTATCACTATCGATCCTCTCGTGTCCGTGCGGCATCCCTAACCTAACCTTGCCTCCGATACACGTGCAAGCCTCCACCACGACGCCGACGCCGCACCACACATCGTCGTTCCCGTTATGCAAGGACATGGCACACAGGTAAAAATCAGCCGTCCTGCCCCGGCTCTCGGGGGAATCCTGTGCGTACCATAGGACCTCGTCCTATGCGCGTGTCCTGCACATGCTGCGCGCCCCGAATCTGGGTCACTGGGACATCCCTACCATGTCCTGAAGCGCCCCACTGCCGCCGCCGCCTGCCCACCGTATTATGCTGTGTTGTAAGCGAGTACGTATGACTCCGCAAGAGCTCTAACATAGACCTGCTTCACGGGAAAGTGGGTCACCAGTCTTTAGTCACTTTCACTTATTACATGGACGTCTAATCATTTTCCATTGTACCCCCGTGGTTGAAGCAAGTGCCACAGTAGGGGTTCCAAGCGTTCAAGCCGACTCCGCTCCGACCCAGGCTGGTCAGTCAGTTTGGTACCTTCGCAGACGACGTTCGTGCGACTCACTTTTACCTCCTAGTCCATTCATACCGTGCCGCGAGTGTTCAATTGTGATTCCCAAACAAGGATTACTTTACCATTATACTGCCTCTTGGATTAAAGTGCTGTGATTCAACCCCTATGAGGGTCTCTAGTTCAAACACTTCACTCTTAACTGTTGATACTTATACCTAAGTGAACAACGTGTGACAATAACTGAAACCTATGTGCGTGCAAACGTGAAATGTTACTTGAAATGGATAACCACTCGACAATGTTGCTCTCCTCGCCCTTCGAACAAAACTCAGGGGATTCCCCCGCGGCCTGTTCTCAGTCTTCATCCCCTATGCCACCTCCTAATTACGGCTCCCCGCCGGTTTCCACAGACATACCAACCCCTTATAACGACTCTATATGCCAACAACAATCCAATAATTCCATGCCACCCCATTATCAGTACACCATGATGATGTCACAGTCCATGAATCACATAGACAATTCGTATTCCTCATATTTGTTCTCTTCAGGAGCCAGCGCGATCTCCGGGATCGAAATGGGTGGCGGTGGTTACCAGATCACGGGGTTGTCCACGTCGCTCACCCCTGGTGACCTTCCGGACACCAAAGACTGTATCGAGGAGTTGTGTCCCGTGTGTGGGGACAAGGTGTCGGGATATCACTATGGCCTGTTGACGTGCGAGTCGTGCAAGGGCTTCTTCAAAAGGACCGTACAAAACAAGAAAGTATACACGTGTGTGGCCGAGAGGAGTTGTCACATCGACAAGACGCAGAGGAAAAGGTGTCCCTTTTGCAGGTTCCAGAAGTGTTTGGAGGTTGGCATGAAGTTAGAAGGTGAGTCCTTATCTTATTCTGCATTAGTTTTGAAGAATACGAAGCCTCATTTCCAATGCACTTGCAATTAAGATATTCAGTTCCTATTCTGTACTGATCCAGAAGAAAGCCTTAACTCCACTTTGCTTGAAATTGAGGTATTGAGTAAAATGTGATACTTTCTTACACACTCCTTTTGTCTCTAAAATGTATTTTGAAGTATAAGAGAGAAGGAAGCCTTAGCTCCTACTGGATATACGGCTTTCTTTTATCTCATGTGAGTTGAGGCGTGGTTCCAATTTCTATTGCATCTGTATTGAAAAAGCCTTAAGTACACAAATTTTGTATTTGAGGCTCTATTTCTTCAAAGGTAACCCTTGAGGCTTTCTTCACTAAAATGCCAGACAATTTAGGACATAAGGCATGTTTCAGTAGCTTTTTTTTCATCGAAGGAGTGAAGTTTCTGCTTTCTAACCTCAAAAATAGGTTGAAAACTACATAAAAAGCCGTATTTTGATCTTATCTCAATTTTAATTTTTTGGGCTTGGGGCCTTTTTTCTTAGTTGGGCAGTATTTTCATTCTATACCACACACATCATCATGTTTTACACCAATTTTCATCTAGGAGATATGAATTGAGTCAGAATCGATCGCGAGTTTACTTGACCCAGTTTTTGAAGGTCTCGAGAAATAGGTTGAGGTCGTTTAGATCTTAATCGAATTAGAACAAACATGTTGCATTGTAATTACGCATTTTTATCTAGAACTCGATTTTTTCGTGAAATATACGAATTATCGATAGATTAATTTTATTTTCGATTGGTTTCATCTTGTTGATCTGTTTCATTATGTTGTGACTAGTGATTCGAGAAAAATATAAGCTGTAAGAACTCATAGGTTTTCATCTGTTAGCAAATTTTCTTTTTTGAGTCAAAAAATTTTCTCCTTCAAAATTAACGCGTTAATAATTTTTTTCGAAGTGTGGAATTCGTCGAGGTAATTAAGGAAATTCCATAGGAACACGAAATGACCAAAATAATTAGTTCGATAATTAACCTATTAAATTTTGAACTGGTTCACACAAAAATCAGTATCCAATTTAGTTTAGACAATAATAAGAATCTGGATGATTTATTCCATTTCTTGTATCAACGCCAGAATATACTCTCGAGTTATATTTTTTTCCAAAAGATTTTCATTTTATTGCATTATTTTGGCATCGAATATAAATCGAAAAACTGGCAAGTGATTTGTCTAGTTTTAATGGTATTCTTTCTCTTCTTGAATTTGTATCGATGTATTTCGAAACTAACATAGCAATCCACTTTTTTGTTAGCAATCGGAAATAAGAAAGAAGTGGCAGCGCGTATTCTGATTTTCATTCATCGACTGATATTGATATCATATTTTTGGCCTCTTTTCCTGAGATAGTCTTATCGAGATTCATTTATTTATGTATGTCTATGGAACGTGGGAAATAATCTATTTATATTTCTACGGTTATCGGAAATTCTTCTGGTTATATTACAATTCTTTTCTGAAATGAATCTAGCGCACATTCAGTTCGATATATTTTCTAAGCGAAATATTCTTAATGAGAGCTAGTTTGTTCTTCTATCTGAAAGAAGAAATCTCGATCGAATTACGCTTTAGTTGGATAATAATTAAAATTTTATTGCAATAATGAAGAAACAGGTTTATGGAATTACTTGAAAAATTCATGAGAACAATACTTAAATTTTTGGGGGAATAGTTTATTTGCTAATTCATTAATCCACATCTTGACACAACAATCATACATTGCTCATTTTCATGATTTAGTATTCAATATTATAAATTTCAGCTATTTAATTGTTGCTAACATTCAACGTTGCTGTTAGAGGCCAATATACAACTGATGAAAGAATTATTAACAACAATGGTGTGAAAATTGTACTCTGATTGTACGCATGTTCGATATCCACTTCCATTCACTTCAGCATCCTCCCAAATTATTTTATTCGACCTTGTACTAAAAATAAAGCTCGGTATGGTCAAAGGCATGAAATTCATTTGTTTTGATAGAATTCAAACCGCGATCATGGATAGAACATTGCTGATGACCACAAAAACAATTGAACATGGCGTGCGAAAAATCTAATTTGTCAAATAACAAAGGGGAAAGAACAAATTCGCATAAATGAATTGAAACTCTTCAATTTCCAACGTTTTTATACACTTTGGACAATATTTGAGTTACAGAGTTGATATAAAACATGATAATTTTGAATGCAAATAGATATTTAGGAAATGAAAAACGATCAGGTGTTAGTTTCACGCGTTGACTACTTAAATAGAACCCAAATATCATAGCCGACTATCGAATTTTTCATTGGTTTTGACCTTGAAACTTTGTAGTATAATTGGGCACTTTTATTCATATTCAAAACGTCACAAGTAGTGTTAATAGAAATGGTTTATTACTTCATCGTTTGATATGTAGAATATGTTAATGAGCTAAATTAAAATTCGTGGGGAGTCACCGATATGCGGTTAGGAACTTTTGCGCGCTTGTGTATATCAAATTCATGGTAGAAGCTAGCGAAGCGGCCCGGCCACCCATCCATATACTTACCACTCCTCACTCGAAAGAAAAAAAAATAAATGACAAGTCTCTTGAATACAACTTAAACACACGTGGATTGGACAGCTTTTATGCTCAAACGATAAAATTCAACTCCCTGATGACGAAATTTGTGGTCAAATTCAATTCTGTCCGTGGGGCTGTCCGTCCGTCCGTTAGCACGATAACTGTGAAGGGATTCTTCTAGACATTTGAAATTTTTAGAGCGAGTTCGGTTCCCAAATGCCTCGGTTGAGTTCGTCATCCGACCAAATCGTACAGGGTTTCCATGAAATATGGCTATTCAAAATTTTTGTTCCTCAATATCTCAGACGAAACCAAACCAATCGAAATGAAATTTTGCGACCACATGCAAGATGCTCATAATAAGCCCCGTGCCACTTTTTGTAGCCATAGTGCGAACAGAACCATAGGAAATTCAATTGGAAGACTAAAAAAAGAGACTTCATATTTCCATTACAAGATATCCGATTCGAGTGAAATAAATTCTGTAATTAATGAAGATTGATGTACTGAATTTTCTTGCAGAATTTCAAGAAGATCACATTATCTGAACCATAGAAAATTTAAATGGAATATTGAATAGAGAAAAAAAATCTCTATATTTCTATTACAAGATATCCGATTCGAGTGAAAATTATTTTGTTTATGAAGATTGATATACTGAATGTTCATGCAAAATTTCAAGAGGTTTGCATTATCAAAACCATAGAATTAAATGTTTCTAATTGGTCAGTTGTTACTTATTTCAATTTTCAAATAATCTCCCGAATATTATTCTGATCGTGCATTCATATATTTGGTGTCAATCTCAAGTCCTATACAAAATATTGGGGTAATAACCTCATTGCACATCAATGAATTAACGCTCAAAAGCACTTGCCCAGGGCTTTCTTAAATTTTTATCATAATGAAATACCGCAAAAGAATATGTATAGTGTTTCGCCTTCACATTTAAACTTTTATTGTTGACATCAACACCTCGATCAACACTTCTTCAGTTAGGCAATACACGGCACTAGTCTTGCAGACAGCAGTCAAGCATCTCTCAGAGCTCTAAAGTAAAAGCTGGCAGGATTAAAGTTACGAAAACGCGAATTTTCGAATATCCGATGGGGATATATGCGGTTTAACTTTTATGGTCTCGTTTACCAACAACGTTCGCCTACTAATTCGAGCTATATATGAAACCAAAATGGTATTTTTGTTGGTCATCATTCATGTAAGCTCGAGCTGTGTGGTAATGGCTTTGTTGCATAAGTTCACGAATGTTGGACCACTTATTTCGTGATTCTCCAAAAGAAATCACGAACTGTTACAGTGTCGAAATAGTTGCAGAGGCACGCAACGAACATTTCACGTACAACAGCGAAGAATGGAAGCGTTTCCGAATATCGACTTTTCACGCGCCAGATTAGAAATTAAAACGTTTGTAAATTGAATGGAGTTTGCGGTAGGTCCACAATTTTATTGAAAAAATGCACAATCTTCATTTCACAGTTATCCTCCATTCAGTATAATATATATTCCTTTGAATTGAGAGCTAACAAAATACAATACATGAAATTAAAAATTCCCTAGCTGAGGTTGATGTAAAACGGGGTAACATACTATTCTGGCGTATGATACCAGAGCACAGGGAAAAACCTCAGTAGAAAAAACCCTGTCTCGCCGTTTTTACAAAATAGAAACTTAAAACTATTCGAATAAATACCTCCAATATTTATATACAAAATACTTAATTCATGCTCTTGGGCCAGGAGGGTGTTTTAAACCAGGTCTGGCAATCCAAGTGATGATTTTTCGAATCTCCTGTTCTTCTAAGAACGCTACAGGACCCTATTGAAGGGTAATCATCTCCCATTGATTTAAATAGTGGTATTTCATCCTAAATATCGAATTCAATTTCGGAATAATGATAAAAAACGTGTGACAAACTTTTGTCAAAATGACATTCAGTACAGTGGCACCTGTTACGAACATCTTCAGAAGAGTACAAGAAGAATTAAACTAGATCTTATCATAACACACGTTTGTTACTGTTTTACTCAAAAACTGGAAAAAAATGGTACGCCGCTGATATATTTCAAACTATCTATCCGTTTTGTATTCTTTGTTCAATTCGTAACAAAAAACCTTTCTTGGCTTTTTTGTATGAGCCGCCGTTTTTATGATAATAAATAAAACAACTTATCGCTTTTTTCCGTTACCTCAAAATATTATGTAGAAGCGACACTACGTTAAGATGTTTCATTTTTTTACAGCAAAATAGCGCCCCGCACGAAAAAAATGCAGGATAGATTTGTTGTCCAAAATTGTATGAATAATTCAAAAATGATTGTTAATAAAATGAGTTGTAGAGCATAAGGTTATTATTTTTCATGCAGAATCACCTCTCTAACTTTGTCGCATCTATTCACTGTAAACGATGTTATAGATGTGAATATTTCAAAAAATTAGAAAGTACCTTCCAAAAATGATTTTCAAATATGCTCTCTGAAAACGTGAATAAAATATAAATAACAGATATTTTTGGCATTACATAGATGACATGCATTCAAGAGCCATATCAGCAATCTCTTGAACAAAAATATAAGCCTGAAATGATTAAATAACTGAAGTACGTTTGATATCCGAAGTTTGCTCACGACTTGAAAGTTCTAGACACCACCATTACGATTAACACAGAAACATATAATTATTCAAAACCAAAATTGGCAGACAGCAATCAAGTAGACGACGTCTCGAACGATTGTTTATTTGAAAACATAGACAAGCAAAAAATTGAGACCGAGTCTAGTAGGGACAGAATTAAACGATTTAATGATACACAAGCATAAATTGACCTTTCAAGGTATTCACACATTTACCTGATACAGGTATATATCCTTATTCTATCTTGGGAAATAATTCTTAGAAAAAACGAGGAGTCTAATGGAGAACGTATATGTATTATGTGGGAGATCGAGCACTCCTTGATTGAATTGTAAGTTGCGATTCTTGAATTAATTCCAAGAAAATATGAGAAGTCCGTCAATTTTGATTATCGAATTGAAGAACTCCCTTCAGAGATGTTTAAACTTCAAAATTTATTAAAAATAATAATGAACGTAAAAAGTGCAGAAGAAAACATTGATATTCTTCCATGAGAAATAAGAAAATATCGTCCAGAATTAACTCCCAGTATGTATATTGAAACGACACGAAATTGACCACATCATTGAGAAAAATACATCATTGATCTCAAAGTATAAGACTAATAAGTGAACCCAATGTATTTCGCATTAGAGAAATATTTTAAAAAATTGAGAAAAGCTCTGAGCAGGTTTTTTTGAGCGTTCCTTCAAAATTTTGTATATGACTTGAGATTCATGCTAGGTACATATGAATGCAAAATCTCAGCACGATGGGAATTATATTCCGGAAATTATTCAAAAATAAATAATGAATTATGTAAAAAGTCAATAGTTAAAAAAAATTTAATTCTATGGTTCAGATGATGCAAACCTCTTGAAATTTTGCATGAACATTCAGTATATCAATCTTTATTCACAAAATAACTTTCACTAGAATCGCATATCTTGTAATAGAAATATTGACATCCTTTTTCTCTTTTCAATATTCCATTTGAATTTCCTATGGTTCAGATAATGTGATCTTCTTGAAATTCTACACGAACATTCAGTATATCAATCTTCATTTACAAATGAATCGAATCGGATATCTTGTTATGGAAATATGAATTTTTTTCTTTTTAATATTCCACTATGTTCGCACTATGGCTACAAAATTCTGCAGGGGGCTTATTATCAGCATTTTGCATGTTGTCGCAAAATTTCATTTTGATTGGTTTCGTTTTGTCTGAGATATTGAAGAACAAAAATTATGAATGACCATATTTTATGCAAAAGCCTGTACGATTTGGATGGTTAACGAACTTAACCGTGGCATTTGGGAACCGAACTCACCCTGAAAATCTCAAGTGTCTAAAACAATCCCTTCGAAAGTTATCGTGCTCACGACCACGACCAGAAGACAGAATTGAATTTAACCACGGATTCGTCATAAGGGAGTTGAACCCTATCGTTTGAGACCATATTCGGCTCAAAATTCGAAAATTACAGGCATTTGGGCAGACCGAGTGAACAAGTCCACAGGTGTGGAAAAAGCCAAGTTGATACAAGATAAATTTTTGGAGAACTAAAAATTGTAATTGTAATTGATGTAATAAAAGCAGATTTGGTCCTCGATTGACAAGGTATACCCACATTTGTTAGTCGGAATACTTTAGAATACTGAAGAAAAGTCAATTTAAAGATTATGATTTTGAAGCTAAATCTATAAATCATCTGACAGCATCATCACTTGTGATTAATGATTATTATTATTGCCTAGCAAACGGACGTATATTGGGTGGATTATTCTATAGTCGTGGATAAAATACATTATTTAATTTCCATGAAATGAAAAGGAAATCAATTTAATCTATCTAAAGTGAACCGTTTGTATTTCTCTTCGGAGGAATATGCCGAAAAAAAATGTCACTCTCAGGTGTCTCAGGACATAAGAATCGCATTGCTGTCATCGTCGTGATTCGAAAACGAGACCGCCGCCGTAGTTACTTGCACTTTAAAAGGAAAGTCAAACGTGAACCTCAAACTCGTGGCTGGCCGAACAAAAGGTTCAAGTCTCGCAATTCAACTCCTTCTTGATGGTGGCTACACCTAAAAATAAATTGGAAACATTAAATCTGACTATTCGAGTAGGCATTCGGTTTTACGTGTATCCCTTTCACTTTCAACGTCCCGTTTATGTGGTGTGTTTTACAGCGCTTTCAGGCAACGTTCGTTTTGTCTTTATATAGACGCTTCCTCAGGAATTTCTGCCGCAGGGTTTGGCGAAGAACTGCTAAATGCTAAATGGATTGTTGCCAAAATTCGCGGAAGACAAAGATGTTGTTCTTGGTAGCCGTTTTCTTTATTCCAACGCGATTTGAATCATGGAAATTGTGTAGAAAGAAGGAATCGAAAGGATATTCTCTGTAATTTCTTGGCACATCTTTACATTCCGCCATAACTTGTAACGCAGACTTGTGCTCATTTTCACGCAGATCTCAGGGTTATTTTTCACTATAATATGTTGGTATTTGTATCTACACTGCGCAAAAAAATTAACGCACATTCTGAAAATCTCAATTTCAATGAAAATTAACTCTACATTGACTTAATAACTTATTTTTTATGTTCTCTCGGGAAGGTTTTGAACGAAACAAGACACATTAAATGGAAGAAAAATTCAGGATTTCACCGAATCTTATGTGAAAGAAGAGAAATAAACAGTTTTCAAAATACTGGAATGCTGATAAGTGATTTAATACTTGGTATTTCCACCCCTTGCGTTAATTACAGCTCGGCAACGACGGTTCATACTCAAAATAAGTGATCTTAAAATGTTCTGATCTAATCCTTCCCAGATTTCTCTGAGTTGGATTCCTAAGTCATTAAGAGTAGCTGGATGATTTTCTGAACTTCTCAGCCTTCTATTGAGGTTGTCCCAAACCTGCTCAATCGGATTGAGATCTGGACTTCTTGCTGGCCATTCCATTCGAGAGACTTCAACCTCTTCAAGCTACTCCTGAACGATGCGCGCACGATGGGGTATGGCATTATCGTCCATGAAAATGATATTTTCACCAATGTATGGGGCAAATGGTACTACATGCTCTTCAAGAATGTTCCTTATATACCTATCAGCATTCATAGCTCCATTATCAACAACCAATAATAGGTCTGTGCGAGCAGATATTCCACCCCATACCATAATCGATCCTCCCCCGAAACCAGTAGTATTCAGGAAATTGCACTGAGCATATCTCTCATGTGGACGTCTGTATACAAGGGAACGTCGATCACAATGGTAGAGGCAGAATCTAGACTCATCTGTGAAGAAAACTTTTTCCCAATCAGCCTCTTCCCAATGGATATGCTCTCTCGCAAAATCCAAACGCGCCCTTCGATGGCCTCTTTCCGCGACACGAGGCCTTAAATCATATTCTCAGAGGCGATTTCTTATTGTCTGAGTGCTAATTTGCACCCCATGAGTTAGCTCAAGCTTATTTTGAAGCAGGCGAGCGGTTGCAAACCGTTGTCTCAACGAAGAAACTCTCAAGTAACGTTCTTGAATGGCAGTTGTTACCCGTGGTCTACCCTGTCCTGGTCTTCGGACATTCATACCTGTCTCCCTGAATCGCTGCAACATTCTGGACACACTTGTATGGGAAACTCCAAACCTTTCTGCAATTTTTGTGTATATCCACCCTTTTTCTCGTTAAACTACTGCTTGGGCACATTCCTCTTGGGTCAAATTGCGTGTTTCGCGTTGCATAGCAATCGAGTGTAGAAAATCAAATGAAAGAAAAACTATTGATAACTAGAACTGATCGAGAACAACTGATTTCAGAATGGAGCCAAAACATTCATAATCTGATAATCTCATCTTTTTTCCTTCCTGCTGGGAAAAAAATCTGTATTGAAGTAAAACGTTGAAAGTGTATAACATATGCATGCATAATTCTGATAAAAATAATTATTTCCATAATGTGCGTAAATTTTTTTATCTATTATCGTGTAAGACAGTGATATAGAGAACTTTTCCACCAACGATTAATTTATTGACCATTTGAAGTTATGTCACGGAATTCAAAAATACCAGACATTTGGGCAAAACTGAAACACATGTTTAAGTAGAACGAGCGATCTAAAACTATTTATCTATAATATCACGTAATTCTATCAAATAACGTCCGAATCAATATGTGTATATTCCACAATTCCAAATCGATTTCAGAAATCGATACATCGAAGCGTTAACACGATAACGCGACCTATTGTTTCGACTTCGATCTAATTCCGCGAAGCAGAGTAGAAAAAATGACTCACGCAGGAAATAAAATCATCACGGCTAAGTGAACAATTTCGAAAATGGATCCGTTCGCGAGATGACCTCATTACTGGTGCATTTAAAAAAACGAGGAAAACAGAAAGGAAGAGATGGCGCAACTGGTGATATAAGGAAGCGTGGGTGATAGGCAACAACTTGTGTACCTTATATGAAACGCATAATTGAAAGGAGCAGGCTCGACTAGCAGAGTGATATATTGCCATTGCGGAAAATGTTATGAGTTATATTATTCTGCTTGATTTTAATCTGTTGTTGCGTGTTTTTTTCGAGAATTTTTTATTGCTACGATCGTGACACTCCCTATTGCTGTTCAGGAGGATTTGTGCAACATATGTGCTGTCTTTTGCCGTAAATATTTCCACGAAAATTATTCAAATTTTTAGTCAACACGGACGGGAATTGTTTTATTATCAAAGTAAGAAATAAACATACTACATATTACACTTGAATAGTACCGATTTATAATCAACCAAGCATTAAAGTGCGATGAAAAGCATTTCACTGCAGCACAGGGCTGAAGTAAACAATTTTATCCACTCCTAAGGAGTAATATGTCAATTATTTAACTAATTTCTATGTGTAATAGTAGCTATAACACAACCGTAGACATGTCTATGAACCGAAAAGCGAGTGTTATAATAACACCCGCCCATAACACCCGTTAATAAAAATACCTAGGAAAAATGAAATTGCTTACAAAAAAATGAATAAAAAGTAGGATCGATCCGGAAATCTATTTCAGCCATCAAGATAACGTTCTAGCGATTCATTACAGATTTATTTTTGGAAAACGTAAATTTTTGAAGTTGCGAAAGTACTTGATTAAATCAAGTACAATCAAGTACAATTTTGATTAGTTAGAAACTCTGATTTGATTCTCGACCACAGAGTACAGAGGTTTGAAGGTTGGACGAAATGTTGTCAACGCTTTTGACAACTGTTCAAAATTTCTTAAATGCAGATTAATTCGAATTCTACTGAAGAAGTGGTCAATAAATTATAGTATTCAATTCGCGGTAATGCTCAAAACACACTTGATGAATTACATCACTCGCCTGACGGCTCGTGGTGCAAAATTCATCTGCGCGTGTTTTGACCTGCATTACCGCTCATTGTTATATTATATACTATAATTATCAATTAATTGCCAAAATACTCTAAAGCAACAATAAACTGCCACTAAATCAGTAAAATAATACAGTTTATGAACTTCAAATCGAAATGAAAATGTAAACAAAATCGAATCGCGAAACTAAACACTAACAGACGATGGTACCAAACTGACAGAATTGTCTGTAACGACACAAGCTGTTAGTATCAAAGTAGGGGAGCAGTAGAACAATTTTCCCAATACGGAATAAAGATACGGCACGAGTTCGCAACGGCGGAATATTTTTCGCGTGAATAAACATATTCTACTTGGCTGCATAACAAATGCGTGAAGGAATTTTCAGTTTACTTTTTCTCTGAAGTTTCATTAGATTCTGCTGTAGTTGTGCCAACTTGTGTCGTTTATATTCTCAGAAGAATTCAACGGTTTTTTTCTAATATGGAGAAACTAAGAAAATCAGTTGATTGAAGGAAAATTAGTGGGTGATTCCCGAATGATTCTAAAAAGTTTTGTAATGATTCCGATTCATTTCCAATCCTAGAAACATGCATATCTCTTCTACTTGAAAATTCTTGATCTGGGCGCGTTCGTTTGAACTCTGCGACAGTCTGACATTTGGAGTTATCGTTTTATTTCGTAATGGCGTCAGGGTTCGATGGTTAAGTAGGTAATTTTTATTTTTCTTCTTCGAATCAAAGGTCTTACGTGCGATAGTTTATTGTAGTCTTTGCAAACCATTGAATTATGATTTAGAGGCCGGTGTACAGGTTGTTGAGGGAAGTATGTTGGGGAATTCTGTATAGACTCGATCTAAGGACTTTGTTTTGGTTTCGGAAAATATATTGGTCTTCTTGTATTAAAAAAATCGAGAAAAGCCTGAGCAGGAGTTTGTGAGTGCTCGATAATTGATGGAGTAATAAGGTTATTACCTCAAAATTTTGTAAGACTTGAGATTGATACTAAATATATGAAGGTAACATCGCACGAAGGGAATTATGGTCTGTAATTTATTAAAAAAACAGATTTGAAAGAAACGATAACTAAAATTCAAATGGTTCTGATGTTACAACCCTGTATCGAACTGACAAACTCTAAACTATGCGAAATAATGGATTATTTGAATACTATGGTTCTGATTCAGTATAAGAATCACCCTCAAAATAAATTTCACTCGAATCGAATATTATGTTGTGGAAATATAAGGGTTTACATCTACAGGGTGTTCCGGAAAATGTGGAAAATCTCTCGGATTCAGACAGAACATCAAAAAATAAGATGACAAGTTCCCATAATTTTTTTCCTAGTGGCTCTCCCTACGAAGATACGACTCCTAAATGACGCCACTGGAAATTCATTTCAGTGGAATAATTTCGATTACTTACTTCTTTCATATTTTTTTTTCGAAAACGGTTCATTTTATTGACACTGAACTAGAGAACCTTTTCTTCAGTATAACGTTCAAGGTATCCAAATTTGTTTTTAAGCACCTTATCATACAGGGTGTTAAAAATGTAAGCATTAAAATGTACAACCTGTCCGCCCCTAATAAACTGAACATGCTAATTGAAATTTGAGTGCGGTGATTTAAGAGGTCCTCAATACTATTAATCATATCAAATTTTCATCAAATTATATCGAGTAGTTTGAAACTTATTCCACTGAAATGGATTTCCAGTGGCGTCATTTAGGAGGTCGTATCTTCGTAGGGAGGGCTGCTAGGAAAAAAATTATGGGAACTTTTCATCTTCATTTTTTATGTTCTATCTGAATCCGTTAGATTTCCCACATTTTCTGGGTCAGCCTGTACATTTAGTATACCAATCTCCATACACAAAATGAATTTCATTCGAATCTTCTTTTCAATATTCCGATTGAATAGGGATGTTGACTCATGTTACGAATTCATATAAATTGAGGTTTCCTCATAGAAGGGAGTTTATGCAATCCTAAAAAACCATTTTAGTGATCTTATTATTCTCGTTGAATTAAATAAAGCTGATTTAAATTATGTTATTTATTATCAACTATCACGTGACTGCGAACGCCAATCAGAGGTGGATCGTATAGTGACGTCAAACTATCCGTATTGTCATTGCAAATTCGAATGTTCGGTGCTCAGATCAACAAAATACATTCATAGGCCGGGTTCCACAAAACTCCAATCACCTTGATTATTGAAATGTCATCATTTCTCTGCAATTTTCAGTTCATTTTTGACATAAACCATCGACTTACTTCAATATAAACGATTTGATGGCGAATCAAGCTTTGTGAAACCCACGGTTCTGTGACTTGAACCATAGTAAATATATAATATATCATATCTATGATTCGAACTTACGAAGTTGAAAGCTGAAAGAGAACAGAATACCTAGTTCGTTACAAGAACCATAATCTACAATTTTCTTATAATGGAGATAGGATTCATCAAGGGTAATAGTAGTAACTTTCCGAAGATAAATTCCCTTATGGTCGCAAGTTTTTTTTTTTTGCTGAAAACAAGGATTTTTGTGCAGCGGAGCTTAAAAACGTGAAATTGTCTTTGTAAGTAGCAGACTTTTGACTCATATTTATTATTACAAATAAAAGAAACACCTCATTCAGCTTTTATAGACCGACATATTCATTTTGAAGGTTTAAATTGAACTTTTCCACAAGGAATCAGGCAAAATCAGTTCGCTTTGACAGAAGTCAAAGTATGTTTACCATAGACAAACTGACAAACTAAAAATTCAGTTAGTCTACCGTCTATTGACGTAATCATCATAACGTGCCGTTTCCGCGGGAAAATTAATTCTCTTTTCTTCAACGTATTTTTTATTGGCAAATACTATATTTTTAAGAAAAAAGTAATATTTCGTGTTTGTATAGGGTTTATCTACAAAATAAAATGAATTCCAAAAAATAGTCAACATCCCTATTTTCTGTGGTTCTTTCAACAGTATGGCCGCAAAATTTCATTTCGATCAGTTTCGTTCTGTCTGAGATATTGAACAAAAATTTCGAATGGCCATATTACTCCAACATCAGCATTCAGAAACCGATCTTACCCTGAAAATTCAAGTCTCTAGGACAATCCAAACACATCTGCTACAAAAGTTTCGTGTGTGTTATTCTTCTGTACTTTATGTCACTTTGTTCCATATTTACTTTGTTTTATTTTTGTCTTTGATTTCCGAGTATTCTAGTTAGGTCTTGACCAACTCATTATCATAAATAATAATGAGATGAGCCATAATATTTCTGATTATCCTGTCCCATCTCATTTTAATGAGAAACTTTCAACCCGTATAATAATTTTCCATTAACGTTCAGAGGTGTTCGAATCGTGATTTCATTTTTATAAGCGTGAAATCCAGGAAGTTGACTCGATCGAGTCGTTGTTCTACGACAACGCTCCTATAATAAAATAACAGAACTCAACCTATTTTGCAGAAATGCTGCATCACTCTATCCGTACCATTACTATACGTCACTACGCCTGAGCGCTGTAGATTGTCTAGTAAACACGGTATTAAATAATGATGTTTTCAAGGTGAACAAGAAGCGAAATATCTGTGAGAAGATAAATATTACGTATAACATCGAGCTATCTCACGATTGTTGAATCTCAACTCTTTCGTGTCCACTTTTATTTTCGAATTGAATCGTCTCGGCTAATCTACGTGGCTCAGGTGTTTCATTAAATAACGGTTTTTGCAATTATTATTATTTATTTATAAGCGCAGCGATGTGCAATTGCTAAAGATATCGTCTTGGGCCAATTCGAATCAATATACAAGGTGTATCTGAACAACACTGATCATTTTAAGAAAAAAAGTTCCCATAAATGTAGCTCCGGAAATGCGTTGTTTACAAGATACAGGGTGATGAAGTTTTATTCAAAAACTGACTTGAAAAGTGGTACGCCACTGAGATATTTTAAACACATAATTACAGTGGAACTTCTCTATAACGAAAGCACTAAATCCGCAAAAAAATCTTTTTATAAAGAAATTTCGTTATACAGAAAATTTGTTTCTATAGTCGGCAATGTCGCGGTCGAATTCGCTGATAAATTTAAGTTTTTCATTCAAACTGAAGCACTTGCTTTTAGACATTTTCGCACAACTTTTCCCCCTAGCATAATGGTTAGGTTGAAACCAAACAGCCAGGGGTGTACTTAAAACTGTTTCATAAGGATCTCTCTGCCGCCGCGCGCCGTAATGATTTAGTCGGGATTTATTACGTACGTCCGGAAAAATTTCGGAAAAACCCACCCTTATACCTTCTTACCAATACCCTTTCAAAGAGTGATGTTCTTTGAATATTTCGTTATAGAGAGAATCTACTTCGTTTTAGGGGGTGTTTTCAACATGGAATTTGGATTCAAGGTGCAATGTCTCGTACGAAATTCGTTATACAGAGAAATTCGTTATGCAGACGTTCGTTATGAGGAAGTTCCACTGTATTTTTCAATTCTTCGTTAAATTTGAGACAAAAAATCTCCTCTGCCTTTTTTCGTGTGGGGCACCGTTTTTATGTAAGAAAATGAAACATCTTGAGGCGTATTCGCAGTAGAAAATTATGTTAAAATTTTTTATTTTTCACTTGAAAACAGCTCCCCTCACGAAAAAAAAATAAAGAAATTGAACGAAGAATTCAAAAATAATTGTTAGTTTGAAATATCTCAGTAGCACACCACTTTTTTAGTCAGTTTTTAAATAAAACTTCACTTAGTTTTGTGCTTATATGATAGCAATAATATTTTCAGACTTTTAGTGTAGCATGACTAGTTTTCATGGTGTAATATTTATGAATTTTTCTCACTTCTGGGCGAATAATGGTAAGCGACAAAATATTCATACAATTTTTCTCAGAAAGTTCTTCTTCAAATAAACGAACTCTGTTGAATGGAACTGCCCATAGTGTTGAGATAATGTGATTCAATAAGCACCTAAAACTGGCTAGTCAATTGTCGGCAGTTCATAGTAATAGTAGAATCGTGTTTTCAAAACTCCTTACCAATAACAATAACCGTGATTCATATGTTTTATTTCACAATAAGAATTTCCAAAAACACCGTCACGTGTTGTTTATTTACATTATCGAATAATATTTGTTATTTGAATAATTTTGTTTAATAAACATGATGATGTTACGTGAGATAATTGTAGACACTTCTTGAACGGGTCATTTTTCCCCTGGGAGTCCGCGGATCAAGAAAAAAAATTAACGCGGAACTTTAAAAAATGAAAGGTCCAAAACGTATTCGGTTCTCTGGAAAAATGAATTAGTATTTCTAAGAAACTTTAAAAGTTTTCATTCCCAGTGAAACAGAAATAATTAAAAAATTTCAATAAGGATGAAGTGCTCCTGCGAGAATCTTTGCACTTATTTGTCAGGAGCAAATTGGTCTTGAAAAAATTTTTGCCTAACAGTAAAACTGAAAAAGAAAATAAATGAAAAGGACAATGTAACGTTTCGGTGTCTATATCAGACACCTTCTTCAGACAAACTTGTAAAATCTTCAGAATTGTGTGTTTTTTCATTTGCAATCTTAATTAAAATTTTTTTAATTATTTCTGTTTCAGAGACTGGGAGTGAAAACCTATAAAGTTTCTTAGAAATGCAGAATCCCCCCAGAATATATTTCAATCGATATCCAAAATGAATTAGGCCTTCTGACTGATTTCCTAACTACTATTTTCTTTGATTCCTCAAAAGTCTAGCCAGAAAAAGAGCACAAACGCAACTTATTGGCCCAGAACCTTTCCTACTTTGGATGGAAAACTGGGTATTCCCTTTCTCTTCAAATTTCACAACGTATCCATTTCTTGTCTTCTGTCTGAAATTTCAATATTTCCACTGCAATTATTTTTCCAATTAATGACCAACAGTTGCTTTTGGTGGCTCTCTAACCCTTCAATGTTCACCTTCATGAACTTCTTCTTATTGTTTATGTGAGCGAATACTGATGATGATAGACATAAAGGGCGAAATTCTCTTCCTTTCGGGTATTCCTCAGACTATATGCCCAATAATTATCTTGAGAACTTCTGAATGCATACTGTAAGGGTCCGGTCTGTGCATTAGACCGTTACGAATCATGAGAGAATTCAAAAAGATTGCGTTGAGCCATGTGTAACATAGATATTTGTTTTCGACGACCGAACCAGAAAATTAATGCTTGGTTTTGTTGCTCGGTTATGAACGTGATTGTTGGGAATGAAGACCTGTAGAAGACCACGGTATAACTGAAAAAATACGATCAAATTCAATATATGATATACATATAGAGACTTTGATTGAAATCAGTAAAATGGTATAATATAAATCGGACTTTTTTGGATATTATGACAGTAAGAGTTAAGATATTGATTGAAATATAATCTGGGAGAATTCTGAATTTCTAAAAGAGTTTTTAGGTTTTCATTCCCAGTCTCTGAAACAGAAATAATTAAAAAACACTAAATGATTTGAGATCCATTCTAACCAGAACGAAATCAATGAATGAGACACAAAAATCGAAAAATTGTGTCTACTATATTCCCTGCATATGTGAAAAATTTTATACAGGAGTGACATCAAGACCTTTAGAGATAAGAAATCGGGAACATAAGCATAACATCAAAAATAGAGACATTACAAGATCACAAATCGCTGATCATGTATGTTCAAATAGCGGAGATCATATGATGAACTGAAACAACACAAAGATCTTGATGACGGAACCTTACTATAATAAAAGGAAAATAAGGAATTCGCATGTATTTTGTTACATGAAATATATAATTTGGCCAATTGTTCTGTTGGAATACATCGCATTTGGATCGATTTATTGAAGAAAGAAATTATCAGGAAATTTCAAAATTCAATAAATCAACATCTCTATATGTTGACAACTTTCAATGTCAATTAGACTGCAAATGAAAAAACACACAATTCCGAAGGTTTTACAAGTTTGTCTGAAGAAGGTGTCTGATATAGACACCGAAACTTTACATTATCCTTTTCATTATTTCTTTTTTTAGTTTTACTGTAAGGCAACATTTTTTCGAAACAATTTGCTCCTGACAAATGAGTGCAAAGATTTTCGCAAGAGTATTTCGTCTCAATTGAAGTTTTTTTAATTTTTCTGTTCGAGAGACTGGGAGTGAAAACCTAAAAAGTTTTTCAGAAACTAAGAGTTAAGTTATTTGTTCTTATGAGAAGAACTCAAAGCTGAAATTTATTTCATGTTAAGATATTTTCAAAATATTTTGAAAATGCTGCAAAATTAAGTAATTCAGGAGTTGTTTTTGGTCGTGTGGAAATAAAAAGGAAAAAAGATTCGATGGATAATTACGAATAACGTGCGTTCAAAAAAATTCGTCGTCAAGTAGGCTTTGGAATTTTGAACTTCAATATAAGAAAATACAAATATTTTATATTTTAGCCTACATGCTCGACGACGAATTTTTTTGAACGCACGTTTAATATTTGTTACTTGGAGAAGTTAAAGTGCGTTTGGACAAGATTATGAACTTTGTGATGAGTCCAAAATGATTACTTATATCGAACTGGAACGAATTCGTGTTCAAGCTTGAAACATTTTATATAAGCAATAAAACAGATTAAAAAGTTTTAATGTATAATGCATGAGGCTTGATCACACGTGGAAATTATTGCCCACTTTCCTGAAATTGTGTTTTTATGAACTTTTTATTGAGTCTCATACTATAAAAAAGGATAAATAAAAGCCTACGCAACATTTGTCATAAGATCTCGGTTTATTCTTCTATCTGCTAACATTTATATGGAGGCTATTGTCTGAGCTGAGCTATGAGATGGTTTCTTTAGTACAGCTAGTTTTCTTTTCTTATTCTTTTTATAATTTATGAGAATAATAATTTCACCAAGGCGGTAGTGAATCAAAAGCGTAAAATAATAACTAACCTTTACCGTTTCATTCAATCTATGGAATATTGATAAAAAGTAAGTGAGGGTTACAGTCATTTTTCTGTCGAATTACTACACAACGTTGCCATTTCACTGAAGACTCGTAGTACTCATGAATTCTTGAAAAAGAAAATCATTTGATGATTTTCAGAAGCTACGAATATTATCATTTTTTATTTCTACCATTCTGTAACCATGAATTTGAAAGGTAACACATAGAAGCAATATTATACAACGTTTGCGGAGTGATAATCTCTAGACCAGCACAATGTAAATTTTATCGTCACGATTACAGGGTATTAGAAATAATGCGTATAAACACGAAATTTCACCAACGCTCGGAAAAAATCTCCCAAATTACAAATGTACATTAAAATTCTGACATCGACGTTACGAGCATTTCGCATTCGCAACCTTCATAAGAAATGCGTATGTCCCCATCAATTCACGTATTGTATATAAAAGTTTATAATGAACATTATACGCACTGTGTTAATTCAGCAAGCGGGGTCTTTTCTGTGGTGTAATAAAGGATCCAAGATCCGTGAAGTGGGACGAGGTCGACGAATAAAATAACTCGACAATGCTTTACGTTCTGCGCTGTTGTCGGATTTGCCGGGAATACGTGAAATTGGGGAATTATCGGATATTATTTTATGATCGGAATTTTAACGTTAATAGCTATTACTTTTTATCATTTCACAGTTTGAGGTGTGAAACTAACGGTAATTGGGTTAGATTTGGTCTCTTCAGTTGAGGATACTGATGAAGAATTTCAACATATTTTCGACTCGAATAGTCGAACAGTATAAGCAAATTCACGATTCTTAATATCATAATTCTATCAATTCTCCATATTGAATCATGGTTTCAATTGATTCAAAAAGTTTCAAATTCCAAATACAGTTGGCTTGATATTTTTCTCTTATAGTTCTGTGCAATGAATTGAAAATGATGTAAATATTTTCAACTGGAACTGTTCTGATATCGATTGAAATATAATCTGGGAGGATTATGCAGTTCTAGAAAACTTTTTTTTGGTTTTCACTCCCAGTCTCTGAAACAGAAATAACTAAAAAAAAATTAATTGAGATGAAATGGTTTTGAAAAGGTTGTTGGCTAACAGTGAAACTAAAAAAACTAATGAAGAAGGTGTCTGATAGAGACACCGAAACGTTACATTATCCTCTTCATTTAGTTTCTTTTTCAGTTTTACTGTTAGGCAACAATTTTTTCAAAACCAATTTGCTCCTGACAAATTAGTGCAAAGATTTTCGCAGAAGCATTTCATCTTAATTAAATTTTTTTTAAATTATTTCTGTTTCAAAGACTGAAGTGAAAACCTAAAAAGTTTTCTGGAACTGTTCTGGTTCAGAAATCTAATGTTTCTAATTTTGAGCCGAAAATAATTTCTATTACGTTGAGCTTCCTATAGAAAATTTGAGATGAAAAGTGTAACTGGCCTTGTAGTAAGCACACATTTTCCAAACGAAAACAACTCCTGAATTGTATATGGGTTCAGTTGTTTAATGGGTGAACTTGGCCGAAAATAGGAATCATTGCTATGCTATTAGTTAGTACTTTTCATCATTTATAGGGATATATCCAAACAAAGTCCTATCGAATTGATTTTGATGTTTACATCAGGGCTGATAAAAATTTGTACAGAATATTTTTCGTTTATGCTATCAGAAATTAATCAGAAGAAATATTCATGGAAGGAAGAAGTATTTGGCTATACTGGTATCTAATATAATCATAAGAATACACAGGCCAATTTCCTAGCTAAGTCTATGCCTCTGGCAATTTTATCTTGTTCGAAAATATATGTCTATATCCATAATCAAAAAAATAAAATGTGGCAACCCTGCTGCGTGGTATACAAGAAAGGGGACAAGCTTACCGCATCGCAGCATTATCTCAGGGGGTCACAAACCACAGCGAGATCCATATTTTATATCCTTATACAGATAAAACTAACGAATAATACACACAAAGGTTTATCTTTGTTCAAATGCATTTTATTTCCATCTAGATTTTCCCTATTATCACTAGCTCTTTTCACAACTCTTCTAATATTGTTCAAAATTCGTACACTCACTGCAGAGAACTTAAATGTAAAGTAAACCCACATCCATGTATCAATTGAATAATAATTTACATCTGAATACCTCAATCAGGGTAGTAAATCACCCTTAGGGATTACTGATTTTGTGCTGGTTAGGAAATGTTTGGATGAACTCAAATTATTGGAGATGTATTCTAATTTGGTTGCCACTGTCAAGTCTCCCAGTTTTAGCTTGAAGTTTTTTATTCGATAAATGTGTTGATACAGCAAGTTTGTCATCTTATTCTGAATGCTGGCAAACCTATGCTGTGTGAGTAAATGCAGATAAAGGACTTGTGAAGAAACGAAAGCTACGACAGCCTTTGTCAGGAAACCTACTATGGACTAAGAACTTCTTTAAGAGCAACTTCCATCACTTTTCGAAAATATTGCAAAAATCTTGTTAACTAACTGGCTGGCTAAAGTCAAATGCAGTACGAAATGTTGAATAATAGAGTAGAAAATGATGAATAAAATCTGGTAATTCCTTAACATGAAGAGAACGATTCACAAGAGTTTTCTTTCTTTTCGGTATCCTTAGTTGCTAAACCAATTATTTAATACCGTTAGAGTCTTGTTATGAATGAAGTTATTGTAGAAAATTCTCGGAAAAAATCATTTCTATTTGGATAGATTAACTGGTTCGAGTTTCATAATTATTTGCAACTATGACTTCATTGAATGATATGTGAAGCCACCAAATCTATAAAAAAAAGTCGCTCAGACAAACATTATGTCATCTTATTAATTACATACTTGCGATGTGATGCTGATGTGATCAAGAGAACAACCAAATGCTTCATGAAACATAAAACCAAAGTTGTCCTCGTTAAATATTTCAATGATATCCATAGCTGAAATTGAAATCAAAGAACGTAGATTTCTATAGTATTGTATCCGCACATTCTATATTATTTTTTTCGGTCGGTCGGTGATCTTCGGTCGTTATCAAATTTAAATCAGGCAATATCTCAGTTAGCTTTTACTGAGTTTATCTCCTATCCTGCCAGAACTTACAGTTTTTCACCAATTGAGTCAGTTCACAATTTCTCTCAAACATCTCAGCATTGTAAACAACATTAATTAAGTCCTATGTCATGTTCCTCAGTAGATAGAGATTTTGTGACCTATCTGAAGCTTTCAAAAAATCACTTTTGGAGGACCAGACCTGACCCAATAGATCTTGACGGTTAGAACGCCCTTTCAACATGATTAATTCGAACGTGAGTGAATTATTGAGACAACGACGATAAAGTGAAACTAATAAAATTCAATTATCCTTCCTTGTCCTGGAAAAACCACAGCGATATCTACGGATCAGGCACCTTTAAAACTGGCCAGGAACTTTCCTTTGTGCGTGAAACCAGCAATGATTCAGCGAACTGGGTACTGATGAGCGAATTTAGTCTGGTAACAGGAAAATGAATTCATTTTCAAGGACTTCAAGTGCATGCAGTCGACGAACATTCTACAATTATTACAGGTTCAGAGCTCGAAGATATCAATCTGTTCGAACTCAGCACACACAGAATGAAGTGGTTTCATTGAAATGTGGAAATGAAGCATATTCAGAAGAAAAATGATGATGTTGTTGGTTTTCCTGTATGAGCAGTCGATGAATAAAAATTTCAATAAAGTCCTGACATGAAATCCTAAATATAACTTGAATATAATATTCGTTTTTTTCTTGTATACAGTTGTGTTTCTTTGTTTCTTATTTCTCTAGTATCCATCTCGAAAATGGAATTCTGACAGTTAAATTAAGTGAATCTAGAATAATCGAAACATGGACCATGTTTCGATAATATTGGTGGACCACAAATATTTTGTTTAACTTATGAACAATCATACATATGTTCATTAATTAAGCTCATCTTCACACTTGAATGTTCTTTATTTTATATTTCCTGTATTTATTTTTTTTCAGGTACGATTCAGAATTCCTGTATGTAAGTACTAAAACTTCATCACATGCAACGACTAACTACCTACATTGTATTATTTGCGTAACGCAAGCGGAAATTGTAAATTTAACACTTTACGCCAGCTTATTTGCGTCAAAATGAGTGGATATCTTGGTAATAAACCTTCTTTCAATTAATTATAAGATAATAACGAACAGTCGGTAAAGTGTCGATTTATGTCGTTCTTATTTGAAAAACGCTTGGTCTATATATCATATTCTTCATTGACAATTTAACAGCTTAATCAATTGAACATACGATATCAATATTTGTTTATCATTTGCCTTGAGAACGTCTGAATGAGTGTCTAGATTAACTTATTATCTTTATACATATATATGTTACGAAATCGCGGGTTTTCAGTTTATTCATGTAAGTTTTCATGAAATTATTTCGCTTTACGAAACGGTAATGTTTGAGCATCTACAGAACGCCAATAGACCTTAAAGCTGCATCTCAAAAATAAAAAAATAATCTCTGACACCCCAGCAGCTATCAGAACACTGGCCTTAGATTTTGATAGTTGGTCTGACAAAGTTTGAAACAAATGAATATATAGGAATAAAATTTCTGGGAACCTTGACAATCAACAGACGCTATGAGATTAAAGCTAAAAAACAAAACAGATGAATTCTTATAGGCTTTGAAAGGCTTACTGTGAAACAGCTCAAATAAACTAGGTGATGAAAAACTGTATAGGTTGGAGTAAAAAGCCCCAGATCATCAATCACAATAATATCTATTTTTTCGTACACCATAGTTTAGTCAAGATGAAATCAAGAAAGATGTTTATATCTTTCTCGATACTATTCCATTCCGTTTAGTTGGGTCTTAAGGCTTATAAAGTTAGGTTAACACAAGAACTCAAGCCCACCAATCATCAACAACGTCGTGTCATTGCTGATTGGATCGTTGAAATGTTGTCTCTCGAAGAGGTGATCACAATTGTCCACCGAGATCTTGTGATTTAACACCTTGCGAATTCTTCCTTTGGGGCCACGTGAAAGAGAAGGTCTACGTCAATAGCCCAGCGTCGATTCAAGACCCCAAAGATGGAATTCGTGAGACTATCGAGGCCATAGGGCAGCCACTTAGCGATTTGGTTATGGAAAATTTCATTATGAATATGGTCCTGTAAGCGTGCTCGTGGTGGTCATCTGCCTGATGTTATTTTCTACAATTAACGGCATAGCTTCTTTTTATAATGAAATAAACATCCTATCATTTAGATTGAAAAATGGCATTTTCTTTGAATATCAAAATAACACTTCTTATTGAAAACTCTTTATTTTGCAAAGTTTCCTATTCCTACCACCTCAAAATCGATAATGTGCTATGATCTCAGATAGACACATTGACCTGCCGAATGGCGTAGCAAATTTCAACCAATACATCCTTTATGCCCAGCCATACAATACGCAATTAAAACCTAAATTGACTCCTTTCTGTTGAATTCCCATTCATCATTGTATAGAACTATCGTTCGTGCACATCTGCGTTAGATCCATCACTATTAGCCTAGCAACCCACATCGGCCAGTCAGGATATGCGTCATAATCGTGGCGGCAACTTCCATTTGAGCTCCATTCTCTTTTGCACATGGAGTAACTCGCGCCACACAGAATCCGGCGGAGCTCAGCGAAGCGCACACATAATTCTAACGTCTGACATAAGGCAGACAGACATACTTTCCGTTTCGTTTGTCGGCCGTACCTAGCGTCATTATAATAATTTTGCGGCTTCATTATCATATATGCTAATTTCGGCGCGGTCAGTTCGGTAGTATCGAATAGACGTTGGTCTTGCAGAGCCATTTAATGGTTGGTTGGTGTTAGTTTGGTCTAGGTGGGAAATCTGTTGGTTGCAGATCATAGAACTAAAGTATTCTAGTTGGACAGCTGCTCGCTGTCATTGCATTGCATGGAATACAGTTTCAATCATGGTCTTATCAGTAAACGAAGATTATGATATTCCCATGATCCTTAGAGATATGGGAGCTTGATAGACTACAGCTATTCGTTATCTTGTACAGATGATGCAGGTCGTTTATTTGATGAGTGAGATCGGGATTTTTCAGCTAGCCTCTTCCCGATGGCATACTTGGATCTTCTGCTTCTCTTCCTTGTCATCTTTAGGACTCCTCTTTACTTACATATACCATCTACAAGAGATGTTCTTGGTCGTCCTTCTTTTCACAATACCGAAAGAATCCATTCATCTGATTGCCAGGTGTTGTAGATTGTTAAGATCCAACTTCAGAGCCTCAATTAACTCCAGTATCTGAGAGGGTTTCAAAGAGACTAGACCCGTGTTTCTCCTATAATTATTCTGTCGAAGCCTTTCTCTAGGTAGGCTATTTCCTCCTATTTCCCACAGAATCTTCACTGGTCAGCTTCTGTTTAGCCAATTTCATAATGCTTCCTATGGTGACAATGTCCTGTAAGAGAGTTTGTGGAGAATCGTAACGTACTCTTACCAAATACTTTTTGGACCTAACAGTTCTGAAGTTCACAGAAGTTTGGAATGATCCTCCCGAGTGCTTCTCTATCAGTTTTCCTTCTCCGAAAACTCTTTCTTATAGGTACATTTGCCTATACAACAGGAGGGTTTTGGGCCAGTAAGTAGCGTTTGTGTTTCTTTTTGACTGGTGTGTTAGCTCGTCTCATATGACTGTACCATTATGTCTTCTGTTCCAGATAGATGAGCATATCTCTCTTCAATTATATACTTCTAAATATCACCTGATTTATAATAAGATCGAGCATTGTTCCCAGTGCTCTTCCTGTGTGCCCAAAATTCTGCTTTATCTTTTCATATTGATAACCCCAATATTCTTTTGATGTCATTCATGAGTAACTTTTTCCTCGAGAGAGTATAGACAAGAGGTCAATGATATCTTTCATGCAGAATGCTAGATACTCTTTCTTTTCTTAATTGAGTTCAGACCTTTATAATCTTTGGGATAGAGGTTACGTATCATCTTTCGTAGTAATGATTTGGGCTTCCAAAAGGCTATATTGAGCTTGCTTTCTCTCAGTGGCAAAATACCATATCTTTTCCTGTTCCCTGTTGGTGATCTGGAGCATTATTGCAATAAGCAGAGCCGGACCGTGGGCATGGCGAGGGAGGCATTTGCCACGGGCGCAAACGACCTAGGGGCGCAAAATGTGAAATATGAAATATTCCATTTTACATCAAGATTGACTACAAGCTCTATATTTCAAAGGGGCGAATTTACCAGTTTACAAAATTGAGAAACACGTAGTTAACGAACACTATCAAAACGGAACAAATCCTAGAAAATTATACATGGCGAGAAACACGACTCTAGGTGCATTGTCCATTACCTTAAAATATGGGGATTATTCTCAGTAAAAGATTCTTCAAAATAAAGGGTTTTCCAAAAGAGGTGTTATTTGAAAAGCCCGCTATTTCGGTAGATATCACGTTTGAAGCTGTCATTTTTTGACATTTGACAAGTAGAAACTACGTCATTAATAAAAATGAAACGATACACGCTTCAAGAACCTTGTCGGATCGCAATGAAGAAATTGGTGAAAAAATTCGAGATCTTGGGACAAGTTAGTGATGTGAAGAATAAAACCCGTGCACGTCGCTCGAGAACAGCCGAAAATATAGCTGCTGCGCCGCGAAAGTGTTAAAGGAAATCCAGATTTGTCCATGCCTCGTCGTTCTTGGAAATAGGGATTCCACAAACGTCATAACACCGTATTTTGCATAAAGATTGGGTCTTATAACTTATGAAGTTCAGTTAACACAAGAACGGAATCCATCGAAAAATCATCTTGAGTGATGAGGCCCATTTCCACCTCGGTGGCCTCCTCAACAAGCAGAATTGTCGCATCTGGGGCTAGGAAACCCAAGAGTTATTGTTGAAAAAACCTCTCTATCCGCAACGTGTGACTGTTTGTGTGCGGTTCATGGTCCGGCGGAGTCATTGGACCACTTTTCGGAAAATGAGGCGGGAGCAACAGTTACGGTGAATGGATTGCTCCCTATAGAGAGATGATCAATGATTTTTTATGGCCGAATTGGATAGTACTGATCTGGACAACGTTTACATTCAACAAGACGGCGTTACGTGCCCCACAAGCAACGAACCATTGGTCTTTTGCGGGAAAAGTTTCCGAACCGTGTTATCTCTCGAAGAGGTGATTACAATTGGCACACGAGATCTTGTGATTTAACACCTTGCGACTTCGTGAAAGAGAAGGTCTACGCCAATAGCCCAGCGTCGATTCAAACCTCCAAAGATGGAATTCGTGAGGGCTATCGAGGACATAGGGCAGCCACTTCGTGAGGCTATCGAGGACATAGGCAGCCACTTCGCGATTTGGTTATGGAAAATTTTCATTAAAAGGATATGGTCCTGTAAGCGTGGTCGGGTGGTCATTTGCTTTATGTATTTCCCACTATTAACGGCATAAACTTCTTGTTCATAATGAAATATACACATCCGATAATTTTTATTGAAAAATGGCATTTTTTCTTTTAATATCAAAATAACACCTTTTATTGGAGAAAAACCCTTATAATCAATAAATGTCAATTATAAAAATCATATATTTATTGAAAATTAAATTTCTTCAAGGGTGCATTCTGAAAGTTTGCCACAGGCGCTAGAATCTAGTTCCGGCTCAGGCAATATGCCCCATATCTACTCTTTTAGATTATCTGATGTTACTTCAAACCTGAAGCAGGCTATCATTCAACAATATGTGAATATAAAAAAAATATATTCGTTCTAAACACTTCCATTCGGCTATATCGATACCGATATGAGTACCTAATTGCTACATGTATTTTCAGTTGAATAAAGAGATGAAAATCATTCGAACCCAATAAGCAGAGTAGGTTTCATCATTCTACATATATTGTCGATAGACCAAATGTTGGTACACAGTTAACACAGTAGCGCTAACGTCCAGACATCAGCTGATATATCCCATTCGACCTCTACAACTTTCTAAAAATAACTAACCAATCATGTCGAATCCAATCTAACCAAAGACCTAACTAATGGACTGTTTGGTATGCTCGTACCTCAAAAGGTACGTTGACCCTTAA
>CM024239.1:32728306-32799450 GCA_013421045.1 Propylea japonica
TTTTACATTTCTATTTTTGGTTTTAATGCTCAAAATAAATTTGGATATCATATCATTTCAAATGACAAACATGATTGAATATAGTTTCGAAGTGGGGATAATAAGATATTCGTTTTCCTTAACTTTTTCATACAATAAATCAACTTTTATTCAAGAGCTACAAAAGTCTGAAAATATAAGATGTCATGAAGGGTTGTGAAGATTTCGATACATCCTCTCTCATATTTTCACCATTGATATCAAGAAGAGAAATTCAGATTAGAAGCTGTTAAACATGACCACTTGAAGTGAGTTTTATGCCAATGGTAAAAACATAAGAATGAAAAATCTTCACATTCATACATCTATGTTTTCAGTATATGCTTATTAGATATCTAACCTTTCAAATGGAAGGTAATCTATTGATTTGTTTTTCGATGTATTTAAAGCCATTGATCACCCTTATGTTTCTCCTTTTGTGAGTTGGTTTAGACTAGACGAGTGTTCACAGAATGATCGGACATAATTGTTTAATAACTTTATATCACATTTCTATGAGCTGCAGGTAGGCTTTAGCGTGAAAATAACAACATTCATCAGCATAAAGAACTATCGAAATTTTCCTCCGAATGATTAATTTGTTATGATTGATTTATTATTATTCGAACTAATCGGCACGAAAAAACGGCAAGACAGCAACAAAAACTTCGTTAAACCTCCGTGATATCTCAGCTGTACACCGGCCATCAATACCTCGGATTTTCTCAATCGAAAAAATCAATCACGTTCAACCTACTAGGTATAGGAAAGCGTCCCGACAAGAAAAAAAGGCGAATATCGATATAGATATCCACCAGATATTGGTGTCATTGTTTTCCTTGAGTCTTCCTGAACAACATTAGTGAAACCAACAAATGGCGGTCTGCATTAGTTTGGAAAATATGGACCCCCAAAGTTCCAAAAATGTTCCATCTTCACGTCGCTTTTTTCACTATAAAACCACATATTCACTGCTCCAATTTAGTCTATATCTCACCTTTGAACATTCAAATAACTATTCGAATAGTTTCATTTCAGGTATATACAATAATTAATGCAGAAACATCGAAATTCTACAGATATCACAACGAAAGCCCGCCGTTCTTTATGGTATGTTTGGCACCACTGCTCCGTCCTCCGGCGAGTGACATATCAAATGATGGCGGGAATTACGGGAAGGCATCGTATCATATTCGCGCGAATGAATCTGCGGCAGTGCCAAATCCACCATTAAAAACGTCGGGCTTTCCTTAGAATTTGTGGATATGTGGTGCCTCTAGAATTCGATGTTTCTGCATTAATTATTGAATATACCTGAAATGAAACTAATTAAATAGTTATTTGAATGTTCGAAGGTGATTTATGGACTAAATTGGAGCAGTGAATTTGTGTTTTAATAGTGAAAAAAGTGACGTGAAGATGGAACATTTTTGGAACTTTGGGAGTCCATATTTTCTAAACTAAAACAGACCGCTACCTGTTCGTTTCATTAATGTTGTTCAGGAAGACTCAATGAATACAATGACACCAAAATCTGGTCGATATCTGCTGGTCACCGAAAT
Organism: Propylea japonica; assembly: GCA_013421045.1. NCBI lineage: Eukaryota > Metazoa > Arthropoda > Insecta > Coleoptera > Coccinellidae > Propylea > Propylea japonica. Next base: position 32,729,887 of record CM024239.1, read on the forward strand.
TCGATATTAACCGAAAAAAATATCGGCAAATCGCAAACGGTCCAAAGAAATCTCCCAAGTCCATTATCCAGGAATATCGTAAATCTCCGCTTCTAGACAACTATTCGGACATGACGTAGCCGAAAGGTAGCCCACGTGCCACCTGAAATTGTGCCAACAAAACCCGAGGGGTGCCATAAACAAATTTAGTTCTCAATATTTACTGAAAATAATCCACAGGTATCCTAGAGGAGCGCGCCGTTACGGCCAATGAGAATTAAAGCGTGAAATTTTCTACGACAATCTCGTGTTTACAGCGGACAGGTCAGATTCGGTTCCAAAGAAAAATGTGAGTCAAGGACGGAGTTGTTTGATTTGTGAAATTCGTTTCGGAGCAATAGAGTCAGTTCTGGTTTTTCAGTATTGGGAATTGTGATAGGTTTCCGCCTGAATGGGAATGTTCCACTTCAGTTTTTAAAGAATATTTCCCTACTGTCTGAAATTCTAAACCGGGTGGCCCATCACTGACGCATGATCATTTTGAGGATGTAAATGATATTTTGAAATTTTTTTTGTGGTGAGTGTAGGGTAAGCAAAAGCACAATTTATCATTTCCATATATACAGGGTGTTTCAATACGAAGTTGTAGACCAAAGTTACACTTTTTTCAATGTGACACCCTATATAAGATCCCAAAAATGGAAAGGCAAGCTCAAATATGATGATGTTTCTTCAAATCACTTTGTACATTTAATGCACCATTTACGAGAAAATCGCGAAAAATTTAAATATGGAGTCATTTTGAATAGTAATGTATGAAGGAACCAGTTACGCAAGTGATACAATGTTTTTTGAGTAGACATATTAGCTAGTCCCAAAAAGAGAAAAAATTGCATTCTGGAATTTACATAATGATCATAATTCGAAAATTTTCGAGTCAAAATTTTTTTAGTCAAAATTATTGTGAGTCAAATTTTTGTCAGTCAAAATTTTTTGGGTGAAAATTTTTGTGAGTCAAAATTTTCGTGAGTCAAAATTTTTTAAAGACAAAATTTTTGTGAGTCAAAATTTTTTGGGTAAAAATTTTTGTGAGTCAAAATTTTTGCCAGTCAAAATTTTCGACCTTCGAAAATTTTTTCACAAAACAAATTTCCACCTCAGAAAATTTTCTTCCGAGAAAAATTTTGACCCAAAAATTTCACCTCAGAAAATTTTGACCTAAAATTCTCTTTCGGGAAATTTTTCTTTAGAAAAATATTTTTCATTTTTCAAAAATTTTTTTCAGAAAATTTTGCGATAATTTTCTCTGGAAAAAAATTTCCTCCAGAAAATTTTTTTTTCAGAAAAATTTCCTCTCGAAAAAATTTCTCTTCGGAAAATTTCGACCTGAGGAAATTTTTTTGAAGAAAAATTTTAACCTCAGAAAATATTGACCTCAAGAAATTTCGACCTCAGAAAATTTTTACCTCAAAAAAATTTGGCCGCAGGAAATTTCGATCTCAGAAAAATATTTTTGGGTTCAAATTTTTGGATCAAAATTTTTTTTGGATTAAAATTTTTGAGTCAAATTTATTTTTGGATCAAATTTTTTTGGATCAAAATTTTTGGATCAAAATTTTTTTGGATCAAAATTTTTTTGGATCAAAATTTTTTTGAGTCAAAATTTTTCAGAATCAAAATTTTTGATCAAACTTTTTTCGGATCCAAATGCGATAATTGCACTGTACACAAATTGGAAGGTAAGTCAAGGAATATTCCCTCAAATTTAACTTGCATCAAATTAACCGGAATATTCGCTCATGTCAAAAAAATTTATGCAAATTGCAAATGGAGTGCAGTTGTAGCAAAAAAACAGCGATAGTTGCATTGTGGTAAGAGAAAAAGCCCTGCGATAATTGCAATGGGACAAATTGACATGTGAATCGGGGAATATTCTCCCGAATTGAACTCGGGTATCAAATTAACCGAAATATTTCCCTCTTATCGAATATTCCATGTCAATGAAGTGCAGTTGTTGCAATATTTTACAGCAATAGTATCATTGTAATAAGCGAAAAAGCAGTGCAATAATTGCAATGTAGACAAATTTACATGTAGGTAGGGAAATATTCCCCAGAATTATACTCCTGCATTGAAATAACCGAATAACTCTGAATTCCAGTTTTTCGTCACTGAAAAAAATGCATCGGTAATATTCATTTTTAGAAATTCATGCACACTGATGCAAAATTATCGAAAATTTTTGAAATATTGAGTTTTCAAAAAAAAGACAAAAAAATTATAATTGAGATCAGGGTGTCGATTCATGAATTATGTCGTGTTCGCGAATCGACAAATGTCGACAACTTAGTAGGGAAGTTGGTCGACAATTGTCGAATCGCGAAAACGACATTTTTCAGAGAATCACCCCCAGGGAATTCCTGAAATCAATCGCTCAAAGCTATTCATTTCTGAATTCAACTTTCTTATCCAATGCTTCCCTATTCCTTTTCTCAATCTCAATCTGCGCCAACGTAATTGAATTCAAATAACCTACAAGTATCGCCCCCTACATATCAAAGCTCGAACTACACCTACAAATTCGAGTCACATTCAACATGAATTCAAGCGAACTACAGAAACTCCTATGAAAAACGCCCCACAGAAAAAAAGTCGATATTTTCGAAAATTTCCCCGAACTATTCATGCGAAACGTTGCCACATTTATCGAATTTACCGCATTTAGCGTACATGTGTGTATTTCTGAGACTGGGTTATGATACCGCTTGCGTGCATAATGAGCTTGGGCAATTATTATTCGTGATAACTAGTACTGTGTCCTTGACACACTTGTTCGCCGAGTGAGAATGCGGTTAGATATCTTGATGGTGTTCGCCATTCTGAGTTGTTGTTGTTTGTCTCGCAAGTGCTTTAATGGGATGATTAATCGTTGATAATATTTTTACTTTCGTCTGCTTAAATAATTTTTCCGAAATGGAAAAAAAACGAGAAATGTACTGGTTGAGGTTGGAATCTTCTACGCACTGGGTTATCAACGGGGATGCCACATGTGCTAAGATTTCTGAAGATCTACCGAATTTAGTTACAGTCTATAATTTTTCTGCTGAGGTAATAAGTTCAATATTCAGAAGTATTCAGAAGCACTACAAGAAATGTCAGAACTCTACTGGAACATAGAAACATAGAAATTTATTCATGTCAAATGTATGTCTTGTGCAAAATTAGAATGTATACACAATTCATATTGAGATCGTCGGAAAAATCTTGTAATCAACTTGGTTATTAATCTAGTGACTAATGATCTCGAACTATCATAAAATATCTTAACCATTAGTCGCTGTCTTAATAACCTTGTTGATTAAATAACTATTATCTGGAATGCGACAGTTTCGATAATATAACTTACTATAAATGCAATCAATTTAAGTTTGAAGGCATCTGGCAAGAACTTAGAACCGTACTAATGATCTACCTATAGTCAAAGTGATTTCTTAGATTTTTACAAATTAAATAACAAAAACAGGTTTATCAAAAATTAATTATGAATACCTTCCATACCTGTCATGTCAATCGAGACTCCCGTTTCTAGTCATTCAAAGTACACTCACCTGAAAAAAGAGGATCAAAATCAAAATTATATACGTATGTATTATGATAGAAGTGAAATACTTAGTTTCCGCTTAAATAATATTTTAACATGTTAGTTATTTTGAAGTTCTTTTATAATTCGGCAATTGTTTTTTTCATACTGGTGATTGGTCTGTCCAAGTATATTTTTTTGTTATCTTTGGTTATTTTATGACTTTTCTCATATATTTGTCTGCAGATGCCAGAAAATGACCCTACCTTCGGAAGGTAGCTTTTCAATAAACTTTTTGAGAAGACACGAAAATTTTCATTTCCATAATTTATTATCGATTATCTTCACAAAAATTCTGGGCAGATCATTGGAATGAGCAAAAAACCTGAAAATTCCAATGTATTGGAATTAGTTATTTTTAATACAATTGTAAAATACATTTGTATCCTTTTCTCAATTCGAAATACAGCTATAAAATGGTGAGGTTTTTAATATACGAGTATTTTACAGTTTACCGAATTTCAGTATGACAGAATGAACAGATGTGATGTAGAATCAGGAATAAAATTAGGAAATACATTTTTGAATTTTAGGTAAAAGTAATAGAATTTCTAGAAAACTTTTTAGGTTTTCACCCCCGGTCTATGAAACAGAAATAATTAAAAAAATTTAATTAAGATGAAATGCTCCTACTTAAATCTTTGCACTCATTTGTCAGGAGCAAATTGGTTTTGATTATATGATGAACTGGAACAACACAAAGATCCTAATGACGGAACCTGATAATTAAAAAAGGAAAATAAAGGAATACACATGTATTTTGTTAGATGAAGTAGATAACTTGGCTAATTGTTCTGTTGGAATAGATCGTATTAGGATTGATTTATTGAAGAAAGAAATGACATCAGGAAATTTCAAAATCAACATCTCTATGTGTTGACAACTTCCAATCTCAATATTCTCAATTAAACTGCAAACGAAAATATACAAAATTCCAAAGATTTTACAAGTTTGTCTAAAAAAGGAGTCTGATATAGACACCGAAACGTTACATTATCCTTTTCATTTATTCCCTTTTATAGTTTCACTGTTAGGCAACAATTTTTTCAAAACCAATTTGCTCCTGACAAATTAGTGCAAAGATTTAAGCAGGAGCATTTCATCTTCATTGAAAATACTTCAATTATTTCTGTTTCAGAGACTAGGAGTGAAAACCTAAAAGGTTTTCTAGAAATGCAAAATCCTTCCAGATTATACAGGGTGTTTCTGAATTGATACGAAAGATTTAAGGGGAAGATTCCTCAGAATATTTTATGAAAGAAAGTTCCCATAAATGTAGTTCCGGAAATGCATTGTTTCCAAGATACAGGGTATTGAAGTTTTACTTGAAAACTGACTGAAAAAGTGGTACGCCACTGAGATTTTTTCAACTTACAATTATTTTTGAATTATTCGTTCAATTTATGACAAAAAATCTCTAAAGCGTTTTATTCGTGTGGGGTTCCGTTTTTATGTAAAAAAAGAAAACATCTTGACGTAGTATCTCTACTACATAATGTGTTAAAGTAACGACAAATACGCGTTAAGATGTTTGATTTTCTTGAATAAAAACGGCACCCCACACGAAAAGAAAGCAGAAGAGATTTTTTATCACAAATTGAACGAAGAATTCAAAAATAATTGTTAGTTTAAAATATCTCAGGGGCCTACCACTTTTTCAGTCAGTTTTTAATTAAAATTTCAACACCCCGTATCTTGGAAACAATGCATTTCCGGAACTACATTTATGGGAATTTGATTTCATAAAATATTCTAATGAATCCCCTTAAATCTTTCGCATCAATTCAGAAACACCTTGTATTTCAATCGGTATCTAAAAGTAATACGAAGAAGCCAACTTCATTCTTCCGCCCCATAGAACTCTCCAAAATACATTTCTCCCGATTTAATTGAAAATAATTAATATGAAAGAAGCAACAACAAAACAGAAGATTCTGCATGTCGACCTTGAGTTGTTGATTATTTATTTCGTCAGTCACCTTGAAGCGATCCGTTTATTTTAGTTAAATTGTGCAACACAACTAACACGGAGAAAGTGACTCATAATTATGATACTACCATTCAGTTATTCCATTTGGTAATAGTCTGCAAGAAAATTTTCAATTCATTTTTATATACGAAATATCTTGTGTGTGAAACAGGTTACCAATAATTCGTATGGGCGGATTTTACGATTGTACACCCACGCTGTTACGAAATTTTATCGTTTGCCTAATATGAAATTGGCCGTTAGCCCCCCCAAGAAAAAAATTGAGACATGCCTCAGAATTATAAAGAGCATATCTCAGACGAGCTACACCGTAAATTTATCATCCCATAGTGATTGGAAAAATTTTCCGAAACACGTCAAATGATTTTGTTTGGGGGAACGTCTTTTGACTTTTTTCATTGAGGCCCCTCAAAATTGGATAAGCAAGAGAGGTTGAGTGATACTTCATTCGAAAGGTCTTGGAATCCTTTTTAAAACGGTTTAAGAAAAGCGTAATTTGATGAACCGTTGTCGCCAAAAATCAATTTTTTAGCTCAAATGAGCCACCTCACATTTTGGTTATTTAAAAAAAATTTCTGAAGTGAAAGAAAAAATTATCTCAAACAATGAATGAAAAAATCAAATTATTTCCTTGTGTTGCCCTCATTTTTTGTTCTTAGGGGGTACATCTGTTCATAATAAAATTATTCGATCATTAAATTTATTCAAAACCATTTCGTTTGAAATTTTAAAATTAATTTTGGTTCATGCATTGCAAGAACGTTTTGAGTTGGTTAGCCAAGATCAAAATGACATAAAATAACCATTTTGACATGAGTTTGTCACACGTTTTTATCATTATTCCGAAATTGAATTCGATATTTAGAATGAAATACCACTGTTTAAATCTATGGGAGATGATTACCCTTCAGTAGGGTCCTGTAGCGGTCTAAGAAGAACAGAAGATTCGAAAATCATCACTCGGAAGGACAGACCTGGTTTAAAACACCCTCCTGGCTCGAGAGCAAGAATTAAGTATGTACTTTGTATCTGAATATTGAATATATTTATTCGAATAGTTTTAAGTTTCAATTTTGTAAAAACGGCGAGACAGGGTTTTTTCTACTGAGATTTTTCCCTGAGCTCTGGTATCATACGACAGAATAGTATGGTACCCCGTTTTGCACTAACCTCAGCTAGGGTTTCATGTAGGTATTGTATTTTGTTGTTGTTGAATTCAAAAAAATAAATAAATAAAGCAAAACCAAAATTAATTTTTTTTTTAAAATACCCGAAATATTCAAAGTTCATTTGATCTAAAAAAATGATTTATGGCGATAACGGTTCATCAAAATTACGCTGTTGTAAAGATGACCTTTCAAATGAAGTATCACTCGACCCCTCTACCCTTTTCAATTTTAAGGGGTTGGAGCGCCTCAAATATACGTTAAAAGATGTCCCCCAAACAAAATCATTCGATGTGTTCCGGGAAATTTTTCCAATCACTATGGGATAAGAAATACAGGTTTGGAAATTCACATCTGAAATATACGATATACAATGCATCAGACAGAGAATTTTTCCCTCCAGTTGCACAGATGAATAGTCGAGACAATCACTTGCTGTAACACACTGAATTCAGTTGTCTTACTTCATTATTCTAGTCTTGTCTCTCTCTTATCGCAGTATGGTAGGGAACCCGCACTTCACGTATAGAATTTTTAATTTGTCAGGCTGCCCGTAATACTCGATTCAAGTATTTACTGTTGCCTACCATACTAAAGAATTACGCTCCTCTAAACGTTAAGAGAGAGACAAGACTAGAATAATGAAGTAAGACAACTGAATTCAGTGTGTTACAGCAAGTGATTGTCTCGACTATTCATCGGTGCAACTGGAGGGAAAAATTCTCTGTCTGATGCATTGTATATCGTATATTTCAGATGTGAATTTCCAAACCTGTATACGGGGTGGCTCGTCTGAAATGGAACACCCTGTATAGATTTGTGTGGTACTTAGGTATTATTAAGATAGTATTTGAGTTGTTTCTATCATTTTTGCTTCTTGCATTAAACTTTTTGAATTTGTTGAGATTTCAGAATAACTGCATTCGAGTATCGCTTGATGAGGCCTTTCTGAATTTCTAGTGTTAATGACCTGTTTAGCCCACCAAAGCTACTAAGCTCATATCATCGCTGTTCTCGACTTTAAAAGAATTCCTCCGATATTTGTTGTACTATACAGGGTGAGTCTTTGATAAGTACATATATTTTAACGGTAGGTTCCTGAGGTCAAAAGAAACACTTTTTTTCTCTACCATTTTTTCCGATTCGGCCTAAATAAGAAGATATGGCCCTTTTTTGTTTTCAGAATGAGCTATGCCGCCACTGGTAAACTAACCACTGAATTTTTGCAAGTACGAGATATAGCATTCAAACCTTTGAAAAAAGCTATTGTATCAAAGAAACGAGTAGATATACCATTCGAAATTATCAAATAAGCTGCTGTATTAAAGAAAGAAATAATAAACTCACTTTTTCAATACCAGTTGTATTTCTAATGCAATAATCGATTCATCCAAAATTTTGCTGGTGATGAAAACAGAATATTCAGTTCTTGATGTATACTTCATTTATGATTATATCTGATTAACTTTTAAACCATCTATTTTAGCTATAGCATTCATATCCAATATCTCTTGAAATCTTCCGTGCAAGAGTTTCCGAAATTCCGAAATCAAAACAACAACTCGACCATAACACGCATGACATTTCACGTTCATAAAAACCAGTTGGGCGATTGAATTTCAAGGGGTGTCCGCATGGTTAAAGTCACAGAAGTGACACTAGATTCTTTGACATCGGTGTTCTGTGGTCAGTTTGTTTTTCAAAATCATACGACTTCATGAATAATAACTTATAAGGTCATTTTCGTAGTAATAAATATGATGAATAAATGAGAAATAAATGTATTCTAACGTAATGTAAATTTGGATCAACGTATGTCAAAGCTCAACGAAACAAAATTGCAATAGGTACTTCGAAAGTGGTGTGGAAATTTGCTTGAAAAGATAAGGATTACACTGAAGAAGTATAGAGGTGAGCTTATTCATTGTAACCCCATTTTTAAAGAAAATCCGCTAGTTCTCTTACCATTCATCATTCCAGATAACAAATTCTCGAAATATTCTTGAAATTTGTCAAAGTGACCACATAGGGAAAATTGAATTCTGTGAATATTTCCGACAGAGTTGCATTCAGCCAAAGTACCCAATTTTTCGAATTTTTAAGATTTTTTCTTTCTTTCAACATCGAATTACTCGGAATTTTGTAGTCGGGAAAGATTAATCATATTCATGAAAAACTAGTTTCAAAATCATTCCATTTGAAGGAATCGTTTTGCGAGATATTACTGAAAATTTATGCTTTTCATGGATTTTCAACAGCCTGTATCTTTTTAACCAGGCCGAATCGGAAAAAAATGGTAGAGGAAAAAAGTGTTTCTTTTGACCTCAGGAACCTACGGTTAAAATATATGTACTAATCAAAGACTCACCTGTATACCGCGATAATAAATGGAAATTTAGCAAATCCGATGTCTGTCAGCTTAAGCAAGGTCGTTGTTAACCCCTCCGACCAGGCGACCTTGGGAGTACGTTAAAAATAATTCGGTGACCGAAATCTGATTATGGTATGGAGAATCGCACTTGAGGTCATTCCGTCCCAGATACCCAGTACACTAGACCCACTTTGCCGACGCCGACGTCGTCAATTTTCATGGACGACCAGTCGACGGTGCGTAGCCATCGAGATAGAATAGAGAGGAGACGCTATGACATAAAATTTAGTACATAAGGGAAAATAGTACCACTGGGTGGGGACCAATATGGCAGAAATTTCAGGGTTTAATAAGTTGCCAATTTTTTCTTTCCACAAATTTCACCCAAAAAATACGACATGTTGGGTCTTTAGGAAACCTGTTCAAATAAGGTCAATTGAATATCAAATAAACAATTTTTCTTCAGGCGGTACTATACACATATAAAAAGATATCAGATTAACAAGACAGACTTGCAAAAATTTCGAATGCGGATCTGTTCAGTACTCATTCCTACCTGTGATATGTTTTTCCTCTAATTTTCTTCTTGTCTGTCTCGTCTCTGCTTGAAAAAAGCCTTACAGCACACGATAACATTTTATTGTGTATTATTAAGCAGAAAAAATCACAATTAATTAGAAAAAGGCGCAAGAATCACCATTCCTCCAGAAAATTTAACGATTGTCAAATTTGACGTTAAGGTGGTAGGAATATGGTGGATCTGATACCACCTTTATTTCAACGATGACAACTCTATACTAGATATCCTATCTCTATGTGCGTAGCCGATAGACGTACCATCACAAAAATTGAAATCGTGTTTGAATTTTGCAATTCCCATCATGTTTGCTAACCCGTAATCTCTACTAATGGGTTAAGATTGCTACTTTGGGCTTCAATTTAAAAAAACAATTCAGAAAAAGCCCTGAGCAGGTGCTTTTGACCGCTCTATCATTAGTGGAGCAATTAGGTTATTAACTCAAAATTTTGTACAGGACTTAAGATTGAAACTAAATATAAAAACTGCAAAATCGCAGCACGATCGGAAAAATATTCTGGAAATTATTCAAAAACTGAAATATGTAAAAACTTGACGAGTAAAAAAAATAAAAGTAAATGGTTCTGATGATGCGATACTCTCGAAATTTTGCATGAACATTTAGTATACCAATCTCAATACACAAAATGAATTTCATTCGAATGGGACTTCCTGTTATGAAAATATAAAGATTCTTCTTTTCAATATTCCAATTTGTTAACACTGTTAACACTATGGCCACAAAATTTTGCATGAGGCTTATTATAAGGATATTGCATATTGCCGAAAATTTAATTTCGATTGGTTTCATTTTGTCTGAGATATCGAGGAACAAAAATTTTATGGAAAACCCTGTACGATTTGGCTAGTTAATGAACTTAACCACGGTGTTTAGGAACCAAATGCACCCTAAAAATCTCAAGTCTCTAGGACAATCCCTTCGAAAGTTATCTAGCTAACAACCCTATCGCTTGCGACCAATTTCTGCTCAGAATTAGAAAATTACAGACATTTGGGCAGAACAATATAAAACGGGCGCTCTAGAAATGGTTCCTTCAATACTTTCGTAGATTACGTCGATTTTACAAAACGCAATTCTGGTGTTGTGAGATGTAGTTAGGTGTAAAATTTCTCGATATAAATGCACGATGTTTTATGAATAGTATTATATGTTTCACGTGGAATAAACAAGTAAATTACTGATGCTGAAAATTTATTCAAAATAGGTCAATGCTATCCAGTATTGCGTTTCAGTTTACAACCGATAAATTTCATAGGAATTATTATTGAATTAAAATTGTAAAATAAGATTAATTTATACTGGGAACATTAGCATACTTAGAAATCAATCAGTGGGTTACTTAAACGTTTATCCCATCATTTTTAATTATAGCAATCAGATGAAAATGACGAAAGCTAGAGCTGATGAAGATAGAAGTGAATTCCCCAGACCTATGCGAAATTTTCCAGTTCAAAATGGACGTTTATGGTATGTATTGGCAGTTTTCTGAAACTGTGCCAAGTAAATTTACCTATTGTTAGATCATGATCATCGTTTGATATCGTCATCGAGGTCATGGATTGCCAGATTTGACTTTCATCGAGACTTGTACATTATTTCAGGAATGCATCGATTAAAAAGTTTTTACCATTTTCTCAATATTCGAAATTTGCTTTTCAGAAAAAGAATAGTGACGCGCAAATTCGTATCGTGCCATCAGAAAATTTTAAAAAAAGTCTAAGCGATGTAGATTCGACACTTTGATTATCAATGTTTTCATTGTTGGCAGGTACACATGGTTTTCCACGAATGTGTGAAAATACACTCACTGGCAAAATAATCGATCCACTCAAAAAATTGATGAAGTTTGTTAATTTATAAATATGTTATCTCAAGTCCGATTCGATTGAATTTTTTTTCAATTGTAGGTATGTTCATCCTTAATCAATCACCAATTTTGAATTTCAAGAATACTCTGCGTACATTATTTTATACAGGGTGAAACGAAATCTGTTTTTTTACCCTAACTTCAGAACCACCCCTGGTGTGTTCCAGTTGCTCCATCGTGTGATTTCTTTTTTCATCATCAAGACACATCTTCTCTTGAAAATTGAATTCTTTATTCATAACAATAGCTCAATTTTTGTTGAATATCAGAGTTTTCAGAGCAACATTAAACTGCACAATTTCGCTATGGCTATGAAAGTACCTCTACAGATTTAACCTTGAATCAGACGTTTGAAAATAAACAGAAAACTGAGTGAAAACATGAAACAAGAGAAGTTTTAGCGAGACATGTTACGTATGCACCGTTAATTGGAGATTATTTCGTGCTAATGTTTTATAATGCCCAACCGCATGTGGCTAGGATTGCCAGGGAGTATTTAGCAGAAGTTGATATCCAAGAATTCAATTGGCCTGCTCTAAGCCCAGATTTGAACCCTATTGAGCAAGTTTGGACGCTCTTGGGGAGAAATTCGACCTCGCGTACCAACTCCTGATATTTTGCAGCAGCTTAGTGATGCTCTAATTGATTCAAAACCTTAATGAGGACATGCCGAGACGAATTGCACCTGTTATCTGCGTCTGGGTGGAAAACACGTTATGTTTTTGACTTAGTTTTCAGTTTGTTTTCATTAGGTCAGAATTTAGAATGAATTTGTTGAAATACTGTTGAAGTCTCAGCGAAATTTAATGTTTTACTGAAAACCCTGTATCTTCAACAAAAACTGAGCTATTGTTATAAATGAATAATCAAATTGTCAAGAGAATGTGTCTTGATGATGGAATAAGAAATCACACGGTAGAACAACTGAAACACACCAGGGGTGGTTCTGAAGTTAGGGTAAAAAAACAGATTTTGTTTCACCCTGTATAAAATGACGTAAACCGAGTTTTCTTGAAATTCAAAACTGGTGATTGATTAAGGATGAACATACCTACAATTGAAAAAAATTCAGTCGAATCGGACTTGAAAAAGCATATTCATGAATTACCAAACTTCATCGATTTTTGAGTGGATCGATTATTTTGCCGGTCAGTGTATTTTTGAGAACTTAATTTCATTTTAGGGGGAGACAAAGCCCTCTTTAATTCACATGATTTCAACTCTGAAAATAAAAACAAATTTCGAAATAAAATCTAATTTTTATGAAAAGATTTAAATCGATCGACCAGGTGAATATTAAATCATCGTTATTCTATCATCGAACTCGTGTCGTTCGCGATGATGGCCTCGGCGGTCTCGAGTGTCGTCTAATCGAAATCGAAAGTGAATCGAAGAAACTAGCCCGTTTACCGAATTTGGAGAACATGCGGGTCCGCTTCAGTCGCCTTTTTTCACAGGTACCGACCCGCCTCCTTCCGACCTACTGACCCACTGACTGTTATCGATCTTTTTTCACTTTCGTTATGATCCATTTATTCATCGCTATTACACAACGATGGCTGTAGGTTGCCGCTGACCGAGACATCTATGTGTTTCTTTGAATCAGATGTTTTTCGCGGAGCATCGAAAGACGAATTTTCGAATTGATGGTGGTATTCTGCTTTTCATCTGTAACTGGCCGTCTTACAGATTCGTAAATAATGCAATTCTGGAATGGTTCCTGTAACTTTCTTATTTACAGTGTCACTTTTAAACTACTCATCGAAAAACATAACCTTCAATCGTAAGATTTGATCATCGAACTTCATGTATTATGAGTAAATGGTTTTGATTTGAATTTGAAAATACATTTATCTGAATGTAGTCTGCGGTTGCTTCTTTCATCATCAATAAATTGAAAACAGGAAAGCAAAAAATTTCTGGGTTAAAATTGCTGTAGAGCATTTATGAAGTTTATAATACACTGGTTCTTTAATCTGAACGTGTTCACAAACTGGCATTCGGCATTTCTTCAATCTAAACATTTTCTGGGCATCCGGCATTTCAAATGGAATCATTTGATCACGCAACCTTTTCCTACAAATCCTCATAAAGTTCCTACTTTAAAAAAGAATTATTTTCAGGTCATGTGTATTATTGAACAATATTTTTCCTGTTATGATTTTCTTCGGATAACAATGCAATAAACAAAGCTATATTATTTTTATTCATCATGAATTTCTTATATTAAAACGTTGGTGTTCGTCCTAAAATAAAAAATAAACAAACCATTCAAAGTAACCTCATTTTCTGTAAGCTGCAGATTCCTTAGGAGGTCCAGAATTGCAATTTTCCTGTAAGCTTATGAATACCACCATAAGTTGAATCCACATTGCATCGAGAACAGAACCCCTCGCAATTGCATCGAACACCATCGACGCGTTGCATCGATGTGTGCTTTTTAGCACACACCTCATCGTGTGCTTTTTAGCACACACCGTTACATCGCCGTGTAGTAAAATCACACAATTCTGAAGATTTTCCGAGTTTGTCTGAAGAAAGTGTCTTATATAGACACTGAAACGTTACATTATCCTTTTAATTTATTTCCTTTTTCAGTTTTACTGTTAGGCATTTTAGGCAACAATTTTTTCAAGACCAATTTGCTCCTGACAAATAAGTGCAAAGATTCTCGCAGGAGCACTTCACCTTTATTGAAAATTTTTTGATTATTTCTGTTTCAGAGACTGGGAGTGAAAACCTATAAAGTTCTTAAGATATATTTTATCAGTGTTTCGAAGTTCCGTTCGCTTGTTGATGTGGTTGCATCTCCACCTAATCAACATCTTCGCGACCTTCTGTAAAGCGTTTATAAACATTTTTCGGGACACAGTAGACTCGAAGGCCACAGTCAACATTTCAAGTGCCGTGAAGCACCTTATCTTTTTTTAACACAAAATTTAATAAATTCTTCGATCAATTTCTTCAAACGTCAAAAATTTAAGAACATACAAAAACGTGACTGAACTTTTCAGTTGTCAACAACAACCTTCTTATCCAAATTGGATGATAATGCCCACATATAATAAAAGTATGTGTACCAACAAAATGAAAAAAATCGATAATCAAATGTAAGTACACAGCCCACGAAAATTCAACATTCACCTTTTCTTTTACACCTGAGCTTTGTTTCTGCAGGATGCTTTCAAGATGGTCTATATTTCGAAAAATAATCCATCATCAAGAATTTGACCAGAAATATGTATACTCAATAATTTTGCCTAAAACGAAACTGGAGTCAACGCTTTCAAAGTAGAGGTAACCGAATTTCGGTGAAATTTTTTTATAATTTGTTCGTGTACTTTATCATGTGGAAAATGCTGAATTCATTGAATAAATTGACACTGACTGTTCGATGATTAGTGTTCTCATAGAAATTTTCGACGTTTTAGTTAGTATAGTCCGTTCACGAAGGTTTGAACGCATAGTAGGCGTTTGTTTATTTAGCTGAAGTTGGTAGTAACATAACCTAAAATTTTAATATACACAGTGAAATATGCCAAATTTCCATGGCCAACCGACGGCTCAACCTTTCGTGAACGGACTATACTCTGGCATTCATTAGAGAAATTCATCATTTAAACTTGAAAACAGAGAACAATATTAATCGATTAAAATCAACCAATCAACTCAACTTTGGAGCTGATCTGGTCAACGTTCAAAGAGATACAAGGAGTTAATATAATTCAGAGCATCCATAGATAGCTTTCATAGTTTTTTTATTTATATCTTCGCTTCCAGTATACGAGTTAATCCTTCCATTTTGTATTATCATTTCAAGTAGAAAATTCAGTAGAAAATCCTTCGTCATGAATTTTACATTTTCGTCAAATCGGAATTTGATTTGAATTAAACATACGGAGAATCCATATCAATTCTTGCAAGGTTTTTCCATCAACCCACACGAGTTTACATCTCAAGTATATTAAACTTTTATTAAACTCGCTATTTACCGATTACCATTACCTGCGACTCAAGCAACATGCGTGATCGCAATAATAAATTCGCTCCGTTTTAAATCGCAATCTAAATTCTACATAAGGAATGAGAATTACGTTTAGCTGCCAGGCGTCCTTAACTGAAATCCATATTGAAATCATTTGGGAGCCTTGACACATTATTACATTATAAAGTAGTAGCATTGTCAGTGGGTCAGTGTGCCGAGACAATAAAAATTATCTTATATGTATTTATGTAATTGTTTTTCACTTTCGTTATCGCTGATAAAAGTTTGTTTTGATTCTATTTGTTGAATGAATAATGGGAGGAATATTCTGCGAGAGCGTTTGATAAGGATTCGAGATCTTATAGGACGTTATAGTAAGCTTCCATTTTGGGTAATTATTAATAGTCCTGCCTGTTTTTCATAATGAATATTTCTGAGTAGCTTCATTTTGACGAGACGCCCAACTTTTTCTTCTACGAAAATTCTCGATAGTGAGAGCTAATACAGTATGGAGGCGTCAAAAGTGTTAAATGAGTGGAGGTTCAAATTTTATTACTAACAGCTACTTTATAAATTGAATCTTGAAACAATTTCATTACAAATTGAAAACAATAATTGTCCTAAGAAAATTATGATTCTATCAGAGTGTCCTCCACTCCCAACATAACTCAACAACAAGGTCTAAAAAAATGTTTACTAACTGACTGACTCGATAATCCGGAGAACGATAATCCGGATATTTACTAGTCCGGATTGACGTCAAGATTGTATTATGTCCTTATAATCCGGATTGCAAGACTCAATAATCCGAATTTCCGATCGTTGCATACGTGGTTTACGGTTCTAACTTGTCGTAACTCAATTTCTATGACGACGATCGGGCGGACAATGGTATAAGACAAAAAAAGTCAGACAAGAATAATTAATTAGTGAAATGGAATGGAATGTTTCTACCTCCAAACCATACAGCTTTGATACAGCATATGGATCATAATGATATTAAATTCACAAAACTGAAATACCGAAAAGGCCTTTTAGCACATATTTTTTCGATCCTCGAAGACGGGGATAATGTTAGCAAATGCATTAGAGCATAGAACAATTCGATGAAGTCTGTTTATTCCATAACTCATGGCAATTACTGAAAGATATACGGGAGAAAGCTATTGTTCAGCATTCTTTTTCCCTTACAGTAGAAAACGTAAAATATTTAATTATTCCAAATAATATATCTGTTTTATGGTTTCGATAATAAAGCCTACATTTATTTCAACCGTTTTTTTAAATTACATCTTTACTAAATTGTAAGACGCGGTATTCCGGATTCCTCATTAATCCGGATCATCCCTTGCATTAATTGATCCGGATTATCGAGTCTCTACTGTATTTCCTTATTTGAACTGGTTACATTGTCCTACAAATTGAGCGGTGCGTTTTTCCAGTCCTACGCTCAAAAATTGTCAATTGTTAGTAATCATTTTCAATTGTAGGTTCTGTGGTACAATTCCTGAGGTAGGGCTGGAAAAACGTACCACTCAATTTATAAGACAGTGTGACCAGTTCATAAAGGAAATATTTGCTAAGCAACAATGACAAAATCAGCCGGTAAGTAATAATTTTTTTAGACCTAGTTGTTGATATATGTTGGGAGTGGGGGACACTTTGATAAACTCATAATTTTTGTAGGACAATTATTGTTTTCAATTTGTAATAAAATTGTTTCAAGATTTAATTTATAAAGTAGTAAGTTATAACATTTGAACATTCACTCATACTTTTGACGCCTCCATACTGTATTAGCCCTCACTATCGAGAATTTTCGTAGAGGAAAAAGTTGGGCGTCTCGTCAAAATGAAGCTACTCACAGATATTCAGATTATCATAATTATGAAAAATATGCGCTGACCCATGGACTATAAGCTTTTATTTTTTCGAAAATCTTCCAATAAAACGATTCTGACTGAATTCAGAACGAACATATGCGTAACTGTCTCAATCAATTATTGATCTGTAATTTTTTTTGATATTGAAAAATAAATGAGTCGAAATTTAAATCAGAGTAACTTCGAAACCAATCACCCCATTTTGCAATTACATGAAAGCATATAGACACGTGGATGCCTCAAATCCACCATGGAAATTTCGAGTCCATAACTCGTTTAGTTCGTATCAGTGACCAAAAGTTTACGGTTCATATTCCCCAGTTGAATTTCTCCAATATAGGGGTTACCGTACTCACGGGGTACAGGGTTTTTCACTATAATTTGACCCCCCCTTTAAATTTGTTATTGAAAGAGATACAGAAAAATGTTTTCTACAAAAATTTCACGAAATTGACTGAGGTTTTAGAATATGAATTCACATAATGGAATATATACAGGGTGGCCAACATATTGATGGCAACTTCATTTTTTCAAATGGAACATCCTGTATATTTTTCCATATTTGACTAGCTCTTTTTTCCCTGATTTCGAATACGTGACATATGTTGGTCTATCTCTTTTATTCTGAGTTCCACAGAGTTTCAAATTTTAAGAAAAACCTAGCAAGCTCTGTAATTATTTTTCAAGTGGCAGACCGCGTTTACTGAAATACCCATTTTTGGAGTTATGATAACGTGAATTGGAATATATACAGGGTTAACAACATATTGAATGCAACTACATTTTCAAATGGAACACCCTGTCCTGTATATTCTTCCATCTTTTTATAGGCTATTTCCTCCTGATCTCGAATATATACGCGCATGTGGGTTTGTCTCTTCAATTTTCAGACTTTCAAAGTTTATTAATGATGATACCGAATTCAAGAATATGTGAAATACCTACGAAATTCTTTATATTCAAACAATTTTCTTAAATGTATTATTTTAAAATGAATACTTAACAATTACTTAACTAGATGGTTCTTAAAATTTGAAACTATATGGTGCTCAGAATAAGAGAGATAGACCCACATAAGTTACATATTCGAAATCAGGGAAAAAAGAGCTAGCCAAATATGAAAAAATATACAAGGTGTTTCATTTGAAAAATGAAGTTTCCATCAATATATCGGTCACCCTGTATATATTTCAGTTTGTGCAGTCATATTAAGAAGTCTCAGTTGATTTCGTGAAACTTTTGTATGAACCATTTTTTTGTATCTTCTTTAGTAACAAAGTTAAAGGGGGGGTCAAATTATAGTGAAAAACCATGTACTTCATATATGTATTATGCAGTTTTTGGTTAGTTTAGTTTCATCATTAGGGTTTTACTTTAGTTATTTCGAGCCTTGTATGCTAGCTTATACTGGCCGAAACGTCGAACATAAGAAAAAATAATGAAAATAACCCAAATTAGATATCAATAATGTACGAATTTCCCAGAAAGCGCTCTTAAATAACCCCACAACCATTTATTTCTGATCATAAATCGAGTCAACAATGTTTCCTCTATTCATTTCCACTTGTCCTCTAAGGAACAACCGAAAACCTCGATTGAATGAAATTCAATTCAGAAAACAATCGCCGATAGCCCAAATTCTAATCGTCATGCCAAAATATCCATTCTTATCGTCCTAATTCAAGCCACAGGCTGTCGGTTGTATATTGTGGAATTCAATAGTATTTAATTCTGTTAATCGCTCACTGAATTTTCTGACCTACTGACCCATTCTGAATTAAATGATATTTCCAAATCATTGTTGACCTACTTATTCCGAAATTGAATGATTGAATGAATAATTTTGGTAAATTATATTGGTTCGAAAGGAATGTTTCGTTATTGGTTGATTTCGGAAATAGGAGAATAATTTTTTGTGAGTCTCCGTTAGAAGAAATTATTCTTTCCTTTATGATTGAAAAAAAATAGGCATTTGTTAAAATATACGGTTTTTTACATGTGACAAGACATAGAGTAGTTTTGAAAATCTATTTCTATACTCGTACCGTCTCGCCTTGATGAGGTACAAGCAAGCTTGATAAGTAGTGATAACGATTCACAACAACGTGGCCAGTTGGCACCGATGTAAACTGCGTTTCCACATTCAATCAATGAAATGATGCTAACGCGTACGGCACACTGAACTGGCAATTAATATGGTTTAAATTCGCTTACTTATACAGTGTGTTTGGTCATGACTTAGCGATAATTTAAGGTCATCAAATATACCTAATATAATCGACAAAAACATCCAAACTTGGAAGTTTACCCCCTTAATTTCGGAGTAGACCCCATTTTAAATTTACTTTTTTATTTTCGTTGACCCTTCCAAATAATATCGATTTCTCTGGACATAAAGGTCCTACAGATGCGAAAAAAATGTTTTTTGAAAGATGATACTACCACCCTTCATTGAAGTATAACAATATAAAAACATTTAACTCGAGAAAGCCATAAAAAATTCTTTAAGAAAGTTTTAGTAAAAATATGTACTGATTTTCTTAATTCTTAGTAAATCCGCAATAGTACAAGAACTAGCACATTGAAGTATACTTTTTTTCAATGATTTAACACGCAAGGATATTAGCTACAAAACAACACTAACATCATTTCTGTAAGTTACAAAGTTTGAGAGTTATTGCGGTTCGAACATGATCACTACGCGAGCAAAAGATTTGTGACAGGTCGTCATGAAGGCCACTGCCTGTCTACAGAGCAGAGGCGGCCATTTTGAGCAGTTTTTATTATTGGTTTGTTTGTTTGATCATTGAAAATTATCGAAAGTACAGTAGTGAGGTTTTTTTTTATTTTATCAATTTTTATGTGGGTCATGTTCGAACAGCAATTACTTTCCAAATATGTAACTTACAGAAATTATGTTGGTATCGTTTTGTAGCTAATATCCTCGCGTGCTAGCTCATTGAGAAAAAATTATACTTCAATGTGCTAGTTCTTGTACTATTACGAATTTACTAAGAAAATCAGTACATTTTCTCACTTAAATTTTTTTGAAGATTTTTTTTATAACATTTTTAAGTTATATGTTTTCATATTGTTCCACTTTGATGAAAGGCGGTAGTATCATCTTTCAAAAAACATTTTTTTCACATCTGTAGGACCTTTATGTCCAAAGATATCGATATTATTAGGAAGGGTCAACTAAAATAAAAAAGTAAATTTAAAAAGGGAGCTACTCCAAAACTGAGGGGGTAAACTCCCCAATATGGGTGTTTTTGTCGATAAGATTAGGTATATTTGACGCCCTTAAATTATCTCTAAGTCATGACCAAACACACTGTATAGGTACTTAAATTTCCCGTAAACTGATATTTATGCGAAAATTATTAATATGTACTTGAATGTACTCAGTACTATATTTCTTATTATGCATTGAATGCGAATTATAGCTCGAAAACTATTCGAATGAAATATTCTTTTTTTCTATAATAAAAAAAAATCGAATTATTTTTCTGCGAACATGCTGATAGTTTGAATTTTTGTTCATTGTTAGGGGTGTAATCAGGGTACTTTTCAGCAAAAATTTGAAAGATTTTCACTCATATTCGGTTATTTTATTTATTTTTCAACGTTTCGAGCGATATTCATCTTTTTTCAAGGCTCTCAATAAGTTTTTATAATCTTAAATCTATTATATCTGGAAAAAAATTGAACATATGGAAATGTGCGCATCATCGTATACCTCAGAGTTGTATCCCTATTTTATCGACGCTCTTTATCTACAATTAAAATAACAGCTATATACGTTGAACAAATTCTGAAATAAAGCATATGTATTTCGATTTTTTTTCATTTCAATTGTCTGCTTCAAGAATTCACAAACTTGACATCGCTATTGACGGCTAAATATAAAATTTAGAACCAATATGATCAGTAATTTTGTAAATATTCGAGAAATTGACTTTCACATCTCTGAAATCACTTTGATAGATTTAGCTGAATCCAAAACTAGAGTTTTTTATCAATAATTAATGATTTTATTGAAAAATATTGTTTGGAAGGCCATTTTTTGTGTCAATTTATTGACACTTCAGACTTGGAACTTCCTAAAAAGCCTCTTTTGTTACATTCTGAAAATATTTGTCAAATAACGTTTCAATAAATTCCTCATCATCAAGAATTTCAGCTGGCTTTAATTTGATCATGTGGAGCGCTAATGAATAGCGAAAAAACCTTTTCAAACATATCCCCTCAAAACAACGAGCAAATTCCAAAAAAAAACCGAAACCTATCCATCCTCATCAATCGAAAAGGATTTTTTTTCGAAGTAGGTCAAACTGATAAAGAATATTTATTTACACAATGTCGAGGTCGACCTTGTAGTCAATAGAACTGGATTCACTCTCGTTGACACACTGACCTACTGCCACACTAGCGGCAATGTAATATTCACAGTCACTTTCGTTATTTTTAAAACATTTTTCAGAATGAAAACATAACCATACGCGAGCCGGTCAGTGAGTAATCCAGATTCAGAATTGGCGCGCGAAGCATCCTAACCTCGACACAGATCGAAAGATGATTGGCTGTTGTTGAACAGGTTGATTTTCACTTTTCTCACCGTCGTCGCGTTATTGTGTCATAATAGCCGAAACATGAATTATTTATGTAACAGGTTCTAATACCTACAACTCTTTTGCGAAACGCCCGTTTAAACTATTTAACATTTGAATTAACGTGGATGATGAAGTGTTGTCACTTTCCACACTTGGTCGGTTGAAGATCAACCGAATTTTTGAATGGACCAATAGATGTGATGGTCTATTCACTATTGAATCACGTGGTTTACGGGTCCATAGCAGTTCAGGTGCTTTAGCGCATTTATATTCGAAATTGTGTACTGTTCTGCAATTTTTTTACGTTTGGTTCTTTGACTTATTTTTTCTGCCATACTTTGTTTTTATGGTTATACAGTAGAACTTTCCTATAACGAAAGCGCTAAATTCGCAAAAAAATCGTTATAAAGAAATTTCGTCATACAGAAAATTTGTTTCTATAGTCGGCAATGTCGCAGTCTACTCAACTGATAAATTTAAGTTTATCTATAATCTATCTTATATCAAACTTAAGCACTTCCTTTTAGACATTTTCGCATAACTTTCAATACCAAACAGCCAAGGGTGTGTTTAAAACTGTTTCAGAAGGATCTCTCTGCCCAAAGTAATGATTAAGTTTAAGGTCGGGATTTATTATGCACGTCCGGAAAAATCTCGGAAAAAAACCCACCCTTATACCTTCTCACCAATACCCATTCAAGAGTGATATTCTTTAAATATTTCGTTATAAAGAGAAGTTTACTTCGTTTTAGGGGGTGTTTTTTAACAAGAAATTTGGATTCAAGGTGCAATATTTTGTACGAAATTCGTTATACAGAGAAATTCGTTACACAGAGGTTCGTTGTAAGTTCCACTGTATTTCATTATTTTATGTTGGTACTCCGAATACTCCTGCCATAGATTCATCTATAATAAGAATTTTCGCAATAGGGAGGATACAATTTGAAAATTGAAAAAATATATAATAAATAAATCAATTCGTTTTTTTTTAACATTTTTCAGAATGAAAACATAACCATACATTTCCCACCGTCGCATTATTGTGACGTAATAACAGAAAATGAATTATTTATGTAACAGGTTCTAAAACCTACAACTTTTTTGCGAATCGCCTGTTTAAACTATTCAACATTTGAATTAACGTGATGACGAAGATTTCGACACTTGGGTCGGATTCTTTTGAAGTTGAAGATCAACCGAATTATTAAATGGACCAATAGAATAGAAACACGTGGTTAACATGACCATAGCAGGTCAGGTTCTTTAGCGCATTTATATTCTAGATTGTTTACTGCTTTTTTTCCTTTTATTTTTTGGCTAATGCGCTTTTTTCCATACCTCGAAAGCAGTGGGAATATCTATATTGAATCAAGATTTCGAATATGTACTTGACAACTTTGAATATAATCTATGAACGTAAAATCCAAATTCAATAGTCAGTAGTACCAGCTCTTCTTTCAATCAACTGTCCATCCCACGAAAAAATCAATAATGAAATTTTGAGTCATATCGTCCCATAGAATTATTGCCGAAAAATAGAATTTTCCGCCGACCTCGAAATAAAAGGTGCTTTTAATGTGTACGAAATTGAGCATTAATGACCCATTTTAATGCTCATTTTTTTAGCCATTTTAATGTGCAATTCTCATGGCAACCGTACACAAAGTATTCAGAAGCACTACGAGAAATGTCAAAACTCTATACTGAAACATAAAAACATAGAAATTCCTTTACGTCAAATGTATGTCTTGTGCGATTGGAGAATGTATTTTAATCAAGAATTTATACACTATTCATGTTGAGATCGTCGGAAAAATCTTGTAATAAACTCGGTTATTAATCGAGCGACTAATGGTCTCGAACTATTAACGCGTTCGCTCCGCTCACGCATTAAAATATCTTGACCATTAGTCGCTGTCTTTAATAACCCAGTTTATTAAATAAATATTGGTGTACAAAATTTCAGTAATGATTTCCCCCTCGTCAAAAATCGAGGTGAAAATCAGTGTAGAATTTTGGTGTACACTCTACTAGAATTTAGTATAATTTGAAAGAATTTACTAGAATTTGGTAGAATTTAGTAGAATTTGATAGAATTTAGTAGAATTGATAGTTTTTTAGAATTCATGACAATTTTTAGAGAATTCATAGAATTATTGCCCAAAAGAAGAATTTGGTGTACGAAATTTTAGTTAAGGTTTATCCCTCGTCAAAAATCGAGGTGAAAATCGGTGTAGAATTTTGGTGTACACTGGTGTAATATACGAACGTTTGCGCAATCTGGTGGTGGTGGTGACAAAGCTTTTTGATGAAATTGTTGATGAATATTGAGAATGTATTAACATTCTTGCAATAGTTTAGAATAGTTTAGATCAAGCCATACCAAAGCTATGAATAAAAGAAAAATTGGTCGAATCGGACAAATCGCCCTGTAGATTATATCAACTTTCGATAACCTCCTCATTGATTGATTCTATACTTGTAAAAAATCAAAGGTATTCGTTAACAACTCGGAAAAACTCTTTTGACAACAAGCGCAAAAAAACAAACTTCTTTCCTGACAAACCCTGTAGCCAATCGGATATCCCACGTGATCCGCCTATTTCGAAGGACCCATCACGAACCTCCGAACAAACAAATAATCATTCGAAAATAGCATCGCAGGATTACCTAATCTTTCAACAGAAATATAATCCTCGCAACCGGACTTCCCTACTACTCAAAAATCGAAAGTGCTCTCAAGCCAGCACAAATAATAATATATTATTGTATTCTCTGAATTTGGTTAGAAGCGAAGGACGGCCCCCCCGGGTCCCGCTGCCCCTGTGACCCACTAACCCAATGACAGTGACCAGTTTTTACTTTCTTGGTGATGCAGTATTTGCGTAATTGTGATATCATACCTAGATCGTTTATTACTAACTAGACTTCGGTTTTATCGTCAATTACGATTTGCGCAAGGTACCTGCTAGTTAATTATGCCACAATTAATTTAATTGTGTGCAACTTGTTCCACTGATTCCATTTTAGTTGAGTGTGTTTTCAGTTATTTCTGGAAACGAGGTTATTTTTTGATTTTTGATGTGTTTTCTTTCTGATGATGGGAAGTAGAGATTTGCGAAAAAACTCAATCTAGATACAAGAGCAACTACTTTTTGAGTTATCGATTGAAATATCTGAATATAATCTGGAAGGGTTTTGCAGGATTCTGGGAGTTTTCACTCCCAGTCTCGGAAACAGAAATAATAAAAAAAAATTTAATTGAGATGAAATGCTCCTGCGAAAATCTTCACTAATTTGTCAGGAGCAAATTGTTTTTGAAAAAATAGCTTCATTTTGACGAGACGCCCAACTCTTTCCTCCGCGAAAATTCTCGATAGTGAGGGCTAATACAGTATGGTGGCGTCAAAAGTGTTGAATGGGTGAATGTTCAAATTTTATTACTAACAGCTACTTTATAAATTGAATCTTGAAACAATTTTATTACAAATTGAAAACAATAATTGTCCTACAAAAATGATGATTCCATCAACAACTAGGTCTAAAAACTAACCGGCTGATTTTTTCACTGTTGCTTAGCAAATATTTTCTTTATGAATTGGTCACATTGTCCTATAAATTGAGTGGTGCGTTTTTCCAGTCCTACCTCAGAAATTGTAGGTACCACAGAACCCACAAGTAAAAATGATTACTAACAATTGAATATTTCCGAGCATAGGACTGAAAAAACGTACCACTCAATTTGTGGTTCATAAAGGAAACATTTGCTAAGCAGTGAAAAAATCAGCCGGTTAGTAATAATTTTTTTAGACCTAGTTGTTGATATATGTTGGTAGTGGGGGACACTTTGATAGAATCATCATTTTTGTAGGACAATAATTGTTTTCAATTTGTAATGAAATTGTTTCAAGATTTAATTTATAAAGTAGCTGTTAGTGATAAAATTTGAACATTCACCCATTTAACACTTTAACGCCTCCATACTGTATTAGCCCTCACTATCGAGAATTTTCGTAGAGGAAAAGGTTGGGTGTCACGTCAAAATGAAGCTACTCACAAATATGCAGATTGTTAGTAATCATTATGAAAACAGGCGCTGGCCATGGACTAATACAGTTATAAGGATATTCAAACTCGAATCATTATTTTACTTAGTAGGAAAAGTTTTTGACATTCCATCAGTACTTTTGCAGATTTTCCTGAAACAATACATAAGCATAACACAATATTACGCACGGAAATTTTAGGCATGGTAGAAACCAGCGCATTCGCCATTTTGTTCACAATAGCAATACTAAATAATTAATTCCAATTTTTCTAGCTGAAAAAGATCTTGAGCTCGGATGGACTCACTGATGAAGAAGAAGTATAGGTCAGAGGTCTGTCCGGCCGTAAACACTCTTACTTTCGAACGAAATGGCCTGAAAACGAAAATTTCAGGGAAGCAGGGAAGGGTTGATCCAAATAGATCATATAAATGAGCCAAAACGTTCGAATAGTTCTAGAGTTGTGAAGGTTTAATAGTAAACCCCATCATAGATTCTAAATTTCATATTCGGATGCTCAACAAAAATATACAGGGTGTCTCGGAAAATGTGGGAAATCTCTCGGATTCATAAAGAACATAAAAAAAATAAGATGACAAGTTCAAATAATTTTTTTCCTAGCGGCCTTCCCTCCTAAATGACGGCACTGGAAATTCATTTTAGTGTAATTAATTTCAATTTCTTACTCCTTCCATTTTTTTTCGGAAACGGTTCATTTTATCGACACTGAACAAGAGTACCTTTTCTTAATTTCTTAAGCTTAATGTTCAAGGTATCCAAATTTGTTTTTTAGCACTTTATGATACAGGGTGTTAAAAATGTAAGCATTAAAATGTACAACCCAGTCCGCCCCTGGTAAACTGAACAAGATAATTGAAATTTGAGTGTGGTGATTCAAGAGGTCCTTAATACTATTAATCAAATCAAATTTTCATCGAATTTATATCGAGAAGTTTGAAACTTACTCCACTAAAATGGATTTCCAGTGGCGTCATTTAGGAGGTCGTATCTTCGTATGGAGGTCCGCTAGAAAAAAAAATTATGGGAACTTGTCATCTTCATGTTTTATGTTCTATGTGAATCCGAGAGATTTCCCACATTTTCCGGGACACCCTGTATAATCTGATACAAAATTTCGTTAGACATTCCTGACTATAAAATCTCAATACTTAACTTCTGGAATATTGTCAAAAATAAAACTAAAACTGTATACGGAAAAAATTTGAATTAAGTGATCTTTCAGGCACTATAAAAAAGCGTTCTGAGGAAAAAAACTTGTCATAATTTTTTTGACCAACTTTAACCCTCATCCCAAGTTACATCAACTTGCACAAAACGCCGTTAGCATAATCAAAATACAGTGTTTGTTATAAGTAAATTTCGTTATACAGAAAATTTGTTTATGTAGTCGGCAATGTCGCAGTCGACTTCACTGATAAATTTAAGTTAATAATTCAAACTTAAGCACTTCCTTTTAGACATTTTCGCACAAATTTCACACTAGCGTAAAGGTTAGATTGAAACTAAGCAGCCAGGGGTGTATTTAAAACTGTTTCGGAAGGATCTCTCTGTCCACCGTAATGATTTAGTTTAAGGTCGGGATTTATGACGTACGTCCAGAAAAATTTCGGAAAAAACCCACCCTTATACCTTCTTACCAATATCCATTCAAAATGTGATGTTCTTTGAATATTTCGTTATAGAGAGAATTTACTTCGTTTTAGAGGATGTTTCATGAAATTCGGATTTAAGGTGCAATTTCTTGTACGAAATTCGTTATACAGAGAAGATCGTTATACAGACGTTCGTTATAGGGAAGTTCCACTGTATATTCATCCGTTTCGAGAAAATTTGGGTTACCAAGATCAGTGAATCACCCGCCTAAACAAAATCTCGTCTATTATGACACCCGAAAATATTCCGACAATCTAAAATTGGTGAACAAAAAAACCATCTGAATAGATCAGTCCTAAGTACGAATGAGATAAATTGCCGAACAACAAAAGATATATATGTTAATTTATTATAACGCGAGTTGAAAATTGGGTCGCAGTTATGTGATAAGAAAAGTAGGTCATCCATACTATCGTTCACACACATAATATACATACTCGAGAGATTTTTGAGAATCGCTGAATTGAATGATAAAATGATAATTACGTATTTGTTGTTAATACGGTGCAATCTTATCTTGGACTGATGAACAGTGGGCATTTCCAACGGATCTCAGAAAAAATATTAGTCAGAATATCGTATTCTCAAGAACTCATGTCAATTTCAATTTTATCATTACAGTATTACAGAAGAAGAAAAGTTCTAGAAGAGCAAATAACAAATGTCAAAACCTTCTACGCCCTTGTTCACATTACGAAAATACATGATTGATGTGAAGAATAAAACCCGTGCACGTCGCTCAAGAACAGCCGATAATATTGCTTCTGTAGCCGAAAATGTTGAAGAAAACCCAGGTTTGACCATTCCTCGTCGTTCTTTGGAATTAGGCATTCCACAAACGTCATTTTACATAAATATTTTGGTCTTAAGGCTTATAAAGTTCAGTTAACACAAGAACTGAAGCCGGCCGATCATCAACAACTTTCTTTGCTGATTGGGTGGTTGAAATGCATTAAAATGATCCGGACCGTGTTATCTCTCGAAGAGGTGATCACAATTGGCCACCGAGATATTGTGATTTAGCACCTTGCAACTTCTTTCTTTGGGGCCACGTGAAAGAGAAGGACCCCAAAGATGAAATTCGTGAGGCTATCGAGGACATAGGGCAGCACTTTGCGATTTGGTTATGGAAAATTTCATTAAAAATATATGGTCCTGTAAGCGTTGTCGTGGTGGTCATTTGCCTGATGTTATTTTCCACTATTAACGGCATAGCTTCTTCTTTATAATGAAATAAACATCCGATCATTTATAATGAAAAAGGGCATTTTTTTAATATCAAAATAACACCTCTTATTGGAAAACCCTTTATTTCACAAATTGGGAGTTGAGAGACGGGGCTGAAACTTTTGATGATGTGTGTCACGTATATTACTCCCGGTTCGAAATTCGAAAAATGCAGATACTGGATCAAAACCATAGCATGCTGTAATCCTAGAACAGGCGCACTTGAAAGAAAGCCACTATTTCTCAATTGAATCCTCGTCTCCCGTACTCTCGACAAAGCTTTATAAACACACAGAATCAATTATTTTTCTCCAATAATCCAATTGGGAAAAAAAATTGATTGAAACCGGAACTTCATCTGTTTCAATTCGAGATCTCCAAGTGTAGGATATATCCCTGAGGAAAAAGCGTGGGCGAGTGCCAGGTCGAAGCAGACGTCACAGATGCGGTCGCAAAAAACTAGGTTACCATGTCACGTGTCTTCATTCGACACCCTCTAACCCCTGCTGATCTGATACCGAAAGGGATGACGCACGTGATGTCAGGAATTGCAGTATTTGTGCAACCGAAATTGATTTCCCATGTACATTTTTAAAACACCACTGATAATTGAAAAAAAATACAGTGGAACTTCCCTCTAACGAACATCTGTATAACGAATTTCGTACAAGACATTGCACCTTGAATCCAAATTCCATGTTAAAAACACCCTCTAAAAGGAAGTAAATTCTCTCTATAACGAAATATTCAAAGAACATCACTCTTTGAATGGGTATTGGTAAGAAGGTATAAGGGTGGGTTTTTTCCGGAATTTTTCTGGTCGTACGTAATAAATTCCGACCTTAAACTAAATCATTACGGCGGGCAGAGAGATCCTTCTGAAACAGTTTCAAATACACCCCTGGCTGTTCGGTTTCAATCTAACCATTACGCTAGTGTGAAAAGTTGTGCTTAAGTTTGAATGATAAACTTAAATTTATCAGTGAAGTCGGCCGCGACATTGCCGACTATAGAAACAAATTTTCTGTATAACGAAATTTCTTTATAACGATTTTTTGCGGATCTAGCACTTTCGTTATAGGGAAGTTCCACTGTATGTGAAAGTTTAAGAAAAGCCCTGAGCAGGTACTTTTGAGCGCCCGTTCATTGGTGGAGCAGTAATGCTATTATGTAGCTCAAAATTGGACTTGAGATTCATGCTAAGTATATGAATGCGAAATCTCAGCACGATCGGAATTATATTCTGGAAATTATTCAAGAAATGAGAATTGTAACAAAAATTAATTCTATGGTTCTGATGATGCGATCCTCTTGAAATTTTGCATGAACATTCAGTATATCAATGTTCATTCACAAAATAAATTTCACTCGAATCGGATATCTCGTTATGGAAATATGAAGATCTTCTTTTCAATATTCCAATTCAATTTTTTATGGTTCTGTTAACACTATGACCACAAAATTTTGCATGAGACATCTTCTGAGCATCTTGTGTCTGCAACATTTCCTTCTGATTGGTTTCGTTTTGTCTGAGATATTGAAGAACAAAATTTTGAATGATCATATTTTATGAAACATCCTGTACAATTTCGCTGGTTAACGAACTGAACCGCGGCATTTGGGAACCAAACTCAAGCTCAACTCAACTCAAGCTATCATGCTTACAGCCGGACGGCCCCACGAACAGAATTGAATTTGACCACAGATTCGTCATCAGCGAGTCGAACCCTATCGTTTTAGACCATTATCGGCTCAAAATTCGAAAATTACAGACATTTGGACTAAACGATATAGCACTCGTTTGAGTAGAACGAGCGCTCAAAAACGGTTAATTATTCACGAACTTTTATAAATATCTACAGCTAGTCATGGAAATTGATATTTTTCACTGTGAATAAATGAAATGTGAATGTAGATTCATTTTCCTGTCAGATAAATATGCGACGATTCTGCGGTAGCAACTTGTATACTAATTCAGATAAGTACTAGAGAAGCAGCGAAATGCAAATGAGGTGTTTCTCATCTGTCATGTTAATAATGTGTCAGGCTGTCCGTAATACTCGATTCAAGTACTTTCGGTTGCCTACCATACTGCTTGAATTAAGCCACTCCCAACGTTAAGAAAGAGACAACACTACATTATTGCAATCGGACAACTGGATTCAGGCATCACTCGAAGATACAGCTGGAAGGCAAAATTCTCTTTCTGATACATTGAATATCGTATGTTTCCGATGTGAATTTCCAAACCTGTATGAGTACTTCAAATCGAAAAGTTAAAATAATTTAGCGCAACTCAGGAACACAAAGCCTGGGAACAGTTCAGAAGCATGAATCTCCCAAAACGAATACAGTTAATATTCTTCTGCGTATTCTGTCAGCCGAAAAAGTAATAAATTAGAAAACATGACAATTTTATTACTCTCAGCTTCAAGCCCCATACGAGAGCTGAACACATTGCAGAGATAACTTCGGTATGACATTGCAATATGCGAAAGAATACCGAAATAACACCCAGGTCTCGAGTTTTAGATGTTATGGAAATCATTGTTCTCGATTCTGTATCCATTTTTCTAAATTCAAAAAAACTTTCGGTTCATTTTATCCTTTTTGTTCTAAGTTTTCATATTTAAATTAACGTATATACCGATTTGGAAATTCACATCGAACACATACGATATACAATGCATCAGACAGAGAATTTTTCCCTCCAGTTGCACAGATGAATAGGCGAGATAATCAAGTGCGATAACTGAATGAATTCAACTGTCTCACTGCAAAAATCAAGTCTTGTCTCTCTCTTATCGCAGTATGGTAGGGAACCCGCACTGCACGTATAGAATTTTTAATTGTCAGGCTGCCCGTAATACTCGATTCAGTATTTACTGTTGCCTACCATACTAAGGAATTACGCTCCTCTAAACGATAAGAGAGAGACAAGACTAGAATAATGAAGCAAGACAACTGAATTCAGTGTGTTACAGCAAGTGATTGTCTAGACTATTCATCTGTGCAACTGGAGGGAAAAATTCTCTGTCTGATGCATTGTATATCGTATATTTCAGATGTGAATTTCCAAACCTGTATAAGGGTAGATGCACTATCAAGCATTAGAGCATATCTAGCTGGTGGTTAGAGAATCTACGTCCAGTGCGAGGGGTCGCGTGTTCGAGCCTCGGGAGGGTGGTTTGGTTTTTTTTTAAATTTTTTGTGATACTTTTCAGTTTTATTTTTTCTGTTCTACTACATGATGTGATGTCAAAACCTTTCTGCGCTTTTGTTCATATCGGTAAAACTTTAAATTGAATTTTAATATCCTGGGAGCTATCGGTTTAATTCTATTCCTTGCCGCGTTAAATTTTCCTCATTTCTTGGAAGACAACTGCCAAACAAATGGTTTTGTTCTACTCAGAATTGACTGACTCATCTTGAAACACCCATACATTGGTGCAGAAGAAGAAAAAACATTTGGTTAATATTCATTTTGTTCTTTTCATAATTTTCCAGGTGGCTTTGATGGGATTCATTTAGTATAATTCCTTTCTGAATTATTTGATGAATGATATGATATTATTGGCTTCTCCTACTACCCTTTTCTTCTTGTTTCTTGTTTTCAGATATGTATTTCGTCGAAAAACATGCGAACAAACAAGAATTTCTGTATTATTAGAAGAAGCTCGTCAATATGCTTAAATTCAGCTTATTCTTTGAAAGAATCAAATCGTCCAATCAATATATTTATACGGGGAGATGCAGATTTTTCTTGAGGTTTTTTCTATGTTCTTTTGTATCATAAGCAAGGTAACTTCTGTGTCTTCAACTGAACTTCTTGGATTGAATTAAATTCAATAATCTTGAGGTCCAGAATTGTCCTCCTTAACTGCATTGCCTATAATAAGTTTTAAATAAAAGTTTCATCTTGAAAAAATTTGCAAACTGTATGAAGTTCACATTTCTAGAGTAAACTGTAGATCTCCAAAATACAGTTTGATCTACGATTTCACATTTCAGTGAATGATAAAATATGTAGTTGTGTGTTATTTTTCAACAGAATTCTCATATTTCGTCAATTCATAAGCTCATATTATTCAGATATGCTTAAAATATTTCATTCAAAAAATATAGGAATGTAAAACAATATAATGTTGTTAAAGTTCATTCAAAAAGCACCCAAACATTTCAGTTAAATGTCAGGAAAAGCTACGAAAATCCTCAGCGCAAGCGCTAGCCTATTTGAAATCCAACAAAAGCAAAAGCACCTGTACTTGAACCTGACCTATTATAAGCCATAATAGACTCAATGCACTAGTTAGGAGGGTAACAGGTAGAAGACATACAGCATGACATATTGACATAAGGGTTCAGTACTTATTTGTACATTACAGTTTAAATGGGCAATTTTATTAGGCAGTAATGACAGCGACTGTGAAATCCAGTAAGTCGGTTTCCTTTCATTATAACCACAAAAAAGGTTGGGTTAGGGTCCCTGGACCACGGGGCGTAACCTACGACAAGAACAGTAAATGCCCTGTTGCCGTACTATTCCCCAATTGAGAATCATCCGATCCAACACCGGACGTCTGCCTGGCATTTAAACAATTTTCATTTTCATTCCAAACAAATTCACTTTTGCGACTAGCATTCTCCTACTAAAGGAAAGTTTCCAACAAAAGTGAAGACCTGAGAGCGATGTTGTCTATTCAATGATTTACATTACATCGAAACAGGTTTCACAATCAGATACGTATGGAATGGTTAACAACAGCGGTACCAAAAGCCCTTCAAAACTTCTCCATAGAAAAAAATATTACCTCCAGAATTCGTGGAAAAAGGCACTTCTATTTCGATGTTGCCATTATCTGGTGTAATTTCTAAATTAACATCAGCTGTAGTGACCGCACTTGATGTATTGTTATTCTCGTTTTGCACTGTAGATACGGCAACAGAGCTTGGAACGCTCATACTTGTCGCTTCTTCGTGCATTGTTTATTCGATTACGCACTTATCCCACAATGATAACTTTAACTTTCACGCCCCCGATATTTACGAATTTTCGTCCTTTGAAATCACGTTTTTGTTTCACAAATCTATATTTTCGAAAACGAATGAAAATCGAAACTGCTGTAAATGTAGGTCTGTAGGCCACTTCGCTTACACTTTGCATCAGACAGACATGACTGGCAAGTCAAATCAAGGACTGTTAACATTTCAAAGTAATTTCGTTTTCGATAATTAATTGAAAATGGGCATGTTGTTTCTAAGAGAGTTCGGATTCCTTCAGAATAGTTCCGAAAGATTAGGTTGAGGGAATTTGAAGATGAACACTCAATTTTAATTCTTTTCTTGACTCGAGTCGCCTTTCACGATCTAAGTAGGTCATAGCGTTTATACACCACGTTGGGTCTGTTAGAAATTGCGCAACGCTAATTCCTATTCGTAGCAATTTATTATGCAATTTCAGACGTTTTCACAACGAAATAATGAAAAAGTGAGAAACTTCAATAATATTCAAATTCTTACAAACGTTGTGTTGACTCTCATTTTGCGCATGCGTTGTGGTAATTCGTCGTGGAAAATCTAAGATCTAGCTCAGTAATAATAGCTTAATTTGGGGTATAAGTACATTACAGGTTTACTTAATTACCTATATTTTACCCAATTTTTGGAATGAAATACCTAATATTTTGAAGTATTCGTGGACAGATAGATGGGCAAACTTTATGGGATTTCGACAATTCGCTTTTGGTGACGTTCAATTAAGTAGGTTTACTTACTAAGTTTTCTTAGCTTTGTGTATCATATGATGTGGGTAGAAAGAACGAATTCTGACCCCTACTAGTGACCATATCAGTCATACAAATTTTTTGTAAAATTATCTTAAGATCTAGTTACGTATGTATCCCTAGAAATCAGAAAGTTTCGCGATGAAAACATTATTTTTGAGGGGTTAATCAATCTTTATTTGATGTTTATATGAAAGACCCGTTTCAAAAAATTATTGTGTTGAGTTATTACTATTCTAAGAAACACGGTAAAGTTTATTGTCATAATTTTACTTCCTAAAGTTTACTTATAAATTACTTATCGGAGATACAAATAGAAATTGACAGAAAGAGTTCACTTGACGTCAATTTTCATAAGGTTGAATGATAGAGGATTATAGGATGAGCTTCCGGGCGTAAAAAAAAATTATTCTTTGCATTATTATAAACGAGGGCCTCAATCAACGTAAACTTTTGTTATGTATTTTAGCCTCTTGTATTCAACGTTGCTTTTCTGAAAAGTCTTTACTTGACGACGTCTAGCGAATGCTGGCCAAAACGTTGAATACAAAAAGCAAAATTGATGGAAAAAGCCCAAATAAGGTTTTGATAATTATACTTATAGTTTCTGTTTTTATACATTGCATTGTTTTATATCCATTGGATTACGTTATGTAATAAATATATTTCATTTCGAAAAATTGTACTGATTTATTCTGCTTCGTGATTATTTTATAAGAACTAATAAAACACTGTATCATTGAGTTTTTTCGAAAAAAGGTTCAAATTATTTCGGTCATTTCAATAATTTTTTCCTCAAAAATGTGAAGATTTTAAAAACGGATAATCGTAATGATTTTCTAAGGTTCCATTGTTTCTGAAAATGTAATGTGAATTTTGGCTAACTGAGAATTTTTTTATTTGATTATATTATAAATCGCGTTTCAACATGAAACAGAATAAAGTGGAACTTCCCTATAACGTAAGCGCTAAATTCGCAAAAAAAATCGTTATAAAGAAATTTCGATATACAGAAAATTTGTTTCTATAGTCGGCAATGTTGCGGTTGACTTCACTGATAAATTTAAGTTTAACATTTAAACATAAGCACTTCCTTTCAGACATTTTCGTACAACTTTCATACTAGCGTAATGGTTAGAATGAAACCAAGCAGCCAGGGGTGCATTTAAAAATGTTTCAGAAGGTTCTCTCTGCCCGCCGTAATTATTTAGTTTAAGGTCGGGATTTATTACGTACGTCCGGAAATTTTCGGAAAAAACCCACCCTTATACCTTCTTACCAATACCCATTCAAAGAGTGATGTTCTTTGAATAGTTTGAATATTTCGTTTGGCAAGGTCATTACTCGAATGGGTGACACTTATACCTCTGAATTTACACTAGTCTATAGAAGTCTGGCAGAAAATGTTTAGTAACATATTATATGAATCTCAGTTTTACTCGTGAATTGAAGGAAATAAAATTAATTATATTTTAAGAGCGCCTGGAACCGTCATGAGTGTCTGCCCATGAACAAAGTGGGGTTTCTGATACTTTTACCAGGAATAATATGTACAAAAACTGAGTTTCTTCCAAAAAGTTTTTGATTCCCTTCTTTACCTCTTACCTGCTGATATTAAAGCGACCCAAGTTTCATACAGATGGTCGAAATTCTTACAAAATGAGAAAGGCTGTCAATAAAACAATAAAGAGATTAAAAATATATATTAATAGCATATTTTTTATTGTAAACATATACAGAATAGGTACATAGAGTATGTGTATCATTGAGTTATTAACACTGGGTCTTTATAAGGTTGATGTTGTAGTCGGTAGTAGCATTGTTAAACAATGGTAGTAGGTATTGGTTTTTTATTTCATCGCTGAAGAGTGAAAAATTTAAAAGAATATTTTTCTACGAGCTTATATGTCAATTTCCTTTTTTATAGTCATTTGATAATTCGATGACTAATCATCAATATGTTATGTTTTCTTCAGGCTTGTAGCCATCTTTACTGCAGTTCCTTCGCCCTACTGATGATATATCTTGAGATGATAAGTCTTTGAATTTGGGAGGTTCCTTCATAAATTTGGAAGATTTTTGCGTCTCTTATCAATTTCTCAACCGGATATTCCTTGCTGAATCCATTTCCACCAAAAATCTGCACGGCATCAGAGGCTACCTTGTTCGCCATGTCGGAAGCGAACAACTTGGCTATAGACGCAGTATATGTATTCTTTATCCCTGAAAATAAGCATGGACATGTTCAATAAGGACCAAAAAGTATACATATTTAAGCTTGTACACATAACATAATATATCACTACGGTATCCGTTCGGATATTATTGAGCACAAAGTAGGCCTTGATTTCATTATCTTAGGTTAGCAGTACTGGAAATAATTTACCGGTTTCAATGCAACGTTGCCAGGCCTAACGTAGCCTAAAGCCTTGCCGTTCGACGCCATGAATTACAGATTCTGTTCATTCGGACTTATATTGACTAATAAAACTGATAATTCTCGAATACATTTACAAAACCATTATTTTCCATTTAACAAACAATAATACATTTATTCAATTCCAAAAGTAAATCTGTAATGTAAAATTTCAATCTTCTGTCGTAAGGTATTTAGAACTGTCTTTCGTAATATTAACAACACTGCGTATCAATCTGACAAGAAAATAGACAAGATAACATAACCTCAAAATTTTAATACACACAGTGGAATTTGCCAAATTCCTATGGCCTACTTTGTGCTCAAAAATATCCGAACGGAGTAAACCATCGGTTTAGGTATGTAAGATGGCCGCGATTTAGTGACAACCAAAATTTGGTTGTCACTAAATCGAAAGGACATTTAATGTCCTTTCGTTTGCCAGATTGTGCAAAAGCCATATTATTAGAATCGAATGCTGACTTGTAACTGGGATTTACGAATTCTTTTAAAAATAAATTATAAAACTAGTTTCAACGAATATTGTCTATTCAGTTGATCTGCGCAATTATTACTGAAAGAAAGATTTGTGATGGACATAAACACAACCAATTGTATCCAAAAATTAATAAATTACGCAATTACTCAGAATTTTTCAATTTTCCGAGAGTTCGATATTTCTTCTCTTTTTACAAATAATTTCAAATTGAAATATAATCAAGCCACACTTGCAATATATATTTTATTCTTCACATAGGTGATAGAGAAATTATAATAAATGTTTTTTTTTTCAATTAGGACTTTCAAGAGCGCAACTAAATGAAAAATATAATAATCACACTTCTGTTCGACAAAAAAAAGCTATTTCACTTGAATTGAATTAGTAAAAATTAATTTGAATTGTATAGTGGAACCTCGATATAACAAATCGAGAGGGCATTCAATCGATTCTTCAAATACAAGAATAGTCGTCGTACCTGGCAACGTTGCTGTCACTTGGCGGACCGCCGCCATCTTACATGCCTAAACCGATGGATCACCCCGAACGGAGTATACATGGTCACAATTCCTGGAAGGCTAACCTAGCCATAACGACCCCAGTTCAAATAATAATAATACACGACAAATTACTATTTACCATTGTCGTACTGCCAAGCTCCCTTCCTCCAAGCCATCCTGGATAGTTCAACGGCGCTTGCCATATCAGCCAATATAAATGCGACACCTTGGTGGTTTGCAATGGCCGTACCAAAAGCTTTACGTTCGATGGCATATTTCGAGGACTCGTCCAAGCATCGCTGCATCAGTCCAGTACAAGATGCCCCTATCTGAAAAAAGATTCTGACTCATAGAATATTTCCAACAAAAATTTAAACTTCCTCAAAACAAGTTACAACGAGATACAACAAACTACCATTCAAAGATGAAACCACATGACATTGTGTCAGTTGCAGGAACGTCCTTTAAAATTTAAAGGTCCATTAAACTCTTAAACCTCCATTATTACAAAGAACTAATTTAGGATTAAGGGTTTAATGGACTTTTAAATTTTAATGGACGTTCCTGCAACTGAAAAAAATAAATAAATATTTATAGTATGTTCGCAAAAGGTTGAGCCGTCGGTTGGCCATAAAAATTTGGCATATTCCACTGTGTATACTTAAATTTTAGGTTGTGTTGTTTATTTTCTAGTCAGATTGATACGCAATGTTGTCAATATTGTATAAAATTCTCTGATAACTCGCAAGTTCGTCGAACGAGGCCGGGTACATTCGGCAACGTCGACTTTATTTTACGTTATGACAGTAAATACTGCCAACTTCAGATAAATAAACAAACGCCTAATATGTGCTCAAACTTTCGTGAACGGACTTTATATTTGGATTTTAGGTTGTGGTGTTTATTTTCTTGTCAGATTGCTACGCAATGTTGTCTGTTGTCTATTGCATAGAGTTCTCTGATAACTCGTAAGCTCGTCGGACGAGGCCGGGTACATTCGGTAACGTTGACTTCATTTTACGTTATGACAGCAAATACTGCCAATTTCAGATAAATAATCAAATGCCTACTATGCTCTCAAAATTTCGTGAACGGACTATATATAGCTAATGCCTTTTGTTTTATATGCTTCAATTTAAATATGAGAGTTGAGTTCATGAAAGCATAAAATGATCCCAAAATTTATCAGGATGAAATTTCAATTGGAAATTTGAAGGCAACACTGTACACTATAGAAAAAGTACTCAAAAATGTCGGATTTCATTTTCGATATGCATGGTTCATTCGAATGGCCAATCAAGTTTCGTGAAATCCATCTATGATATAATAATTCTTTTGATACAGTTTGAGTTTCCCATAACAAAACATCTGGGTATGCTACTTACTGCTGGCCTAGTAACATCGAAAGCTTGCATAGCGATTTTGAAACCATCGCCCTCACTAGCCAGGACGTTTTCTTGAGGTACTCTTACATCTTCGAAAGTGACACCTCTTGTATCGCTAGCCCTCTGTCCCATAGTTTGTTCCTGTAATATTTAATCGAATAAGATTTACACTAAAATCTCGACTCAAAATTCGACCTAAAAGTGTGCAATAATACCCACTAAACTAAACTATCTACTTATGCTTCGAAATGTTTATCATATTTTTGGACTCTCTGTGATCGATACTTAAAGCATTGTTTAAACAATGCTTAAACCGTAGTAATATTCAAACAGAACATGTGCTTTAACTAATAAATCATCTATCAATGACGACTCAGTATTAACTTATGAAAAGTTGTTACAATTCGACTATTATTGAGCTTATAGACTACTGATTTACTGAATTAAGGATACACTTCACAATGAATTATATTAAAAATTCAAAATATATAAGAAATAACTTGATAGGATTTATTGAAAATTGAAATGAATTATTATTTCGTGAAAACAAAGATACCAACTCACTTACCTTTTTACCAACAGATATACCAGGTGACGATCTATCTACAATGAAACCAGTAAATGCTTTACTCACAGGTGCCTTTGGATCAGGGTTAGTGCGTGCAAGAACGAAATACCTTTAAAATGGAAATAAAACGACTTCAATTTCATAATAAAAATATCCATCTAGGTGACAATTACGCACACGTAATTTTCCTGATTTCCAGAAAAGTTTTCATTATGTGTATGATGGTTTCTTATGAAAGTGATAAAGCAATTTGGCAATCCGAGTGGAACTCATGTAATATACAGAACAAAGATTTAATAACTGATCCCTCGAATAAAGTTCCTGGATTTGATCTTCCAAGGAAAATATGGACTGTTCTTAATCGTATAAGAACAGGTCATGGACGTTGCAATAGTATGCTTTTCAAATGGAATTCAGTTGAGAGTCCTAGTTGCGAATGCGGAGAAGCAGAGGAGACAATTGAACACCTGATAAATAATTGTCCAATATATAAATTTCAAGATGGCTTGAGAGCTGTACATGAAATTACCGAGTCGTTTTTGAATTGGGTTATTAATTTTAAATCGATTTAATAGAGTTTTAATCATTTAATTTTTCTGTTTCTTTTTTCTGCTTTGATTTTTTCGTTTCAGATTCAGAATTCCGAAGGTATCCTGGAGAGGGTTATCGTTCATTTGGACTAAGTAAAGAAGAAAACCTTCAATATTCTAATAGTTTTTAAGTGTTATTTTTTGTTGAAACGGCGAGACAGGGTTTTTTCTACTGGGGTTTTTCCCTGAGCTCTGGTATCATACGAAAAAATAGTATGGTACCCCGTTTTGCACCAACCTCAGTTAGGGATTTTTTATTTTGTTTTATGTATTGTATTATGTTAGCTCTTGATTTCAAAAGAATATATGAAACAAACGTTTTCTGACCCAATAAAAAATATACTGTTTATGATACATATGAATACGATAACTTTTTTATAGATCAATATCAGTGAGAATCCACAAGCTAAAATCACCAGAAAGTATTTGGAGCATGAATAATCTTTCAAATGTATTAATTTCGTTATTAATGGTTTCTTACCAGTTAGCAATGCCTCCATTGGTGATCCACATTTTCTGGCCATTCAATACATATTCGTCGCCCTTTTTTACTGCTGTTGTCTTGATTCCTGCGACATCAGAACCTGCTCCCGGCTCAGTAGCGCAGTATGCCTAAAGAACAGACAAATATAGGATTTTTTCTCGTTTAAATAATGATGATAAATAATTTCGCAAATAAAAGGCATAGCCACTGTACGAATGTCTTTTATCTAGAGAATGACACCTTTTATCTGAAATCTTTTATTTATAAACAAATTTATATAGTGTAACTGTCAGGAAGACTTCGGTCGATAGCCAATTTATACTAGTAACAATAAAGTTATTTCTCTCTCTCTTTCTCTCTCTCTTTCTCTCTCTCTTTCTCTCTCTCTCTCTCTCTCTCTTTCTCTAAAAGGACAAACATTTCAAAACTTACCGCCACTAAAGGCTCATCTATCAGCCGTCCCAAGTATTTTTTCTGTTGTTCCTTGTTACCAGCGATGATTACCGGGGTTTGCTGTAAAATAAAATGTTTTTTTGTTTCAATTCAAAATAAAAATAACTTCCTGTTCGTTTATAGCGTTTGTCATTGGTAGAACTGATTTGCAATGAATGCATTTTTTGTGTTCCATTGGTACAATAATCAAATGAGCATACTGGAAGTGCCCATTCGATGAAAAACAGTGTACCTAGTGTCAGTACAAAACTGGTGCACCCTAAAGGAAAACGCTATGAGATTGATTATGTACCTAAACTATCCAAAATATAGAAAACAATCTAATCATATTGGCGAAATATACACACGAATATTTATACTCAACGATTGCAGTGCAGAAAGGTAAAGGGTTTTCCAAAAAGTGGTGTTATTTTGAATATCCCGCTATTTCGGTAGATGTCGCGTTGGAACGTTTTTTGACATTTGACAAGACCAAACTACGCCATTAATAAAAATGGAACGATACACGCTTCAAGAACGCATTGAAATTAAAATTAAAATTCGCTATCAAAATGGTGAAAATTTGGCAGGAACGGTTCGTAAAACTCAAACATTTTTGGGTCGTAGTAAAGCACCTCGTCGGACCTCAATAAAGAAATTGGTGGAAAAATTCGAGCTGTTTGGACAAGTTAGTGATGTGAAGAATGAAACCCGTGCACGTCGCTCAAGAACAGCCTAGAACATTGCTGCTGTAGCCGAAAGTGTTGAAGAAAACCCGGGTATGTCCGTTCCTCGTCGTTCTTTGGAATGAGACA
This sequence comes from Propylea japonica, assembly GCA_013421045.1. NCBI lineage: Eukaryota > Metazoa > Arthropoda > Insecta > Coleoptera > Coccinellidae > Propylea > Propylea japonica. Next base: position 32,772,399 of record CM024239.1, read on the forward strand.
TTCCACAAACGTCATTACACCGTATTTTGAAAGTAAGATTTGGGTCTTAAGGCTTACTTTCAAGAAGACGGAGCTACGTGCCACACAAGCAACGAAACCATTGATCTTTTGCGGAAAAACTTTCCGGACCGTGTTATCTCTCGAAGAGGTGATCACAATTGGCCACCGAGATCTTGTAATTTAACCAGGGGCGCAGCCAGGGGGGGCGTGGGCCCCCCCCGAGATTTCTCTGCATGTAAACTTCTCTACCTGTATCTCAGTGGATACAGTTGCACTTAAGCACATCTTCAATTTTTTATTTGAAATAAATTGATTGTGTTCATGGATACAGTCAATTTTCAGAACATAAGTGATGCTGCTTTCCAGCAAAAACTTAACATTTTGAAAATAAGGCTAAGTACACATGAAAATTTTCATCGGGCCCAGCACTAACCCCCCCCCCCTCCGAAAGAAAATTCTGGCTGCGCCACTGAATTAAACTTGCGACTTCTTCCTTTGGGGCCATGTGAAAGAGGTCTACGCCAATAGCTCAGCGTCGATTACAGACCTCAATGATGGAATTCGTGAGGCTATCGAGGACATAGGGCAGACACTTTGCAATTTGGTTATGGAAAATTTCATTAAAAGGATATGGTCCTGTAAGCGTGGTCGTGGTGGTCATTCACCTGATGTTATTTTCCACTATAAACGGCATAGCTTCTCCATAATGAAATAAACATCCGATCATTTATATTGCAAAATGGCATTTTTCTTCGAATATCAAAAAAACACCTCTTATTGAAAAACACTTTATAGTTTATATAATCAATGCACCATGATCTCTGGCAAAATTCATGCTGAACCATACCTCAAAAATATTTGGATTGACTTTTAATTTAAACAAACGGTTATCGCCAGAATATAAAAGAAACGCGTCTTTTCTTGGATTTTTTTCCAATCAAGTCAATTTACTGGTTGAATTGCAAAACTTACTCCTAATCCAGTTGAATTCAAAGCAGTGCAGATTCCAGTGCAACCATAGGAGAATTCTTCCTCTATTATTCCTGTTGTGAGGGAATTTTGAGCTAGGCCACCTAAAAGAAAACAATTTTATGTTCTTAGCCGTGCATTAAGAAATGAAGATCCTTCATTAGTTATCACTGAGCCGAAAATTTATGAATAGTTCAAATGCAAAAACATACCAGCATGTTCGGGTATATGTCCATTCAAAAGACCCAGAGACCAAGCTTTTTTGAAAAGTTCTGTAGGATACTCGCCACTCTCATCGTGATAGGCAGCAGCTGGAATTATTTCTTCTCTGGCGAATTTTCTCGCCAGTTCTTGGATTTCCCTGTCAGAATCATTGAGAGCTAAAAAAAACATATTTAAATTCTTTGAGCTTTAATTTCTAGTGTATTTGTGTATTTATACATTTTAGTCAAATGTATTTAAGTGTGTAGGTAGGGATACCTATTTATAACTAGGTACATATTGTCAGAAAAAAGTTTACATTTTCTTCTCAAAAGAAAAACAATAAAAGTCATTCAAGAAAAACGTTTTTTGACTCTGCTTACTTTCCGAACTCACAAAATTATTGCCGAGTTTTTTTGAAAGTCAAGGGCTGAAAATTTGGAGTATAGAGAAAGCAAAATTTTTCTCTAGGATCAAATTGGTATTTCCAAGAATTACACAATAAATATCGAAATTTTGAATGCACATTTTTACAGAAAATATCGAATAAATGTATGTTCCTTTCATACAAATATTAAGGAAATAACTAGGTATAGTATTTTAAAAACTGCGCGGCACTTGTTTACTTCGTTTGATAACGTTCGGAAGGCCTTTCTGATATTTTGTAAATCTCCGATTTTTTTTCAAATTTTTCATCATCACCTTTTGATATGAGAAGCATTTGGAGGACCTATATTAATGAAAACTTTCGTTTCGAAAATGAATTATTACTTTAAATAGTTTTCGTGATTCTAAAATTTCAGTGTAGATGTAATGTGAACTTACTGAAGCTATATCCTGCTGAAGAATTCCGTATACCTTGTAGAGAAAAGAGAGTTTTACTGGTTTGTTTCAGAATACACCTGGATAACTGAAAAAAGAACAGTATAATTTTGTCGTTTTCGTATTTTCTGTCGAAATAATAATGCAAAATTAATGTTTTATCATTTCACTGATTAGAAGCATTTTATGACGTATTCTCCAAAAAAAAGTATTACCTGTTGAGCTGCGGCCATCTTGACTAGGTACTTTCAATTTCACTTTCCGCCAAGAAGCAACGTTCTTGAACGAGTAATTTGATCATTTAATTTTAACAGAAGTTTAATTTAGCAAAGGTCATAGGTGAGGTGTTGAATTTGATATCGTATAATTGTTATATATCCGGGTAATCAAGTTAGTGATAAATAATTAATATTTTGATATAATTTTTGGGATATCTAGATTTTTCTTTGCAGCACTATTTTATATTTTTTAGATAGCGAATATATTATAGATTATACTAAATAACATTTATCGCCTACTCCAAAGAGTTTTAAGAAGTAGGTAACAGAAATAATCATGTGAAATTTTTCTTCAAGTAGAAACAAAACTCAGCAGATATAGTCCGTTCACGAAAGGTTGAGCCGTCGGTTGGCCATGGAAATTTGGCATATCCCACTGTGTATATTAAAATATTAGGTTATGTTGTTTATTTTCTTGTCAGATTGATACGCAATGTTGTCAATATTGCATAGAGTTCTCTGATAACTCGCAAACTCGTCGGACGAGGCCGGGTACATTCGGCAACGTTGACTTTATTTTACGTTATGACAGCAAATACTGCCAACTTCAGAGAAATAAACAAACGCCTACTATGCGCTCAAACTTTCGTGAACGGACTATACGTGAGTATTCGAAATCACTTGAATATACAATTTTTGAGAGCTCCATTTCAGGTAAATCAATTCTAACAATCGAAATATACTCTATATTGGGCACTAGTGCGACCTGAGTGAAATTTTTCAATTCCCTTAGTGTAAAGAAAAATGAAATATGCTCATTTAATTGAAAAGTAGTGCAGTGCCTTTGCAACATTAGTGCAAAATTGGTGCTCCCAATGGAAAACAGTTCACAACAAAATACTCGATATGGCTGAACATAACATAGAGTTGGCAACAGCGCAAATGAAGTTGATTATCTTTACCAGTGAGATGTGAAAATATTCTCGGTTATTGTTCTTGTAAGTCGATTTTCCTACTGTTCAATAATTATTAATACCTCACCTCAACACAGACATTACGACTGTTACAACCATTCTTCTTCATTCCCGATAAATTCGATAATTACCATTCTATTAAAATAAAATTTCCTAAATCTTAAGAATAGGTAAGTAAAATAATGCATGTAACAGAGTTATTTATTGAATCTAAAAAATTGTACCCAATACATATAAAAATTCCATAAAAGAATATATATATTTTCAAATATTTGTAAATATGAATCTGTAATTTCCTGAAGTTGTTTGTATATTCAAAACTTTTAGCACCTTATTAGAAAGTATTTGAAATACTGATCTCAATGATTTCAGTTCAATTCCTTGGCTCTCTCAATTATTTGCCTGGATATGATTAACCTCTGTATCTGAGCAGTTCCCTCGTAAATTTGATAAATTTTAGCATCCCTCATCAGTTTTCTACCGGATATTCAGTGTTAAATCCATTACCTCCGAATATTTGTACAGCATCGGTAGCATTCTTGTTGGCAACATCAGCAGCGAAACATTTGGCAATTGAAGCGGTGTATGTGTTTCTTTGACCTGAAGAATTTTGAACAGTTATAGCATTGATTAAGTAAACACCCTGTAGAGAGTGGTCCAGCATTGCAACAGGCAGAGTAGTATATTTGTTGCATATTTGGCAGCTATACTTATTCTGCATAATTATTGTCTAATGTTCATTGAAATTTAAAGAATATTTCCTAACCTTTTACCCAAAGTTATTTTTTTTTCCTGTTTTAGACGATAAAATTTCAAAATCGGCAACCGCGCATAAATTGACCGTCAGCGCAGATTATCATGTCGTTAAGTTCGAATGGAGGAGTACCATAATAGTGGAAAACTGTTTGAAAAACACCTTAGGTCAATTCCCTTATTTATGCTATGTATCGACTTTTATTCTAAAGCTTAAGTCTTAATATGAATACCCTGAAAATATTCCAATGAATTTTTTATTCTTATGTTTTCACCAATGTTGTCAAACAAATAAATTTAGGTTAGAATCTGCTAAACATGAACTTTTGATGTGAGTTCAAAGACAATGGTGAAAACATAAGAATTAAAAATGTAGTGAAATGTTCCCAGGCCTTCCTGACATCTAATGTTTTCAGGATATGCATATTAAGACTTACGGCGGGTTTCACAAAACTTGATTGGGTAATCAAATCCTTGATTTTGATATAAGTCGGTGGTTCACGTCAAAAATGAATTGAAATTTGCACCAAAATAATAGTACCTTCCTATTTAAAGCTACGTCACTTCCAAACTGATGCAAAATCAGTTGATGCGCGTTCTATTTGACATTGTTGTCATTTTGAACTGATGCGCATCACTTCCAACTGATGTTGCTTAAGTCGAATTTTGGCGATGTAACCACAGCTTACCATAGTTACATTGTTAAGCCGGGAATAGACGAAGCGAACCCACTCGCGAGTCAAACCTCGCCACCTACTCGCGAACCAAAACTCATCCTCGCGCCAGTGTTTACACGACGCGCAGGGCCCGTATTCTCGACAAGTGATAATCGAAAACGAACACGCTTTCATTCGAAAACGAACGGTTTGGTATTCTTGACGCACGTAATTGGGAACGCATGCGTTTTCAAACCGAGTGATTACAGCGAGCGCTTTGTATCGCTCGTTCCGTAGAAACGTGTGACATGATTGACAGTTTGTTTACATTTTCAACTTGAGAAATATAATCGAAATGGATGAATTGGTGCAGTTAATGTTGATTGAAGTGCTGGAAACTGTTGAACAAAGTGATAAAAGGAAATATAAGCAGCGTTGTAATCCATTTGGTGATTTGAGTGACAAACAACTCATCAAAATGTTTCGTCTCTCGAAAGAATTGGTGGAATTTCTCATTGATATGCCCTCAGAGTACATAAAACCTGCAAAATGTGCTCAAGATTTAGATATTTCCACTAAAAGTAAGTATCTTTCCATTGTGACATTTTCAGAGTGAAATTTCTTGATGTTCTTGTCTTATTTATACATAATGTTGTTTCCCTTGTAGATTTTGGTTGCCTTACGGTTCTTTGCTAGTTGAAGCTACTAAATGGCCTTCTGTTTCGAGATGTGTACACGAAATTATAGGATATTAAATGGGGATGAAATATTCCAAAGATTCGTCGAGTTTCCTGGGAATTATGACCAACTTAATCAGTTAAGATTAGAGTAAGTGTTTCAGAGAAGAAAACTTTAGTCAAGTGAGTTATTATTTTTTGTATTACAGGTTCTTCAAAAGATATAATTTCCCTGGAATAATTGGTTGTATCGATTGTACTCATATAGCTATCTACCCCCAAAATACATGATGAAGAACGCCCAGAGAACATTTATGTCAATCGGAAGAATTATCATTTCATTGATGTCCAGTTGATTTGTGATCATAATCTGCAAATATTGAGTGTAAATGCTTTATTTCCTGGTATCACGAATGATGTATTTTTTCATGCATCACAAAGCTATTTTCTTATATCCTATTAAATTTAGGTGCTTTTAGTTTATAAAACTATACATCTTTTCTCTGGAGCTGAATAATTTATCACCCATTGTTTAGGTAGGAGTTTATAATAAACTGTTTTGATTGACTATTTTATTTCAAACTTATTTTGCAAATCTGACTCACACTTGTCTTTTCATTTTTAAAGTTAATAAGGTTTTTGACACAAACAAATAATGTGCTTTCTTATGATGAAATGTTTATGTTTGTTTTAATGATGTAATTTAAAAAAACATGTTGTGAATAAAATTTGTGACTGTTCATTCAAGATTTTGTTTGTATTAATAAATAACTCAGCTTAGGTACCTTCGAAGATTTATTCAGAATGGGTTGAGCAAAACTGTAACAACAAATAAACCTAAACAAAAATATCACTCTTGGTGCTGATACACCAACATTTCGAGGGCACTGGCTATCCTCTCCTGTGTCCACGCAATTTCCAAGGTTTCTGCCTTATTTTCTTTTGCAATTGCAATTTCCTTTTAAAGTATCTTTCTTTTATGGCTAATTTTGCCATCATGCCAGTTTTAAAATCATTGACTGCTTCAACACTATTCGTCCGACTATTTTTTTCCTTCTTGGTGTGAAAAAGTATTCGAAAAATTTCCTGATTAAAGCTCTTGATTTGCTTGCAGTACTTTTTTCTGACTTTCAGTCATTTGAATTATTTCTTTGTCATTATTCTGTCTGATTATAATGTTAACGCTTGATTTCGCTAATGAATCTTCATTATATTAATTCAAATACAACACAACAATATAATTTGATTCTAATACAACACGAATGTCAATTGTTTCGCGAAATTCGAATATCACGTGCACCAATCCACCAATCACCGTTCGTTCCTGAAACGTCTGGCAGCGTTGCCAGATGTTCTCTACTCGTTTATTCCATCGAATACGTTTCTAGAAACGAGCGGTCGTCAAGAATACCACTTCGAGAAAGTACTCGTTCTGAAACCATTCGTATCGATGCGCATACGCTCAGATTATCACTTGTTGAGAATACAGGCCCTGGATTCGCCTGGAAGGGCCAGCCAGGATGAGAAGGCGAGGTAGTAATCAGCCTCGTATAGAGTCTGAGACTCGACCAGACTCGACTAGCTCCAGAAGCTTGTTCAAACGACACAGCGAGGCTTCTTTGATGCGCGACTGAAAACCGACCGGCAATGGCTCAACCCGAGGACGAGGGGCCTCATGGCCAGGAGCATGTTTACACTATGCGAGGGAGCGGAAGCGAGGCTGGTGCGCGAGTATATGCGCTTCGTCTATTCCCGGCTTTACGTGTAGTTGACAGAAAAATATGTGTATTAACTGTCAAATACACGTAACTATGTGACTATGTTAAGCTGAGGTTACATCGCCAAAATTCGCCTTTACTAACAAAATCAGTTTAATTTCCGAAATCACTTCGGTCGTCACAACAATAACATAACCTAGCATTTCGGTAAACCTTTACAATTTACTTTCGAATATGACAGGAAGTGAATTATTATCCTCGCCTTTCGGCTTTCATTGATGGTAATGAGCAATTCATATTACTCTTAGAATTTCCTTCCGAACTATAGTCGATATTCTGATTTGGCATTCTCTTTTCAAACCTTATCTTTTTGTTAATTGTCATCTGAAAAAGTCATGTTCTATTAGTCAAAATCACTTCACTTCCAACTGAAGTGATTTCGCAAATTATTCAGGCAAATAGAAAGTTAGGAATGACATTTCATTAACCAAGGTGATTAGGGTTTTGGTGAAACCTTAAGTTTGAAGTTTTCAAAAGAAAGTTGATTTATGAAACGATTAACAAAACAATAAACTTGTATAGTCCATTCACGAAAGTTTGAGCCGTCGGTTGGCCAATGGAAATTTGGCATATTCCACTGTGTATATTAAAATTTTAGATTATGTTGTTTATTTTCTTGTCAGATTGATACGCAATGTTGTCAATATTGAATAGAGTTCTCTAATAACTCGCAGGCTCGTCGGACGAGGCCAGGTACATTCGGCAACGTTGACCTTATTATACACTATGACAGCAAATACGGCCAACTTCAGATAAATAAACAAACGCTCAAACTTTCGTGAACGGACTATATGTTCAAATAATGTTTCTGTACATTAAATGATCTCACCATTATCAACTTCCCAGGCAGCTTTCATCCACGCCAATCTTGATAATTCAACACCTACTCCCATGTCCGCCAAAATAAAAGCAACAGCTTGGTGGTGGGAGATTGGCACTCCAAAGGTTTTGCGCTCATTGGCATACTTGGATGCTTCATCTAGACATCTTTGAGCCAGACCTGTAGCTGCAGATGCTACCTGGAATTATAGGTACTCAAATAAGTCAGTTAATCGGTAAAATAGTAGTAGCAAGGTTTGCAACTGCATAATGAAAAAATTATTCACTTACGGGTGGTCTTGTCTTATCGAAAGTCCCCATGGCGATTTTGAAACCGGCTCCTTCTCCGATTAGAACATTTTCTTTTGGGATTCGTACATCTTCAAATGTGATTCCTCTTGTATCGCTGGCTCTCTGGCCCATATTTTGTTCCTTGAATAATTTATTGATATGTGAAAAATTTCGATAACAGAAAATTATCAGTTGTAATTTAACTAGTGCAATGAAAATTATCGAAAATTTTTGGGAAATATGCTCGAATGCAAGTTAAGTTGAAAAAGAGCACGAGTGCGCGGAGCGCTCGAGTGCTTTTTACAGTTTAACTTGCATGAGAGCAAATTTGTCAAAAATTATCGATTCATTTTCATTGCAAGAGTTAAATTTAATAAGAAAATTGTGTCGCTGTAAGTTGCTGTCAGTTTTCATGTTACTCTAATAAGTAATAAACGTTCATAATTACGTCTGCATTTATTTTAAAGGACCTGATAATTTTGCACAAGTGCGAATTATCGATAATTTGCACTAATGCAAAATTATCGCCTAATTGTATGCTCATTGGCTAAAACAACAATAAAAAATCAGTCGGAACATTGTTGTCTGTCGAATTTGACAGATGAATAAAATTTTCTGATATATACCTTCCTTCCAGGAGTTACTCCAGGCCATTCTCTTTCGACTATAAAACCTGTGAAGGCTTTACTTGCTGGGGCTTTAGGATCGGGATTGGTGCGAGCTAACACGAAGTACCTAGAATGAAGAAAAACGAATTCACTCTCACTTTAATACGTATTATCTTTGAAATATTCTTATATAGTCCGTTCGAATATTATTGAGCACAAATTAGTCCATGGAAATTTGGCATATTTTACTGTGTATATTAAAATTTTAGGTTATGTTGTTTATTTTCTTGTCAGATTGATAAGCAATGTTTTCAATACTACGAAAAAGTTGCATGAATATCGGAGTTCTTTGATCTAAACTCGAAAGCTCTTCGGATGAGGCCGGGTACATTCGGCAACGTTGAGTTCATTTTACGTTTTGACAGTAAATACTGCCAACCTCAGATAAATAAACAACGGCCTACTTTGTGCACAATAATATGCGAACGGGGTATACAAAGATTATTGAATAATGCATCCAAGGTTCAACAAAATTTTATCAAATAAAATTATATCCAGCAAGATTTGAAGCAAGAAAACTTCCATACAAAATATTTTTAGTAAAATGTGAGATGAGGATCATAATCACTCCCTTGGTCATTTCGAGTACACCTCGATGAATAGAATAGACTTGACCCCAAAGTCATTCATTATTCAAAACTTCTTTAATTCCAGAAATGTTTCAAACGTTTCAATTCTTTGCGAAGGAGGTAACAACAAATTATAGATCGACAAAATGCACGAAAAAGATGTATGTTTTACCAGTTTGCTACTCCTCCATTTGTAATCCACATTTTTTGACCATTAAGAATGTATTCATCACCTTTCTTTTCAGCCTTAGTTTTAATTCCTGCCACATCAGATCCTGCACCTGGTTCAGTTACACAATATGCCTACAAAAAATTAAAAAGGTATTTTTTCAGAGAGGTCTTCATATAGTCTAAGAGCTAGCAACGTTTTTGAGGGAGAATTTCAGGAAGGCCAGTTTTTAGATATGCTATCTCTCTCACTCTCCCGGACGTCATACGTGCTATCTGGCTGGCGGTAGTGGTTGCGTTCATAAGTGCGCATCGTAAATGTACAGGTAAAATATAAATTTTCAAATAATTTCAGAAAGGTTTTTTTTTTATTATTTTTATTAAAATTTTTGCAACATAAATTTATTATTGCCAGATATTTTTATTGTTGTTTGAACTGTGCCAGACACTAATTTTGAATAAAGAATTTTTTTTCTCGAATTATTTCAGTATGGCTGAAATTTCAATATGATGTTGCTTGAATATCTGAAAACCCAAAACTAATTTGGCAGACAGTAATTCGATTGTTAAACCTTCAGCCAGACCGATCTAAAAGTGATAAGTGATTGGGCATGTTCGAAGAGTATAGACAATCTTGTGCTAGTTACGCAAGCGAGATAAACGACAGCAGCTGTTTGTATTCACGATGGCGTCAGTTCAGTCACATTGTTTTATTCGTTGCCGCTGTTTTTAATGTTTTTTTAACAAAATTGTCTTACAATGTCGAGTGAAAAATTAAAATGTATTTTGTAAAGACAGAAATGAAAAAATAATAACTTTTGTAGAAGATAAATTAAAAAAAGTGTAAAAAAGTTTTACAAATACGTATAAATTTTAAACTTAAATATGATAGTACACAGTTACCAGAGCAAGTTAATGACACCTATGGATATCACAGAAATTGTTACAGCAGTTTTACAGTTCTAATGGCAAAATATCGAAATTTATCGTAAATTAATTTCTTGTCAACAGTAGATCTTCCCAGCACATCTAGCTCAACTCCGATATCAAATATCTGTAAATTTCAGAAGGGTTAAAATGACTGAAACTCAAATTTTTTTACAAGTTTCCATGTCCAGCGGACGGGTTTTCCACCAACGTACATCCAGCGGACGATTTTTTTTATTCGAATAATTATACAAACTACCATCTCTGTAAATTTCAGCAGGGGTTAAAATGACTGAAACTCAATATTTTTTCGTGTTTTCGTTGTTCCCGTTGGCAAACCCACCACTGGTGCGCCAGCTGACGGTCACTATGCTATAAGACAAATACAAATTGAGCTATATACAAATTATTGCCAGAGTTAAAATTGGTCACCAAAAACTTTCACTGGCTCCCGGGCTAATACTCCAGTAGATGTTGGCAAAACCCTGCCAGATAAAACGTCTAAAAATTCAGATACAGAAGTTATCATCCAAGAAATTGAGACTAATGCAATTATTGAGCTTGATAGTGTGATAACTATAGAAACAAATTTAAATGTCAAACGAGTTTGTTTTTTTGTGGAAAAGATCTCAAGCAAGCAAAGGGCAAACAACAAACTTCACACTCCTCAAATGACAGCAGTGAATAAGATGATGATTATCAAAATGCCTCAATTTTTTGTGATACAATTATGGATTGAAAAATCTTACTTCAATTTTCATATAACCATCCAATTTTTGTTCTTTTTTCATAATTCATAAATTATTATTCGATACCGTATAAATCCGAATATTAATTCAATAGTTTTTAATCCTTTCTCTGTAATTTACATATTCGACAACTATTTCTAGACCAAGCAAAATGATACCACATCACTTATCACTTTTAGATCGGTCTGGCTGAAGGTTTAACAATCGAATTACTGTCTGGCAAATTAGTTTTGGGTTTTTAGATATTTGAGTATCATCATATTAAATTTCAGCCATACTGAAATAATTCGAAAAAAAAAATTTTTTATTAAAATTAGTGTCTGGCACAGTTTAAACAACAATAAAAATATCTGGCAATAATAAATTTATGTTGCAAAAATTTCAATAAAAATAATAACAAGAAAAAAACCTTTCTGAAATTATTTGAAAAATTGATATTTTACCTGTACAGGTACGATGCGCACTAATGAACGCACCCACTACCGCCAGCCAGATAGCCCGTATGACGTCCGGGAGAGTGAGAGAGATAGCATATCTAAAAACTGGCCTTCCTGAAATTCTTGTTTTTTTGACGTTGCTAGCTCTCGTACTAATATGAGTGACACTGACAAAGAGTCAGACATTGTGCCATCGATTGGAACAATGATAATAATATGAGCGTTTCTATAGTACGTTAACGAAAGTTTGAGCCGTCAGGTGGCCATGACAATTTGGCATATTCCACTGTGTATGTTAAAATTTTAGGTTATGTTATTTATTTTCTTGTCAGGTTTGATACGCAATGTTGTCAATATTGCATAGAGTTCTCCCACAACTAGCAATCTCGTCGGACGAAGCCGGGTACATTCGGCAACTTTGACTTTATTTTACGTTATGACAGAAAATACTGCCAACTTCAGATAAATTAACAAACGCCTACTATGCGCTCAAACTTTCGTGAACGGACTATAGTTGGGTTTTTAGCGGAATTAAAAACAAGAGACCAAGCATTGGCATGCGGTAGAATCACTATATCGTCCTTGAAGCGACGAAACCAATTGCTTAGTCTGAAAATATGATCTGCGGAGCGAGCAAGATTATCTGTGACGTCATGACATTTGTTGTAGAGTGAAAATAATAAAAGAACGCTCAGGCGCAAAGGCTTGTCAAGTCGAAGGAATTCGTAACCTCAAAATTATTATGCTGTCTTTCGCTCTGAAACGGTGTCTCTGCTTTCGCGGTACCACATATTGTAACAACAAAATTAGTTTCATCTTTCGTTAAAACATCCAAGACATAAATAACTAACCTAAACTGTCCTAAACTAACTTTTAGGTTAGAAATAAAATGACATTTGGAAGAGCTCTCGCTTTTGAGCGGGAGCGAATATATCTGATCTTCTTGCTCGCTCTGATAATAAAAGATCACGAGGCAGAGTGAAGTGAGCGAAGAGAGCTTAATAAAAGACCAGCTGAGAGCAAGAAGTGCACGCCGAGCAGAATATTCAGACTAAGCAAATCACAGCATGTTGTTTCAGCGCCATCTACTTGGAATTTTTAGAGTTTCAATGCGCCTCAGTCACAAATGACGATTATTAGGCGCAAAGTCAGACATATTCACACAAGCAGAAGTATGTCGCCAAATAAAATTGACTGAGATGTTGAAACTGTAAGAGTTTACTGGCCACAAATTTAGTAACAAGCCAACTGAGAGCCTTTTTAAAATGCGAGTTGGAAAACTTCACGACATTGCCGCTACATTTCAAATGTCGCTCACATCGTTTTTATGTCAATTTTTTTAGGTTAAATCAGAGACAATATTTTGACAGTAGAAGAATGATATTCAAATTTTGTTGCCAGATAATCTAGGACAGTGAAGCCTAACAATAGGGAAATTAAGTTTTCCAAATCATGACTTAATATGTTTGGTGTTTTCTAAACGTTAGTGAAATTCAATAAAAACAATAAACTTACAGCCACTAGCGGTTCTTCCAGAAGTCGACCAAGATATTTCTTCTGCTGTTCTTTATTTCCAGCAATAATGACAGGTGTTTGCTAAAAACAATACAAGAGTAAAAAATCTTCTAGAACTTCAAGAACATCAAAATTATTAGCCATTATTGATTGTTTTCCAAGAAAAGGAGAATATTCCTGTAAATATTGGGAATAATAAATAATCAGATTAACATACCCCTAGTCCTGTTGCCTCCAAAGCTGTAGCTATACCAGTGCAACCATAACCTAGTTCTTCGGCTACTAAACATCCAGTGAAAACAGTATTATTCATTCCACCTGTGAATTAAGAGTGTGTTTTCAGATATTTCATCAAAATCTATGAAATTATTACTCAGAATATTAAATAGCATACAGAAAACATTCCTCAGAATCAATGTTCAGTTTATTTGACTGTGCTATTCATAACGTTTGAGAACACCTAGTGATAATTTTATGTTTTCAAATGAATAAAATACTTTCTCACCAACATGTTCAGGTATGTGACCATTGATGAGTCCCAAATTCCAAGCTTTCTTCACTATATCATGGGGGTATTCTCCTGTTTTGTCATGATGTGGAGCAACAGGTATAATTTCCTCTCGAGCAAATTTCCTCGCAACATCTTGAATTTCCTTTTGAGTATCAGTCAAGGCTGGGGGAACAACAAAAACTTTATAATCAGGCCACTCATTGAACTATGTCGCTAAGATATCAATGAAGTAGTATGTGATTATATTATTATACAGTCATTAAATCAATTGTTGTGAACATACAACAACTATTCAGTATTAAAATTTGTAATCAAAATAGACAATTAAATAATGTTTTTGATTATTACAATTATCTTCAACACACTACTCCATAATCCATTTGGTTTGAAATATTGCAGAAAGCAAGTACATTTGAAAAAATCAAACTTTTTATCAGAAATTTTGATTAAATGAAAACGACAGTGTCAAATTGACGATATACAACCATGGAAGGGCAAACACCTACAGTGGAAACTTGATAAAAGTGTAAAATAATAAAGCACCTGATAAAGCCACAAAAATGGTGTCCCAATAATTCACTCACCAAAAGAATAACCAGTCGAATTATTCAATTTATGAGAAAGGAAAATTGTCCTATTTTTCTGACTGAATAAGCTTCTGGACAGCTGTAATAAAAATCATCAAATTTTATCAGGAAAATGATTCTAATGATATCTAAATACCTTCTGAAGATTTGCCATATTTCCAAAAGTATGCAGGCAATAAATTAAGAAACAAACGGATTCTAAACAGTAATTTATTCAATTTTCAAGGAACGATTAATAGTTGAACATAACTCGATAGAAAATTGGACTTTGGAGCAATCTTCAAACTGGACTCTTCGTTCGGTAAAAATCTAATCTTATTTTTTCAAGTGTAAATAAAGATAATCAAGATTATTAAAATCAAAAATAAATTACACAAACATCTACCGATCTACCACACATGAATTTTTTTATTAATAAAATTGAATATTTGCTCAATGATCTAAACTGAGACTGATGATTAGGACTTAACTGGTACGATTAATATAATATGCATTTTTATAAAGATAATTTTGATTGCATTTTATCATGAAAAACGTTTCTAAAAAAATTAATAAATTTTATTAATTTATCTTCTCCGCAAAAAGAAGAAAAAGATCAAAATGTTTTATATCCGATTCTGTGATCAGTGAAATTTTCAGGTTATGAAATTTGGAAGATTTCGAAAACAAAATACATGAAAGCATGGTTTGATACAAGCACGATATTGACCGGCAGTAAATTGTATTTGTTGTGTTAGTTAAACCACTTCATTGTTGGAAGTAATTTTACATCTATCCATTAATTTGCTGGACGAAAAAAAGGTAAGTGTTCTATTTAATTTTCTTCACTAAATAATTTTTCCAAAAAGCTACACGCGAACTAGAAAATACGGTGTTCTTCTATTGATCTCGAAAGATGTGATTCATTCGAATGATCCTAATGAGTAAAGTATTTGATTAAGCGTGGCTTAAGTACATTTTGTGAATAACTCAGTTCATTTAAATTTATTATAGCTAACTGAAGCACTCGCAAATAGTTATATGGATACAATTGTTAATCTTTATTATTAATCTAGATTTCTTTTTCTAGACACTAATATGTCTTTCCGAGGAAGAGGAGGTGGTTTCCGTGGGGGCCGTGGAGGTAACCGTGGAGGAGGAGGTGGTCGTGACAGGTTTCAACAGCAAGGTCCACCAGAAAGAGTTGTTCCATTCGGTTACTTCGATTATACATGTCAGGATGATTTAGTAGTAAAAGCAGAGATAGAAGATGTACCATTTTTCAATGCTCCAATTTATTTAGAGAATATGGAACAGATAGGAAAAATCGATGAAATACTTGGAAATGTCAGGGATTATTCAGTTACTGTTCGTTTGTCCGAAAATATATATTGCTCTAGTTTCCAGAAGAATCAAAAGGTAAGAAATTGTTGTATTGAGGTATTTGTGCTGTACCTAAAAACAATTTTATTTCTTGTGAAATTTGGATGATTTTTAATTTTCTCTTTTTGAACTGTTGAAGTAAGATACTCAGTTCTTTTCAGTATTCTATAGAACTTAACAGGTTTGTCAAATTTTACATAGTTTACATTCTAATTCTTTTTGCTTTGAGTCCTCATAATTGACCATGTAATGATACTTCAGACAGGTCATTTTCTACAGCTAATATTGAGTAAGAAAAAGAACTATAAAACGAAATATAGGAAAAAGTTAATATTCGACTAACCTTCAATGATTTAAGTTGTATTTCTCCTTTATGAAAGGGCAGTAAACCACTCATCCAGAATTTCTATATTATTAATTGTGAAAGTAGAGAATAACACTCTCAGAGAAAATAGTAAACCTAGAGATGCCTTCACGCATTTGTTATGCAGCAAAGTAGAACCTGTTTATGCACCCTAACAACATTCTGGCGTTGCAAACTCGTGCTTTATCTTTATTCCGTATTGGGATAATTGGTCTACCGCTCCCCTACTCTGATACTAACAGCTTCTGCGTCTGTTACAGAAAATTCTGTCAGTTCGGCAACATCGTCGGTTAGTATTTAGTTTTTCGAAGTGTTGTTTTACATTTTCATTTCGATCTGATCGTCATAAACTGAATTTGACTGATTTGGTGGCAATTTATTGTTGCTTAAGGCTATTCTGGTAATTGAAGCTGGGGCAAAATTACAAAAATGTTATATTATATTCATGAATTGTAGAATTGAATATCTCATTGGAAAATATGGCGATTGGCGTTAAAAGAATAAAACAACTGTCTTTACTAAGCGTATGACATTGGCTAACGTTATTGAAAAAACAATGCATAGCAGTTACAATTACGAAAGCAAC
This sequence comes from Propylea japonica, assembly GCA_013421045.1. Taxonomy (NCBI): domain Eukaryota; kingdom Metazoa; phylum Arthropoda; class Insecta; order Coleoptera; family Coccinellidae; genus Propylea; species Propylea japonica. Next base: position 32,789,000 of record CM024239.1, read on the forward strand.
CTATTGGCAACAATCATTGTTATACATTGTTATTGTTACACAGCAAACAATAGATGGAGTAAATTTGACTTTATGACATCAATTTCTAACATATCTAACCTATTGTTTACTTCACCCTAGTGCGTCAGTAAAGTGCTTTCCATCTCACTCTAGAAATAGTTTGATTACAATGCAATGCTATTCACGCGAAGTGGCATCTTTATAATCCGCTCACGAAAGTTTGAGCGCATAGTAGTCGTTTGTTTATTCATCTGAAGTTGGCAGTATTTGCTGTCATAACCTAAAATAAAGTCAACGCTGCCGAATGTACCCAGCCTCGTCCGACGAGCTTGCCAGTTATCAAAGAACTCTATGCAATATTGACAACATTGCGTATCAATCTGAGAAGAAAATAAACAACATAATCAGTGGCGTAATTTACACCCCCCCAGACCCCCCATTGGGGGGGGGCCGGGGTCTGGGGGCCCGGGTAACTTTTTATTTAATTTTTACTTCATCTTGTTAAGAACCAATTGATATTAAAAAATAATTTTCTGGTTATGTAATTTATAGTAGGAGTATGGTGGCAGTACGATCTGGTGATCTGGACAAATCATCGAGGTAAAGGACCTTCCTTTACCTCCATGGGACAAAAGGTTGCGTTTGCGTCTGCCCTGTGACGAAGCGATGGGATTAAAGATACAGCTTGAGAAGTTTTCTTTCGTTTTTCAAGTCGTTATTCAATCAAACATCCTTGAAGCTATTAATGTAGTATCAAAAAACCTTCAACACGAAGGGTATGATCTATTTCAGGCAGCTTCACAGTTAGGAAGAGCAAAAGAAAAACTAAGCAATATGAAAAATAACTTTGAAGAAATAAAAGCCTCTGCCATTAGGGGCCATCCATAAAGTACGTCACACTAATTTCATGAGTTTTTGAGCTCCCCCCTCGTCCTTGTCACAGGTGGTCACATTTCTGAGACCCCCCCTCCCTAGTGTGACGTCACATGTTTTGCAATTCAACATCGAAAAATTATTGAATTGAAACAGCAGTTCCGAAATTAGTTTTATTTCCATTTAAATTAAGTACTTTTTTATGAAATCAACAAAATATCAAATATTTGAAACAATAACAAAAAATAAACTCATGAATAATGAATTAACTTCTTCCTGTATATGCTGTTTTTTTATCAGTCGCACTGTATGTTTCGTATAATCTACGGTAAAGATTACCTAAATCTATCTTTTTGTTCATTTTGAACTTGATTTATTAAACTACACTACTGGAAAAAATTAAAGGATCAAGAAAAAATTCCAAATTTTCGTCAATTTTCAACATGCCGTAACTTTGAGAGGAATGGTCGTACAAGGAATTTAAAAAGAGGAAGTTGTAGCTCCAAGTGTCTAGTTTTTCGATTAGAACTTCAAAAATTTAAAGTTTCAGTGGTTTTCGAGTAATGATAGAAAAATCAGCAACAAAAAAATTCTCAAAATTTTACCACTTATTTTTTTCTTGTCTACGAGCATGGAAATTTTATTATTTAATGATCGTTATAATGATGAGATACTTTGTTAATTCAGCTTTAGTTTATGTTTTTATTGACCTCAATACGTCCACTTCTCGCCGAGATATCGGTCTTCAAATGGAAAAGGATCCATTTGTCTTTGATTATCGATTTCTCAGCAACCAATGATCGCACAGAAAATTGAAGGAGGGTTTCAAGACCTTAAATGAACTCCCATTATTGAACAACCATTGCTTATTCATAGGAATTTTTTTCTTCATGTCACATCAATATAAAAATTTAACAAAAAAAGGGCTTTTGGTGGTTTCTTGGGAAATCTACCGCTGGATCGAAAATGTTGAGGAAACCAATGCTATTAAGTGTGACTTTCACAGTTCAATATGTCGATAAAAACCTTACGAAGAGCCAACTCAATCCAAGAGCCGTTTTTTTGTTAGACAGGATTGAATTTTTGAAAAAAAATAAGGATCACGTTTTTTGCTCTGAGAAGCTCATAATCTTTAAAAAAGGCAAAAAAGAAATTTCTTGAGCTTTTTTCACATTTTATTTGCAGATAGTACATAAATTTCAAAAAATAAAATAAAATAAAATTTTTATTAATTTAATAACGGGTATTGCCACCCATGTTTTCAATAACGGCTCTCAAACGTTCAGCCATGTTAATGGATCCTTTTAAATTTGAAGACCGATATCACGGCGAGAAGTGGACGTATTGAGGTCGATAAAAAAATAAATCAAAGCTGAATTAACAAAGTATCTCATCATTATAACGATCATTAAATAATAACGATTATGCAAAAATAAAATTTCCATGCTCGTAGACAAGAAAAAATAAGTGGTAAAATTTTGAGAATTTTGTTGTTGCTGATTTTTCTATCGTTACTCGGAAACCACTGAAACTTAAAATTTTGAAGTTCTAATCCAAAAACTACACACTTGGAGCTACAATTTCCTTTTTTTAAATTCCTTGTACGACCATTCCTCTCAAAGTAACGGCATGTTGAAAATTGCCAAAAAATTTGGAATTTTTTTCTGATCCTTTAATTTTTTCCAGTAGTGTATGTTTATATCCACAAAATAGCACAACTAAAAAAACGACGTCAATCACTCAGCGAAAGCAAATTGTCGAATGAAAGATAGAAACAAAACATTACCTACGCGAGGTGCGGTGCGTTTAGCGGCATTAGTCAAAGGGCTCGTCGGCGATCGGCACGTGTCAGAAGCGGCTATGAACTTGTCAACAAAACAATTTAAACCGTATTGCCCTAAAGATAGAGTTGGACATCTGTTTTAGTTTAATTAATATTTCAAATTACGCGATTAGTACCTCTAGATTTTGAAATGTGATGTCACGAAACTTAGGACCCCTCCCACCCCTTGTCACACCATGTCACACTTTGTCGACCCCCTCCCTCCCCCTTTACGTGTGACGTACTTTATGGATGGCCCCTTACACTTTCAGAGAAATGAGGAGTTGGTCCCGAGTTTGATGAAAAAAGAAATAGAAAAGTTAAAAAACACTTTGACGAGCTTTGCCAAGATGAACGACTGGTGGAGAGTGAAAGAAACTTCAAAGTGTGTGTTTTTTGCGCGACTCTTGACTTAGTAATTTATCAGTTGAACTTGAGATTTGAGGCAATGTCTGAAGTCAGCAAACTCTTCTCAGTGTTGTCTCCAGCGTTTTTGATACAAGAAGAAGACGCAGAAATTACCAAACAAGTGAAAATTCTTGTACATGAGTACGAAAAAGATTTAAGTATTGACCTTTACCTTTGTTCTCAATTGAAAGCCTTTACAATAGCTCTAAGGCCAGAGATTGCGAAGTTGTCATCGATCCGGCAACTAGCAGAACTGTTGTGTTTGGACAATTATTGGATGACGTCTAGCTTCCCGGACTTATGCACAGCGTTTCTTCTTTTCCTGATTTTTACCAGTGACAGTCGCCAGTGCGGAGCGATCGTTCTCCAAGTTAAAGCTCATCAAAAATTATTTACGAAATACCATGGCCCAAGAAAGACTCAGCAGCCTCGCGTTATTAAGCATAGAGAACAAAAGAGCCAAAAAGATGGATTTGGATGAAGTTATAAGGGAATTTGCTGCTAAGAAAGCTAGAAGGCAGAAGAAGATATTCTTGTAGCACCAGACCATCAGCCACCGTCAGATCATCACTGTCTTATAAAACTAAGTCTTTGTTTACAAATATCTATTTTTTTAAATCTATTATATCTTTTTATCTTGTATCTATCACACATTGTAACAAATTTTTTAAAAGTTGATCAAAACCAACTTTATTGTGTATTTCAGTCATATCCTGTTTTTTTTCGGTTCAAATTAATGCAGTTGGTTTATTGGACTACTAGTTTCTACAAAATAGAGTAGGCGTACTCCGATCACGAAAGGTTGAGCCGTCGGTTGGCCATGGAAATTTGGCATATTCCACTGTGTATATTAAAATTTTAGGTTATGTTCTTCATTTTCTTGTCAGATTGATACGCAATGTTGTCAATATTGCATAGACTTCTCTGATAATTCGCAAGCTCGTCGGACGAGGCCGAGTACATTCGGCAACGTTGACTTTATTTTACTTTATGACAGTAAATACTGCCAACTTCAGATAAATAAAGAAACGCCTACTATGCGCTCAACCTTTCGTGAACGGACTATACTATGTTTCACCTACAAATGAATTGTTAGACAGTCATATAAAATAATAATGGTTGAGTTGGGGGTTGAGGTAAGCCTATAGAATTTACGTTGATAATGAATAAGAAGAGATACAATATGATGGGTAATTAGGGGTATGGTGATAGGGGCTGAAGGAGGGATGGGGCCCGGGGACAATCATGGGGAGGGGGCCCGGCTGAGTAACGTTACGCCACTGAACATAATCTAAGATTTTAATATACACAGTCGAATTTGCCAAATTTCCATAGCCAACCGACGGCTCAACCTTTCGTGAACGGACTATATAGGTTTGTTCCAACAGCTGACTTTTGTACGGTAATTTGACGGTCACGAAACTGTTAGTAATCGATATTATGCGCATGTCTAAACTTTGACCGTACAAGAACCGTTCAAACAGTACTTGCTCCAGACCAGGGATCGAAATGACGATCACAAAACCGCTCCACTCACGGTCCCGAAGCAGGATGGAACAAAAACGAAACCGTTCTCAAACGATACATTTTCAGTTGGAACACATTTTTATCTATTGCGCAGAATCCTGACGATCATTGTACGGTCAATTCTTGAGTTGGAACAAACCTTATGTTTACTTCTTACTCTGAGAATATTATTCTATACTTCCATAGTTATCTGCTTTTATCTTTTGATTTTATTCTGTATTATATTCTCCATTTGTAGCAACAATAATTATTAAATTTTTCTTTTCAGTTATTCATCGATCCAGCCAAACTTTTGCCCCTTCAAAGGTTCCTCCCCGGTGCGCCAGGCGCCAAGAGAGGAGGCGGAGGAAGAGGGGGTAGAGGCGGCAGTGGAGGCCGAGGTGGAAGGGGCGGTAGAGGAGGTTTTGGAGGTGGTAGAGGAGGAGGAGGCTTTGGAGGGGGTGGTAGAGGCGGTTTTGGAGGTGGAAGAGGCGGTGGAGGTAGAGGAGGTTTTGGAGGCGGCGGACGAGGTGGTGGGGGTAGAGGAGGTTTCGGAGGCGGTGGTGGTAGAGGAGGTTTTGGAGGAGGAGGCAGAGGCGGTTTTGGAGGTGGCAATAATTGGAACAGATCTGGCCCTGTCAAGAGAAAATTTGAAGAATGATTTAGATATAATAGTGATCAGATGTACAGATTTTACAATATGTTTTATTTCAATCTTTTTGACGTAAATTGTTTTTATATAATAAATTGTCATTTTCATGGAAAAGTTATGCTAAGTTTAGTATGTTCATTATTTAGTATCAATTGAATATGAAAGTCAATTAAGAAGGATTTAACTTCTTTGGCACAGCAAGAAAAAAGTGAGGAATAAAATTGACAGAATATTTGAGTGTATTTTTACCAACCATTGTTTTTCCAACGTCATTTGTCGAAGCTATTCAGCTTATGCAAGTTTGGAGCATTAGTTGTGTACTCACGCCACCTCAGGAACAACTGTGCTAATTGTTGGCCCAGCAGTGAGGCTATTAGCTAGGAAATTTCTTTTTTAGTCGAGGATCAAACTCCTACTCCCTGATAACTAGTCAGATGAATTTAACTGAATTTCCTCCATGAGAGGACAACTCAAAGTATAATTCTGAACAAAACTGTGGCTTCAATGATTAACTGCTTCTTAATTTTAATCATTTGATCAGTAATTTTCATTATTCCTTCCAAAAAGTTATCTTTTTTAATTGAAGAAAAGAAGACATTCCAGGAAATTGATAATCAATTAAAATATCTTGATTTTTAATCATAGTCATCGTTATTGTTACTGTACATTATGAATTAAAAGATACAATGATTTCATTGCAGATTCTATTCATTTTCATCGAATCTTGTGTGTTTAGCCAAATGCTTCTCAGTTCTTTTCAGTAATTTGTCTTTACCCCTCTGTTTCTTTTTTGATTTTTGAAATTTATTCATTCTATCACTTTCAATCTTTTTCCAATAAATTTGCTCCTCCTCTCCTTGTAATATTTTTTTATCTCCTGCGAATTCTCCAATACAGAATTTCTCGGCTGCTTCATTATTCGGGAATCTAACAAAAATTTCTTCACTAGCAGATGTAAAAGGTACATCTACATAAAGAACATCTTTCGAAACAGCTTTAACTTCCATCTGAAAAAAGCATAAATATTGAATAATCCAAACTATGTGATTGAATAACTTAATGATTTTAGCGTTTTACACTGAAGACTTGAATACCTTTATTTTTTTGTCGCTCTGACAGGGCTCTGGCAACTTAACTTTTACAACTGTCCCAGGAACATATTCTAATTTTGCAGGTGCCTCTTCGATATTCTCCGAGTCTGAGGTTTTTATATTTTCCAGTTCATTCTTCTCTGAATTTGGTGGTTTGAAAGATTTGAAACCTCTGAGATGCATTTTTATTTCCTTCATTTTTTTCCTCTGAAGATTGAGATATCCATTTCTCATTTTCTTCCATTCTTGCCTAAAGTAAATAAAGAACTCAGAATAATGGATTGAACATAACTGTTGAGACCTGTTAATGAATTAAGTGACTTCTTCCAATACTTACTTGGATAGAATCTGCAAACCTAACTCTTTTATCAATGTTTTCTTTTTATGTTCTTTCTTTTTCTTCCTTTTTGGATCCCCTTCTTCATTATTGATAGTTTCCCCTTGTTCATCTTCTTTTTTCAACCGTTTACCACTACTTTCTTCCTCATCGTTTTCTGATAACTTTCTTTTAGTTCCCTTTTTATCTGCGTCATTAGCAGTTTCATTTTCCTTGATATAGGAAGAAATGCTACATAAATCTTCTGGATTGATGTTAGAAGACATTTTAGATCCTATACTTTCAAAATAAGAGAGAGCATTTTGGACCCCAACCTCAGATTCAAATTCTATAAAAGCAAATCCTTTATTCATATTATTGTGTTTATATCTTGGTATCGACACATATGTTACGTTGCCATAATCTGAGAATAAATTTGTTAGGAAGTCATGTGTGCAATCTGAGCTGATTCTTTCAACATAAATAGTGCAGTCATCAACATTTTCTTTTACTTTCACCTCTGTTTTTCGTTTGACCTTTTGTAGGTCTTCAGATAATTCCAATAATTCTGATTTTTTAATAGCTTTTCCCAAATCGTCAATGGATTGGGTCAGCTTTCTAATTTTGTTGAACTTCAAGAACTCGTCAAGGTTCACATCTACAAAATAAAATTGAACATATAACATTTCTTCTGAAGTGGGAGTGGGAAATTTTAAATTGAATTAATGGAAGCTTGATTCTTACATGGGTCTTCTTGAATTAATTGCGATAGGTACCTATCTTTAGATAAATTAGAATCACTAAAGTAAAATTCCATTTGTGTCAAAATTGATTTATATAGCTGTTTTTTCCGATGTCTTCCCTTTTTAGACACCGAGTCCTCGTTAGTTTCATCCATTCTTTTAATAAAACAATGAAATTGTTTTCACTGCGGGATTTTGATTAATGTTTTGTTTTGTGAGGTTAGAATTTATGCTCAGAAGCACAAGCACAGAACATGTGACAAACTGTCAAAGATATTCAATCCTTTGGTCTTAACTTCTAAAATTCAATCAGAATTTCTTTTTCGTCTACGCTGCGATTTCCTATCATCTTTAACCTTTTCATAAAAATATATTAGAGATCTTCTTTATTCGAAGCTTTCATGGCATGCATATAACATTTGAATTATTTATTCTATCTCGCTGGTTGTTGCAGCGGGATTCGAACCAGCAGTCAAGTTCAAAATGATTTGAAATTCGAATGGAAACAACAAAATGTTACGGTTTATTCTTCATAAAACTAGCTATATTCTCGTTCTAAGATGTTATAAATTTATGATTATTATAACGAATATATTAATTCATTTTCGATATGCACCAACCTTCAACATATTTCCATTTCCATTACGCATTCGTCTCGGATTCAATAATATTCAAGGACAAACCGAATCACGTGACGATGCTTATCAAATAAATCAAAATTTATCTCATTCATTGTTGGAGTTGCAAGCAAAAGGTATCAATTTCCGGCTAATAAAACACAGTATTTTAATTTTTTCGGTGAGTATAGTATTAGGTGTATTGCTGATTTGATAGATTCTCCTATATTATATGTGATGCAATAATTATCACAGGCTCATATTCTATAACGATAAATTTATTATTTCGACGTAACTACTGTATTGCAAGTACTTTTGCCTTCACTTTCATTAGATCACTGAATAATTCTATCTAATCTGGAAATATCCTCTATCGAAATGCAATTGAAAGTAAAAATATATTTAGAATAATGAGGAAGACATGAAACCGGTTATTATCAGGCTTCCGAAATAGAGGGTTGCCGGTAGTCGATATCATTGTTTAAATAATGCCGATATATTAATACGGACCAATAAGAATCAAGTGTGACTAATGAAAGCTATCAAAGTTTTGATTGCTTTCTATTGACTTACAACTTCAATGTCATTTGAACAAGCTATTCCCAAAAGAAGGCGAGGTAAAAAGAAGCCCTAAAACTATAGATATTTTCAACGTCCCTGGTAAGTGCGAGATTTTCCCCATTCATATACATATTTGAGAAATGTGATATTTCTACATTGAATCGCATACTGCCTACATTAATATCTAAGTTATAACAAATTCAATTTTTTTCCAAATCTTGTGAATTACTGCCGATTCAGAATGATCTTTCTGATATGACTCTAATAACTTCTTAGAAAATCATGAATGTGAAATTGAAATTGTACCTATATCCTTCACTTTCCATATTAGGATGCAGATCATCCATGAATAAAATAATAATATTCGAATAATACTTCGAAAGATTTCAGCGAAACTAACAGTAAAAAAAATTAAGAAACCCATGTGCAGGTGCTTTTGAGCTCTCGTTCATTGGTGGAGCAATGAGGCTATTACCTCAAAATTTTGTATAGGACTTGAGATTGATATTAAATATATAAATGCAAAATCTCAGCACGATCGGAAATTATTCAAAAACTTAAATATGTAAAAACAAGTCGACAATTGAAAAAATTGAATTCTATAGTTCTGATGATGCGATCCTCTTGAAATATTGCATGAACATTCAGTATATCAATCTTCATTCACAAAATAAATTTTACTCGAATTGGATATCTTGTTATGGAAATATAAAGTTTCTTCTTTTCAATATTCCAATTGAATTTTCTATGGTTCTGTTCACACTATGGCCACAAAATTTTGCATGTGGCTCAACATGAGCATCTTGCATGTGGCCGCAAAATTTAATTTCAATTGTTTTCGTTTTGTCAGAGATATTGAGGAACAACAATTTTGAATGGCCATATTTTATATGTCATGATTTATTTTTAATTGTTTTCAGAAATGGCTCCAGCTTATAAGGTTACCTACTTCAATATAACTGCTTTAGGAGAACCAATAAGGTTCTTGCTTAGTTACGGACGAATTGAATTCGAAGATTGCCGTATAGAACATGAACAGTGGCCGCAACTAAAACCTGGTATGTTGTAATAGCCTAAATTACAATACAATCTACCACTGCCGCTCGCGCTGCCGGTAATATTTCTGAAATACTTTTGCTGCAGAATTGCAGGCAGTGAGGTTAGAGTAAGAAATAAACATGTTTATCTTATGTTTATTTCTTAATCTAAGGTAGTGAGCATTCACACTCTGCTTCAACATTTTTCTCGTGACCTAGTGTCGGCAACGACGGACAAAGAAATTCCACAGCAACCTAGTTAAATGTAATCAGTGACTGCCGTTCGCACTGACTGACCATAGAGAAAAGAAATCTCTATTTGTTCTATGTGACTGACTTCCGTACGAAAAACCGCCAATTTAAGGCAGCGCGAGTGGCAACGGCAGGGAAATGTAGTGATCTATTTATATTTATTTATTTATCTATGGTAAGTGATTACATTCTCGTGCTGCCCATACTTCCCTGCTCCCCGCCGTGGAAGCGAGCTGAGTGTTATCGAATTTTGGCGATGTAACCACAGCTTAGTATAGTTACATAGTTTACGTGTAGTTGACATTTAATACACATATTTTCTGTCAACTCACGTAACTATGTAACTATGGTAAGCTGTAACCACAACTCGCCAGAATTCGCCTCAATAGTCCGTTCAGGAAAGTTTGAGCGCATTGTAGGCTTTTGTTTATTTATCTGAAGTTGGCAGTATTTGCTGAAATAAAGTAAAATAAAGACAACGTTGCCGAATGTACCCGGCCTCGTCCGACGACCTTGCGAGTTATCAGAGAACTCTATGCAATATTGACAACATTACGTATCAATCTGACAAGG
>CM024239.1:32799550-32885157 GCA_013421045.1 Propylea japonica
TTTTTTCATTTGCAATCTGGAAGTGAAAACCTATAAGTTTTTAGGAAATCAATAATTTAAATGTTGAACATCACTCAACAAGCATTTAACATTTTCATATAGGACATTTTGATACTGTGATAACTGAAAAATAGAAATATTTTTGGAGACTCCAACGCGCGATCAAGAAAAATACAAGCTATGGTATTAGGTACTTTTATTTTTTTTGATCATTGGTAAGCGGAAAGCAATCATCTCTTTGAATAACGCTCTGTAACTATATCTGCTAGACGTATTCTCTTTCTCTTCAATCGCAGACTCAACCTTCAACCAAACTAAGAAAAAGAACGGGCATGCACACAAAAACCTGTTCGAATTAAAATAGTCTGTTACCGTTAATTCAATATACTGAAAATTATATAACAAAACAGTAATTAACACGCAATTCGACCGGAACTAAAAGGGTGATTATATGTTCCAAATATGGTTTTATACTGAACATTTTTCTTGAACATACGGTTAAAAATGAGCTGAAACACTCAGTCATTCGTTAATTGCTTCATAATTCATATGAATAGGCAGAAAATAGCAGTTGTCAACCCGATTAAATTGAAATTTAGTATTTTCTTGCTTGAAATGTGACTGGTTAGACTGGTAAAGAATTGTTCTTAAATGATCATATCACAAGAAGCGATCTTTGAATGATTCTTGATCTACTACTGCTCATAATCACATCGGTACAGATGGAAAAGAAGAGAATGCATTCTCGAGAATCTAAATGTTCTATTTGCTTGTATTATAATGGAAATATCGAAGATCGAAGTAAACCCTGCTGTTTCCGAAAAGGAATTTAAATTTGAATTAATAAATGAATGCAATTAAACCCTCCTGGAAATAAGATTAATCAATCTTTTCCTAAATATGAACAAGCATCCTAAAAACTTTTGATTGTAGAACTTTATTTAAAATATGAATTAATTTAGTTCATTTCAACAACGTTACCTTTATAAAGTACACTGCGCAAAAAAATTAACGCTCATTCTGATAATCTCAATTTAATGAAAGATAACTCTACATTGACTTTATAACTTATTTTTCATGTTCTCTCGGGAAGGTTTTGAACGAAACAAGACACATTGAATGGAAGAAAAATTCAGGATTTCACCCGAATCTCATGTGAAAAGAAGAGAAATAAAAAATTTTCAAAATACTGGAATGCTGATAAGTGATTTTAACTGGTATTTCCACCCCTTGCGTTAATTACAGCTCGGCAACCACGGTTCATACTCAAAATGAGTGATCTTAAAATGTTCTGGGGCTATTGCACCAAAATACTTTGCAACTTTTCACTTCGCACTTTGCATTCTGACAAATTTCAAAGGTGAAAATTAGGTATGTTGCACAACATTTCTCCCAATATTTATGTCTGCGGAGTAATTTTCACTATGCACTGGACTTTTCACTATGTATTTTTCATTTGTGAATGCGTTTCGTGCAACTTAATTCATATGAAAAGTGAAAAAAAAATCAAATGAAAAGTTGCAAAGTGTTTGGTGCAATAGGCCCTATCCTTCCCAGATTTCTCGGAGTTGGATTCCTAAGTCATAAAGAGTAGCTGGATGATTTTCTGAACTTCTCAGCCTTCTATTGAGGTTGTCCTAAATCTACTCAATCGGACTTCTTGCTGGCCATTCCATTCGAGAGACTTCACACCTCTTCAAGGCACTTCTGAACGATGCGGCACGATGGGGTCTGGCATTATCGTCTATAAAAATGAAATTTTCACCAATGTATGGGGCAAATGGCACTACGTGCTCTTTAAGAATGTTCATTATATACCTACTACCATTCATAGCTTCATTATCAACCACCACTAGGTCTGTGCGAGCAGTCAAAGATATTCCACCCATACCGTAATCGATCCTCCCCCCAAAACCAGTAGTATTCAGGAAATTCACTGAGCATATCTATCATGTGGACGTCTGTATACAAGGAACGTCGATCACAATGGTAGAGGCAGAATCTAGACTCACCTGTGAAGAGATCTCTTTCCCAATAGTCCGAGAGCTGGCACGAATTTTAGGGTAGGTATTCGAGGCAAGCTGAAAACTTGTCAGATTACTCTCCTATTATATCCCAACTCGGGATTGCAGACCTGGCTGGTGAGTAGCGGGGCTAAATCAACCCCTACATTTTTAATGGCCTGTCAGGTAGAAAGCCCTACCGAAATGACCTGTCTTTTTGGGAATCTTATTTTTAGTTATAAGTAACACTCCATTAAATTTCAAGCTGCCAAATAATTTAATCGGGGTTTTAACATTGCCAGACGCGTGCAAAAATATTTTGCAAAAAATTATAGAAAATGTTTTTGATGCAGCTTGAAATTTTAATGGAGTGTTACTTAAACTAAAAATAAGATTCCCAAAGACAGATCATTTCGGTAGGGCTTTCTACCTGCCAGGCCATTAAAAATGTAGGGGTTGATTTAGCCCGCTACTCACCAGCCAGATCTGCAATCCCGAGTTGGGATATAATAGGAGAGGCATCTGACAAGTTTTCAGCTTGCCTCAAATACCTACCCAAAAATTCGTGCCAGCTCTCCTACTACAATCTGCCTCTTCCAATGGATATGCTCTCTCCGCAAAATCCAAACGTGCCCTTCGATGGGCTGGGGTAAGAGCTGGGCCTCTTGCCGCGACACGAGGCCTTAAATCATATTCTTTGAGGCGATTTCTTATTGTCTGAGTGCTAATTTGCATCCCATGAGTTTTGCTCAGCTGATTTTGAAGGAGGCGAGCGGCTGCAAATCGTTGTCTCAACTAAGAAACTCTCAAGTAACTTCTTGAATGGCAGTTGTTACCCAAGGTCTACCTGCCCTGGTCTTCGGACATTCATAACTTTCTCCCTGAATCGCTCCATTCTGGACACATTTGTATGAAACTACAAACCTTTCTGCAAATTCTTGTGTATGTCCCCCTTCTTCTCGCAAAACTATCGCTTGGGCACATTCCTCTTGGTTAAATAGTTATTCAATCAACTAGTTTATTAATTGCTAAATCAATAAATGAGTTGATTACAAGTTTTTTTCGTCAACCACCATTATTTTTAGTATAAATTATTCCTATTCTGTCTTTATACTTAATATAAATAGGTATCTATGTATGTATCAGTGTACTTCTCAGAGTAAGAAATAAATGTTTATTTCTTACTCTGAGGTGTACTTAGTTTTCAACATTACTCGTATTGCTTCTGAATACTTTGTGCTCGGCTGTCCATGACAATTACCATTAACAATGAGAATCAAGAATTCAAACGGTTTATTATTTGTCAATTTTGTATACGTTGAATCCACCTTCATTTTGAGGTCGTCTTAAAAACTCGTTTTTATTGAAAATCTACACGAATTTATATACCTATAGAAATCTGGATATGAATGGAACAAACAGTCTGCAATATATCTTCACAATACCGATAGTAAATAATTAAAAGGTTTTTTGCACAAACACTTTGACATTTTTCACATCTTAGATCCTAAGATTCATTCGTCACCGTTTCGTAAATACCTCCTGAAAGAGATTTTCCACGCATGATGACATACATGATTCTCAGATATTGACGATAACGCATAGCAATGAAAGTAAACACCATAGGAGTAGGACAAGTCTAGTATCTCCTAATTAGACATATAAATGCCCCATTGTCGTAAAGGAAAGTACCAGTAATACCTTCGTTTTTCGGCCCCTTCTAGCATAAACCCAGATAGGATTCTGTCAATCGATTCGAGCATTTCAAATGATCCTTTCGACGATTTTTCTGCATACTACCCTAGGAACCTCATTTCGAGGATACTGACAACGTAGTCGATAATTTAAAGAAATACCTCTTACTCCGTCAACTATGTCAACTATTCGTTCGGATTCAACGTGAAAGAATGGGAATGAATGAAATATTGTAGTGTAAATACCGCTTGCGCGTGATAACCAGGAGCACGCGTCCTCAGGCTCTCTGTATACCGTAACAAGTTTTTTCTTGACACGGTGGTTTCTGGCTATTCCTCTAGAAGTTGTATCTTGTCATATTTCAAACAATCATTTCGCATTGAAATATTATGGCCTTTCTGATTCTGATTTCAATATTATTCTTCGTTTTTGTCCTGCACTTCATCCTTGGGGAATAACACGCCATGTACGACAGCGTTTCACTGCCAATAAATACAAAAATTAAGAAAGCCCTGAGCAGGTGCTTTTGAGCGTTCATTTATTGGAAGAGCAATTAGGCTATTACCTCAACCTCCAAATTTTGTATAAGACTTGAGATTGATACTAAATAGTGTATGCAAAAAATCTCAGCACGATCGGAATAATAAGGTAATTCCGTGTTAGATGCCCCACCGGTACAGATGCCCCGATCAGCATAACTTCGGACCTAATCGTTAGTTGACGCCACGTGCATGGTCGTGTTTACTTTTTCTTCGTTTTGCGAAAGTCATAGGAAATAATACCACAAAATCTTTTTAATCCCGAAATATTCAAGAAAAACAGGAAAACTGTTGGTGACTTGCTCCTATGATCTAATTTAGGTGTGAACATATCACAGTGGAAATATTTATCTTTCAACGTTTAATGCAATACTATTGCATTTTCGTATGAAAGGGTCCATTGGTTCATTTAAGGTTAGAAAATAGTAGAGGAATTCTTCATGGGTCAATTTTGATATACTGGGGCATCCGCATCTCTCCCGTAAGGATAGATGGCCTGAAATAATACGGGATAGACGCCCTAGATTCATTTGTATATTTTGCAAATGTTGATGATATATCTGATGAGTCTCGCCCTTGCTGTTTAATTGAGGAAATATTTCTTAATGAATGAATAATAAATTTCGGATAATATGTCCCAACTTAAAAACTCAGATGAAGTCAGCGCCGAACTGGTTCCTTGTACGAAAAGGTACAATGGTACTCCACCCAAAAAAAAACTCCTCAAAATAGCTGAAAGTTATAAACCTGGTACAAGTTCTCCTAAAATCGATCAGGAAATGAAACTTTGACAAAGCGAAACCCAAATAAAAAAAATATAGAAGAACATTTTTCGTTTTCGGAAGATATGGAATCCCATTCATATAAAAAGGTACCTAAAATTCACCATCTACAAGTTGTGCTAAAGGATCAGAATCAGCTGGGAAAATTGATATCACAACGAACAAGGCAGATTGGTCAAAATGTTTCGGTTGTGACTAGTGGTTCCACGAGAAGTTTACAATGGTTATAAACTGCGTCACTCGTGGACGTGAAAAATTAAGGGCTGTAAATCTTGACCGCCGTAAAAAAATATTCTCCTGATCTGAGGTTTGGCTAATCCTTCTTCTTAAGATTAAGATAAAAAAACTGATTAAAGTTTCTGCTCTTCTTTTATAAGCGCTTCCTTGAGTGGGGCGGCTCACCCAAACTAAAGGGGCAACTCTCCCTTACTCTCGGGAGAGATGGCCAAAAAAGTTGTTTTATTTTTACCTTTTTTTAGAAGGAACATAAGAATTTTAAGTTTTTGAACAAACAATATTGTGTCTAAATAATATCTCATGTTTCAGCATCTGTTTTATAATTTTAAATTATAATTGCATTTTTAATCACAGTTTTTCGTTAGGTTGGGAATCTAACCCGGATTTACCTTATTCTGAAAATCATTCAAAAACTGAAATATGAAAAATTTTTCAAAATTGAAAAATTAAATTAAGTATATGCTTCTGATGATGCGATCCGCATATATTACATGGATTATATCTTTTCCTTATTTCATTATACCTAATATTACTTTGGCCAAAATATTAGGGTTCACTTCTACAAAGTAACCTATAGTGCCGCGACTCCTGGTGTCTCAATTCTTTTCTCCGACTTTTATGCACATCTCAAGTCAACATTGACTTGTACCAAATACCGTCAACAGAAAAAAAATTATTCATCCTTTTTCGAAAAAATTAGGTAACCAAGATAAGTGAATCACCTTGTACTGTTCCTATATAGACAGACTTGGACACATCTCTTTTTGGCTAGAACTTCGATTTGGAGCATTGCTAATGGTTTTCCAAAAGGCCTATACCTATGGCTACTCCTTACTCCTTTAGGTACCAATCTATAAACCAGATGAGATGGTATTTATGAATTTGAGCTAAGCCTTCCACTTTTGCGATCACTTAGGATTACTTCGTAGTTGGTGTCAAAGTCATACTTCATTTGCATGTAATATCTCGGTAGTGACAGAAGTTCACCCCCAAGTGATTTTAAAATTGCTAGGTACCTACTCTAATATCCATTCTATGGGCACTAGTTAGATCTTTTTTTTTTCTAAAGACACTGCGCAAAAAAATTAAGGCACATTATGGAAATCTCGAATTTATTTTACAACTGAGGGTTCTCAATGATACTTATTTGTATCAGAATCATGCATGCATATGTTATCCACTTTCAATGTTTTTCTTCAATACAGATTTTTTCCCAGCAGGAATGAGAAAAGATGAGATTATCAGATTTTGAATGTATCGGCTCCATTCTGAAATCAGTTGTTCTCGATCAATTCTAGTGACCAATAGTTTTTCTTTCGTTTGATTTTCTACACTCGATCGCTATGCAACGCGAAACATGCAATTTGACCCAAGAGGAATGTGCTCAAGCGGTAGTTTTGCGAGAAGAAGAGTGGACATACACAAGAATTGCAGAAAGGTTTGGACTTCCCCATACAAGTGTGTCCAGAATGTTGCAGCGGTTCAGGAAGGCAGGTATGAATGTCCGAAGACTAGGACAGGGTAGACCATGGGTAACAACTGCCATTCAAGAATGTTTCTTCTTCGTTGAGACAACGTTTGAAACCGCTCGCCTCCTTCAAAATCAGCTTGAGCAAACTCATGGGGTGCAAATTAGCACTCAGACAATAAGAAATCGCCTCAGAAAATATGATTTAAGGCCTCGTGTCGCGGCAAGAGGCCGGCCCATCTCTTACCTCAGCCCATCGAAGGGCGCGTTTGGATTTTGCGAGAGAGCATATCCATTAGGAAGAGGCTGATTGGAAAAATGTTCTCTTCACAGATGAGTCTAGATTCTGCCTCTACCATTGTGATCGACGTTCCCTTGTATACAGAGGTCCACATGAAAGATATGCTCAGTGCAATTTCCTGATACTACTGGTTTCGGGGAAGAATCGATTATGGTATGAGGTGGAATACCTTTGATTGCTCGCACAGACCTAGTGGTCGTTGATAATGGAGCTATGAATGCTGATAGGTATATAAGGAACATTCTTGAAGAGCATGTAGTACCATTTGCCCCATACATTGGTGAAAATTTCATTTTTAACGATAATGCCAGACCCCATCGTGCGCGCATCGTTCAGGAGTACCTTGAAGAGGTTGAAGTTAGATCTCAATCCGATTGAGCAGGTTTGGGACAACCTCAATAGAAGGCTGAGAAGTTCAGAAAATCATCCAGCTACTCTTAATGACTTAGGAATCCAACTCAAAGAAATCTGGGAAGGATTAGATCAGAACATTTTGAGTTCACTCATTTTGAACCATTGTTGCCGAGCTATAATTAACGCAAGGAGTGGAAATACCAAGTATTAAATCACTTATCAGCATTCCAGTATTTTGAAAATTGTTTATTTCTCTTCTTTCTCATAAGATTCGGTGAAATCCTGAGTTTTTCTTCCATTTAATGTGTCTTGTTTCGATCAAAACCTTTCCGAGTGAACATAAAAAATAAGGTATAAAGTCAATGTAGAGTTAACTTTCATTAAAATTGAGATTTCCAGAATGTGTGTTAATTTTTTGCGCAGTGTAGGTATATGATGCCCCTTCTACATTTTCCTCTGCTTATACTCATTACTAATCGAATACGACAACGAATTCACATCCATATTACATTACGCATTGATTTTTACGGATACATTAACAATATCCTGTGGCAGCACTTTTTTTTCAATCTCATTATAACCTCACAGTCATATCCAAGCCGCACTCTACTTTCATTTACATACGCAAACTAACCTGTCATAACATTTCCTTTCTTCTCAACGATTTGTATCTTCGGACGTACATGGAACGTATAGAAAAACTCATAAACGTACTCGAGTTATACAAAGAACAAACTAGATATCTATATTATGCGTAATTACAGCATGTCTCATTTGGAGCCGCATAGTTTTAATTGATGGTTTCCCATGCTTTCACATTGTGTTTTGCCCATTTTGAAAGTGATAGTTTTGTGACTTTATTGAATACTCCGGTCGTTTAAATTCGGGCATCCTGGGAATGGAATTTGGAAGAATTGGTTGTAATATTCAAATCAACATGTATGTTCTTCATTCTTTATATTCGATATTTTGCAGTTTGAATTTTAATTATGCGGTGAAAATATCAGAGATGGTGTGGGTTGAGTGGAAATCGATTGAAATAATATATTCTGGGAGGATTCTGCATTTCTTGAAAATTTTATAGGTTTTCACTCCCAGTCTCTGAAACAGAAATAATTGAAGATTTTTTAATTAAGATGAAGTGCTCCTGCGAGAATCTTTGCACTTATTTGTCAGGAGCAAATTGGTCTTGAAAAAATTGTTGCCTTAGGTACAGTAAAACTGAAAAGTAATTAAATGAAAAGGATATGTATCGTTTCGGTGTCCATATCAGACACCATCTTCAGATAAACTTGTAAAATCTTCAGAATTGTGTTGTTTTTTTCATTTGCAATCTGATTGACATTGAAAGTTGTCAATATATAGAGATGTTTGATTTATTTAATTTCGAAATTTCCTGATGTCATTTCTTTCTTCAATAAATCAATCCAAATATGATCTATCCAACAGAACAATTGGCCATTTTATCTACTTCATCTAACAAAATACATGTGGATTCCTTAATTTTCCTTTTATAATGATCAGGTTCCGTCATTATGATCTTTGTGTTGTTCCAGTTCATCATATTATGATCTCCGCTATTTGAACATACATGATCAGCAATTTGTGATCTTGTTATGTCTCTATTTTTGATGTTGTTCTTATGTTCCTGTTTTCTTATCTCTAAAGATCTTGATGTCTCTCCTGTATCAGATTTTCCACATATACAGGGAATATTGTGAACACAATGTTTTGATTTTTGTATCTTATTCATTGGTTTCGTTCTGGTTAGAATGGATATCAAATCATTTTGTGTTTTGAAAACAGTTTTCATGTTGAATTTGGAACTATTTCTTTTTATTTTCTCTGAAAGGCCAGGAATATAAGGAATGACGTTCAACAAATTTGGTTGTTCTTGGCGGTTTTCTGTTTGTACCTGATCATCATTAGAATTTTGATTAGATATTTTTCGTTCTAAATTTTCTTGATTTTCGTAAAATTAGTAATTCTGCCAGGAATATCATAGCTTTAGAAGGATTCTTCATACTCAGAAAACGATAAGTAGTTCAATTTAAAAATTCATTCTCTGATGCAACTATCCTAAATTACCTTGAAGTTGTTCTCTTCGGAAGTTATCGTGTTCAACACAGAATGGAACACTACATGAATCGAATGAAATTTTAAGCACTAGAGATATTCCGAATCTCCCAATATGAACAAGTGCACAAATGATTCTGACTATACTCTAGGAAACATTAATTTCGTTCTTTGGATAACATTTAGTATTACCATTTTTCCAATATCATATGAGCAAGATTTTCCATGTCGGTGCTTTTCTATATTTTTTCATTCCATCAACATCGTTGTGAGATACATATTCAAGCCATTGTGTATCTAATCTCGTATATTTTCCGTTGTTTTCACTAGATTATCTTGATTTCCGCGGTCAGCAGCTGGTGCAGCGAATAGCGGGACCCTCTAGGGCTCTTCCTGGCTCAGCGCATTAACAATGGCCGAGAAGTTATATTCTTCTTTCAACACCGAATGAGTACGAGGGTTTCCTTTTTGTATCTCAAGATTAGAGAACAAAAATGAAAGTTAAACAGTGAATATCGCGATACTGCCTTTAAAAATATTGACCATGTATAGATTCATACACATATGCATGCATTTTAAGCAATTGTCAAAGCATTTTTGCTCGAAGTATCTCCAAAACATGCATTCTGAATGCATTAACCCTTCTTTAGGTATCGACAACCATTGACATCAAAGATTAAGGAGAATCCTGATTCTTTGATTGACTTGTCAACCTTGTCAATTAATGTTTTCACCTAAAGAATTTTCCAATAAGAGGTGCTATTTTGAATAGCCCCTTATTTTGGTAGATGTCAGTTTGAAGCTGTCATTTTTTGACATTTGACAAGTAGAAACTACGCCATTAATGAAAATACGATACACGCTTCAAGAACGCATTGAAATTATTAAAATTCACTATATAAATGGTAAAAATTGGCAGAGACGGTTCGTAAAACTCGAAATTTTTTTTGGGTCGTCGTGAAGCATCTGTTAGAACGCAATTGGGGGAAAAATTCGAGCTTTTGGGACAACTTACTGATGTGAAGAATAAAATCCGTGCACGTCGCTCAAGAACAGCTGAGAGTATTGCTACTGTAGCTGAAAGTATTGAAGAAAACTCTGGTTTGTCCATTCCTCGTCGTTCTTTGGAATAAGGCATTCCAAAAACGTCATTACACCGTATTTTGCATAAAGATTTGGTTCTTTAGGCTTATAAAGTTCAGTTAACAAAAAAACTCAAGCCGGTCGATCATCAACAACTTCGTGTCTTTGCTGATTAGGTCGTTGAAATGCATGAAAATGATCCGGAATTCCATCGAAAAATCATCTTGAGTGATGAGGCCCATTTCCACCTCGGTAGCTTCGTCTACAAGCAAGATTGTCGCATCTGGGGCTCGGAAAACCTAAGAGTTATTGTTGAACAGCCTCTTTATCTTCAACGTGTGATTGTTTGGTGCGGTTTATGGTCCGGCGGAGTCATTGGACCTTACATTTTCGCAAATGGGACTGGAGCAACAGTTACAATGAATGGATTGCGCTATCGAGAGATGATTAATGATTTTTCATGGCCGAATGGATAGTATTGATCTGGACAACGTTTACTTTCAATAAAACAACGCTACGTGCCACACAAGCAACGAAACCATTGATCATTTGCGGGAAAAGTTTCCGGACCGTTTTATATGTCGAAGAGGTGATCACAAATTCCCACCGAGTTTTTTTGAATTAACACCTTGCGACTTCTTCCTTTGAAGCCACGTGAAAGAGAAGGTCTAACACAATCACAATCAGAAAGGCACTGGCATTGGGGTATATGGACCTAAACTGGGGATTTCTGAAGCCCTTGGAAGTGAACCCCCTATTTCAGGAAGATAATGGTTGTCTATTATATACACTGGTGCCGTTACGCCATAAAACAACTGACAAGAGGCAATGAAGTCACTCTACTATGGGTGCCAGGGCATTGTGGTGTTGAAGAAAATGAAGGTGCCGATGAACTTGCGAAGGATGCAGGCTGGACCCTAGCCGTTCAGTACGATTGTGAAAGACATGGAGGTAAAGGAAGGGGAGGAAGCATATCCTATATTTCCCTTGATGCAAAGGTGTCACATAAATCGGCCATATTTGTATGGGCAACTTTGTGTCGGTAAAGTTTTTGGATTCATTAAAACAACCATTCACTGAATAAGAACACATCTTTCTGCTACAAACTGTAGGGAAAATGAACAAGAAATGAGGCACAAATAATAAAAAGTTCGAAGTCGGCCATATTGGTGTGTCCCTTCTTTGTTTTGTTTACGTGACACTTGTCAAACGTTAGGCTCCCTCCACTTCCTTTACCCCCATGGTGAAAGACCAATGTTAGGCAGAGGTCCACCAATGGGAGTTGAATAACAGAATAGTCCTCTAGAAAAACAGCCCTGGACTTACTCAGCCCAAATTCGCACCAGAAAGCTCATGAGCTGGGATTCGAGTGATGGTGGCACATCATTTGTAATGTATGGAAGAAAGTCGGCAGATGAGATTTGCAGACTTTGTGGAACATAAGCAGAACCAGCTGAACATGTGATATGTAAGTGTCCAGAGCTGGCAGGCTTAAGAGTTTCCATGAATGAGTAGGGTAGATAATAAAAGACCTACCCTAACGACCCCAGTGGTAATAATAATAATCCTTTGTATTTTCTGCTGACAGAATACATGAGCAGCCCATCTAAGATATGCAGGGTCAGGGTGAGTTATAACTATTTGAACATAGGCTAAAGAAATATAAGGCAACCCCTGTATTCTTCTTTCGGAGCTCAATGAGTATTCCTGGTAGGCATATCAATCACGGTATTACGTATGGCCAGAGGCTCGCCTGCGTCCAACAGTCCGTGGAAAATGTTTATTATAGATAATGGTTGAGTAATATCGAGTAATTATCAATAGCATTACTCTAGATGCCCATGTAATGGAATAGATAAAATCGAGACTTTGGAGTTGATGAATTGGAGCAATTAGGGTATGTTTTGATCTATGGTACTTTGCTACTTTGATTTGAAGTTGTGGTTTTGTGTTTGGGCAGGTGTTTGATTTTCTGTTTTCTAACTTCAGGCTACGTATCTGTCAAACAAATCAGTAGAGAATAGAAAATTGAATGTTATTGCTACATGAAGTCTTAATTCGGTATCTGTGAGTTATTTTCAAACGTGATGTAGTAGTGATTTCGTGAAAGTTCGTTGTAAAACCAACTATATTTACTAGTTATTCTGCCAGCTGAAATTTATACCATTTATAAATTGCAGCTCAGCATGCGTTTGATGCTACTATAGAAACCACCTATGATGGTGTTATATGTAGACGTTTACAAAAAATCACTATTTTGTGCACGTTTTGATATTCTTCGTTTTTGTCTTTTACAGAAGGTCTTGATTCCAATATTACAGATCACTGTGATATTTTGTTTGTCTGGGCTTCTCTGGATTCAGAACTTCTTTGATGAGACTGTCCTTTTTTTTGTTTTTTTTCGGTACTTACCTCTCTTCAATTTGGTATTTTTGTTTTAATTTTTTCGTGATAATTTGCATACCTACATTTTTCTCGTTCTGTATAGGTATAGTAGAATCCGCGGTGGGATGGTGTACTATTAAATAAGTGAATGAAATATCTGAATTTACGCTGATGACTTGAAAATATTAAAAAAGATCCTGACAATAATTGCATAGAACTGCAGAAGGATCTTAATGTATTTTTAGAACATCATGAATGTTATTTTTTTTTCTGGAACTACTTCGAAGATTGAAATTAAACCTACCAATTGAACGGTGAACTTTTATCGCCAGCTTAGTATGGACTTCTCTTTATAATAATTGTAACCAACGAAGATTAGAAAGAATAATAAACAATTCGTGAGGTTTCAGATTAAGATTTCAGATAAACTAATGATTATTTTACATTTGGTATAAGCAGAATTCGGACCTTTCATCAATTTGGAACACTAGAAAAAAGGAGAATTTCAACATATACAAGATCGTTGTAAATTATTCTCATTATCCTGAATAACTGTCATTGATTTTCACCTGAGGTATGCCATAATCAAGTAGTTATTTTTTAGGCCACTTTTCAGAGCAAACATCAGTAGAGATTATCCCATTATGAGAATATGTTAATCAGAAAAAAGTCGTTGGCGCATTATAATTTTCTTCATTTAAATTATATTCTAAGCTAGGATAAGTTGAATTAATTAATGGATATCGCTAATATCCACTCACCCTGTACAAAATTTCAAAGCAGATACCGTCAGATGGTATATAGAAATGGTTCTGAAACCACGATAGGTGCAGAAATACATGCAATCGAAAGATGCATAGATAGAAATTATAAAGGATGTGACATGAGGATCGATTCTGATAGCTGCTATTAAGTTGCTGAACTTCTATTTCATCGAATCAAAGCTGATTCCCAATGAATTAGTCAAGAACAACGAGGTCTCTTCATTATGGGTTCCTGGTCACTCAGGAATCAGAGGAAATGAAGAGTCTGACACACTAGCCAGAAAGTGACTACAAAAGACACTTATTGACCCAGAACCCTCCTGTGTATATGCAAATGCACCTATAAAAAAGTTCTTGGAGATGGATTAAACTGAAAGAGGAGTGGAATCTTCCGGTAACGGATCATTCCAAAAAGTTCCTTTGGAACTTTGAAAAGGCAAGGTTCATAATAAGTTATGGTTATGTCTTCTCACTGGCTTTCTACTAGGATATTGTTGCCTTGAAATATAACCCCCTTAACAATCTACAATCTGTACATGATTCGTATTTCTGTATAGTTGGAGTAATTTGTTGATGTTAATCTGTGAGATTTCTTCTGATTATGTTGCTTCACTTGAATAAATGAAGATATAGAATTCATTTTCCTCAATTATCTGTAGATAGTAGACTGTATCGGGTGTCCCGAATTCGTTGTCTAGTGAGGGGATCTCAGAAACCCTTGGAGCTAGAAGGAAATGAATGGCACATTTTCAGGCTCGATTTTTGAGAGATTTAATTTGGTGAAAACCATAACCTTGTAAGTTCAACCGTTTTCGAGATATTAGCGAAAATTGGAAAATGGCGTGAAATGAAAAGTTCTCATAACTTCTCATTACTGGCGCTAGGAACATGAAACGAAAACATTATACAGGCACTTTTTTCGTAGAATTCTTTGATGTGATCAAATTTTTTTTATTGCGTTTTTTTTCGAAGTTATAATACAAACTTGTGTTTTTTAAATGTGAACCCATAAGCATTTGAACAGCAGATTGAACCGTCTTTTTTTTCCCTTTTCAAAAATATATAATTTAATATATAAATTTCTTATTAAACTGTAAAAAACATCAAAAGTTTTATTTTCACACGAAAAATCAAATGGTTGTCTAAATATGATAATCTGTGAACATCAAATGATTAATAGATAAGAACAGATAACAAATTTTTCATAAATATTGTGCGAAGTGAAGTCCATTTTGGTCAATGCAAAGCTCACACCTTCTTTCTGACATTGTGAGGTGGGAGCTTTGCATTGACGAAAAAAGTGCCTGTATAATGTTTTCGTTTCATGTTCATAGCTCCAGTAATGAAGAAGTTATGAGAACTTTTCATTTCACGCCATTTTCCAATTTTCGCTAATATCTCGAAAACGGTTGAACTTACAAGGTTACGGTTTTCACCAAATTAAATCTCTCAAAAATCGAGCCCAAAAATGTGCCATTCATTTCCTTCTAGCTCCAAGGGTTTCTGAGATCCCCTCACTAGACAACGAATTCGGGACACCCGATACAATGTGCCTTGCTTCTACTTCTATCTAATCCCGTCCTGAAGTATCTAGTTTCACGTTATTCGATTCCAAGGAGAACGCAATTTACTTTTCAATTAACCAAAAACGGTGCAGCGGATCGATCAAGTTTTTGTATCGGCATGTGCAATACTGCCTGTATGCAACAAAACAACGTCACTTTCTCTGCTATATTGCGTGTTTCCGATGAAAACGAATCACCTTGTATTGACGCCGGATTTTGGGCGAAAGTTAACTGCAACGAAGATTCATCCTGAATGAGCAAGAATGCGTGGATCTCTTCACCTTGACTTTGAAACCCGTCGAGATGGTTGAACCGTCTGCTCTGATGCGTGAAAGATGAAGAGATCGGTCAAGGTGTGGAGATGCTGTGCGAGGTTTTTTTAAGAATGAAGAATTACAGAAAGAACATGGCACTTTTTCATATTGGTCATACAGGAGAGAGAGGATAAAACTTCAGGATGTCGCAGCACGTCCAGAAATAAAAAAATCCAACTCGCCCTCTAGAATGGACACAAAATATTTGTTTTTTTGCGAATATCTCCGGAACCTTTTATTTTATTTACAGAAAAACAGATTTCGTGGGATTTTCTTATTCAATACAATCTATGTTTTTTGTGTATTTTTTTGCAAGTAATAATTGATGATAATTTTTTTGATTTTCTGTACGATAAAAGATTCCGGAGATATTCATATCTCGAAGACAATGCATTTTGAAGCGTAAGAACAGAATCGTCTGTTCATATTTTCGGACAAGCTGTAACATCCTGAAGTTTGTAGCACTTATTCACTATACATGTAATGCGGAGGACAGGTCCCATAATAAAACTTGTATTCGTTTTTGGAGATTCGAGCTTATGAGCATTGTGTTCCTGAGTTGCGCTTAATGGTTGTTACCGTTCGGCTTGAAACAAGTATTTATGACAGATGGTGAATAACCATCAAGTCCACAAGAAAGTAAGATCGTCCAATAATCAGTGATTCGTGATTTCATTGAGTTAACACCTTTGATTACATCGATTATTTACAATACACCGAAGTAAACAAAAATCATATGGTGATTGAGTCAGAAGCTTCTTGCTCCAAACAAATTGAACACGCACTGGGCGTTCCAGTCAGCTGGCTTAAAAAGATAAAAGTAGAATGAATTATTCAAAGAACTCATAAATTTGAATTAAAGAATAAAATCGAAAATTTAATAGAGGGTAAATTAACCGATTCCTGTGGAACTTCCGTGTTAGCATTAGAATAAAATTTTATCCAGGACTTTGTAAAATACCCATTATATCAAGTGAATAAATTATTATTCACTGCTGTCAGATTTTTATAGACTGAGCTTTGATATAATATTTTTCGATTTGATATTCCTTCAGTTCTCCAACTAACAAATATGGAATTGATTGAAATATTTCTGGGAGGATTCTGCATTTCAAAAAAAAACTTTATAGGTTTTCACTCCCAGTCTCTGAACAGAAATAATTAAAAAAAATTTAATCATGGTGAAGTGCTCCTGCGAGAATCTTTGCACTTATTTGTCAGGAGCAAATTGGTCTTGAAAAAATTGTTGCCTAACCGAAAAACTGAAAAGGAAATAAATTAGAAGGATAATGTAACGTTTCGGCGTCTATATCAGACACCTTCTTCAGACAAACTCGTAAAAATCTTCAGAATTATGTGATTTTACGGGTTGTCTGTTTTGAAGAAAAAAATATGGAAATACCTTGTAAATCGAGCGTCAAATCTTCTTTTATTAAATCAATTAAATCAATTTTCATTACAAAATATACAATGACAGTTTTCGAAAAATTTCTCATGTGTCAACTTGACTTTTTCCACGCTTGTCATAGCAGTGTCTTGTCGTGGTCCCAAAATGTTAAAATCTTCAAGAAATACATTTAGTAGTAGTAGTAGTTCTACTCACGTATAATACCATTATACGCTCGTTGCATAATATACTATTTTTACCAAAGCTCATCTTTCATCAGATTTTAGTGACTCTGCTACTCTTGTTCACTATGTGAGCTAGACGCATTTTCCATGAATGAAATATTATTCTGAATTCTGTTAATATTCCGGTTACAAAATCCATTCAACATCCGATTTTACTCTCCATTGTCATGTTGACTTGATGAAAATCGGTGGGAACATAAGCAAACAATAGGGAAATTACAGTTGTCTGGGATTTTTGAACTCACGAAATCTCCCAAGATAAGATTCAGTGTTTTGACAATCTATCGAAAACACTCTGATTTCCCAAGCATCAATCGATAGAAAGATAAAAAAATATCTCGAATCATTGGAAAGGTGATCGAAAATCTATAAAGTGAACGGTAACTATTAATCATCTTCGGTGTTACTTTCGAAGTTCATAAAATAGTTCAACATCAACAATCGAAATTTGACACCAGGTCGAGTAACAATGAGAGTGTTTAGACCTGGTTCCTCGCCATCTGAAAGAAATGTGGATGATGATTATACATTCTTAATTTTACTTTCAATGGAATGATTGATGTGTACGTGGGTGAAATGAATCGGTTACATGAGATAATTGGTGGATTTTATTGATGTTGTTGGTTCGTTGTCAAATAAGGCGAAAGTGAATGAGATATTTCAGAACTATTATTGAGAAAATTACTCAATTACATTATTATCTCTATCAGCTCTATTATTTGGATCTGAAGAGAAAAGGAACGTTCTTTCTGTATTGTATAAAGTGTGTCCCGGAAAATGTTTAAATCTTTCTGATTCAGATAGAATATAAAAAAATAAGATGACAAGTTCCCATAATTTTTTTCCTAGCGGTCCCCCCTACGGAGATACGACCTCCTAAAGACGCCACTGGAAATTCATTTTAGTGGAATAAATTTCAATTACTTACTTACTTCTTCCATTATTTTTTTCGAAAACTGTTCATTTATCGACACTGAACAAGAGTACTTTTCTTTAGCTTAATATTCAAGGTATCCAAATTTGTTTTTTAGCACCTTATCATACAGGGTGTTAATAATGTTATCATTAAAATGTACAACCCAGTCCGCCCCTGGATAAACTGAACAAGCTAATTGAAATTTGAGTGCGATGATTTAAGAGGTCCTTAATATTATTAATCATATCAAATTATATCGAGTAGTTTGAAACTTATACCACTAAAATGGATTTTCAGTGGCGTCAATTAGGATGTCATATATTCGTAGGGAGGGCCGCTAGGAAAAAATATGGGAATTTGTCATCTTCATTTTTTATGTTACATCTGAATTCCCATATTTTCCGGACACCCTGTATAAATAAAGAG
The DNA here is from genome assembly GCA_013421045.1 of Propylea japonica. NCBI lineage: Eukaryota > Metazoa > Arthropoda > Insecta > Coleoptera > Coccinellidae > Propylea > Propylea japonica. Next base: position 32,818,091 of record CM024239.1, read on the forward strand.
GAACCGGTATGCGAATAGATTTTTATTATCGGAATCAGAAATGAAAATTAGATTCACACTGCATCAGACCTGACCTGTGATCTAGATACCCTTCAACTATAGGTTTCCCAGTTGGATACGACGGATGTTTTATTCTGAAGGTTATTCAAAAAATAAAACATGTAAAAATCAATAACTGAAATATAGTTATTTAATCAACTAGGTTATCAAAGACAGCGACTAATAGTCAAGATATTTTAACGTTAACAGTTCGGGACCATTAGTCGCTCGATTAATTACCGAGTGGATTACAACATTTTTCTGACGATATCGATATGAATTGTGTATGAATTCTTGATTGAAATAAATTCTCGGTCATTTTGCACAAGACTTACCTTTGACATAATAAAATATCTCTGTTCTAATAGAGTTTTGACATTTCTCATAGATCTTCTGAATACCACTACTACTGTGAACGGTTGCCATGAGGATTGCACATTGAAATATCAGAATCGAGCATTAAAATGGGTCATTAACGATCAATTTCGGGCACATTAAAATCACCTTTTATTTTGAGATCGGCGGAAAAATAAATTATATGGTTCTGATGATGATATCCTCTTGAAATTTTGCATGAACATTCAGTATATCAATTTTACTCGAATCGAATATCTTGTTAGGAAATACAAAGATTCTTTTTTCAATATACCAATCTGGTTTTTATACGTTACTGTTAACACTTTGGCCACAAAATTTTGCATGAGGCTTATTAAGAGCATCTTGTATGGGGTCGCGAAATTTTATTTCGATTGGTTTCGTTTTGATCTGAGATATTGAGAAACAGAAATTTTGAATGACCATATTTCATGAAACACCCTGTACGATTTGGCTGGTTAACTAACTTAAACGGACATTTGGGAACCGAATTCATCCTGAAGATCTCAAGTATCTAGAGGACAACCCCTTCGAAAGATATTGTGCTAACGGATGGACGACCCAATGGACAGAAGTGGAATTTGACCACGGTTTCGTCATCAGAGAGTCGAACCCTATAGTTTGAGATCATTTTTCGGGTCAAAATTTGAAATTACAGACATTTGAGCAAAACGATATAACACTCGTTTAAGTACAACGAGCGCTCCAAAAAATATCAAACTTTGAATCTACATACCAGGTAGTACCTATTGTGTTGATTATAAAACATTTTCCAATGTATCATATGTACAATTACAATTTAAATCGTTTATCTAATGAAATAATTAAATAAACGTTGACACTTTCCCATTATTAAACGTCTTCGCATATAATCTGTTCAGCATAACAAAATACTTCCCAACAATTTGTCAAATATTAATTATGACATAATTTCCGACGGAGATGAAAAACTTTCTTCACCGATTAAATATTTACTACCGAATGATGATTATATTATCTAAATTGCAAGCGTGCGTACTGAATTTTAAACGAGCTAACGAAAACATATGTACCGCGAAAAGTGCTTTCACCTGATTAGTTTCAGTATGATTGAATTCATCATAGTGTAGTGTTATAATTATTTAAATTATGAGTAAATAGTTCTCAGATTTAAAAGCATATGAGAATGAAAGTGCGAGGACGGAAGTCATGAGATTAGCAACAATAATTATTCTTTCGTATCATCAATTTTTCCACAGGAAACCTTAATTATCATTATATGTAGTCTTATATCTTCAATGTGATTTTGTTTTAATTTCATACTTCAATGGCATTATTTCGCGATATCTTAGTTGAAGCTGAGCTATAAGTTTCATTCGTTCCATGTAGGGTAGTAAAATAGAAATCCCAATTGAATGTCAATATTTATGGAGGTGATGATTTTTAGGCCCATTTCAAGAAAAAACTCCATATGAACATACGTATGTCCTAAATGTCTACCTTTTGAGTTGCAGGGTGATTAAAGTTAACAAGTACCGACCCAATTAACATAGCCCCAAATATTATTTTTTCTGTGACGGGAAAAAAATTTGACATTTTATATCTCTTGACAGGTCACAAAATATAACTTTTTACTAAGATGTCTAAAATCTTACTTTCTACGATAGTAAGTATATTTATATTATAAGGATTAAAAGTGCATCTTTTTTTTACGAGCAATATTTGCAGTTGCGAGGCGTAGCCGAGCGAATGCAAAATTGCGAGTTAAAATAGGCACTTTTAGTCCGAATAATATATACTATTTTTTCTCCAACCAAGTCAAAATTACAATAAAATTGGTTTTAGTGAAGAATCGTTCATAATTGGTTATGAATTTGAACACAGAATCATGACAGTGATTGTCAAGTAGACTTCAAATGCATTTACTTTTAATCCAAGGATTAAAAGTAGCGTTTTTAATCCTAGGATTGAAAGTGTTGCTAAGTACCTAACGAGTGAATTTTTGTACGGTAAGGAAATTTATGACTTTTGCACCTGAAAATAGTACAAAAATGTCAACATTTTTTGATGGTTGGAGAAAAAATACTTTTTTCCCTGTCAAAAAAATGAGTCTCTATGTTTCCGGGAAAAAAGTACTCACTTTTCCTAGGGAAAAAAGTAATTTCGTGAAAGTTATAATTCTTTCACTATTGAATAGTCGTTTCCTGTCACAGAAAAAAATAGTGTATTATAAACGGGAAAAATATTAGATTTTAGTTCTCGCTGAACATAACCTCGAGTTAAAATCTAATACTTTTTTCCCTTGTATAATAAATAACTATTAGACTGTCAGTGGCACTGACTTTCATTAAAATAAAAAACATGATATCTGTATTCTACATGGCGATATTGTCATAATATGTACTTACGATATTGGTATGATCATACAGAGAAACGGTTTTTATTTTTTTAAGCGAAAACCGTGCATCGGAGTGAAAAAGGTCAAAACATCAACTTTGGTGATAAATGACTGGGAATTTCAAAATAATTTTTTTTCATGAAAATCTGTGGCGTACCATCAATGTCTGACAAAATAGGAAGGTTAAATTACGTACGAACGCACTGGTGAAATAAAAAAAAATGAAACAACTTATAATGCCTCTTGATTCATAGTACATGTACGACAAATTTCAGGTTGATTTATTTTTGAAAACTTTACCAGCCTGTAACTCAAAAGGTAAGACTTTTTAGGACAAATGTTCATATGAAGTTTTTGCTAAAAAGGGCCCAAAAATCACCCCCTTAAATATTGACATTTTATTAGGAACCACCCTGTATATTAACTTCAAGATGGTTTTGAGAGAATTAATCCTTTTCTGAGATAGAATTTTCGTTGTCGATATGGTTTTCTAAGCAACTTCCAGAAGAAAGCGCGAATTCCGTTATCCGGCACACCCTTGATTCAACATCTCAACAACGCCCAATAATCTACCACCATACAGGTGCGAATAGAAAGGAGTCTTCTCGAACAAAACAAGACCGAACATTTTTTTCTCTCGCATAAAAGTGAGAGCGGATCTCAACAACTCAACCGACGATGCAGGAACCACACACCCACCATTTCCTATATGCAAGATTTGCGCCAAGACAGGTCCGAAAAAACGGAATAAATTTCGCCAGACTGATTTTTGCGCTAGCGCAGTTTTCGATCTAGAGACCTGCGGGGTGTACTTATCGAAAATATCGCGTTTGCTTTCTCTAATCATGCTCAAATGTCGATTTATCGTTGTTATCGAGATTGTGGTACAAGACCCGAAGCCCTGTATGGCCTTTAAAGGAAGGCCCATTCGTTATATATTTATCTCGCCCAGCATGAAATGATTCAGCATGATTCTCGGGCATTTTCTGGAGTTTAAGGTCGTAAAGTATTTCTGGTGAAACTGTTGGATATCGAATTTCTCCCTTCTGAATCTCGTGTGATTAGGTAAAATGAAAGTAAATTTGTTCGAGTGTGAAATAGTTAATACGCTTTGTCTGGAATTGGTTTTTTACTTTGGAGATTCACGAATTACTCTGTTCACATTTACATAGTCTTACTTTCCTCTTTCTATTATTCCTTTGGTGCCATAGCTGTGCTCTTATTATCTGAAAATCTTATAGAGTCAAAGTATGTTTATTTCGTTACGTGAACATTCTTAGAATGGAAAATTTCCAAAATTTTGTCGAGAAATTCTATATTTCCGAAGCTGTTCAACATAAATTTGGTCTACATATCGACAAAATCAGATGTACAGGGTGACCAGATTTCGATTGTTTAGCACAAACTTAATGATGTTGGTTAACATAACAATGATTATTATACAGGGTGTTTCTAAACATGCGGCAAAATTCAGGGGATTGTTCCTTGGACTATTCTAAGAATATTTTGTCCCGTGATGATTTTTGAAAAACCTCTTCGTTTCGAAGATACAGGGGAAACAAATTTTAGATAATAACATTTTATTATGAAAAATTACATGAAAATTTAACTTAACCTACAAAAACTGTTGAAAATGACCACCTCTAGCCAAAAAAAACGAATTCAAATGAAAACCGTGTTTAATCTGTATTCCTTTACCATTTGAACTTACCAATTTTAAGTGAAAAAACTGGCTGTTTTTAGTAATTGGAATGTTGTTAAACAAATTTAAAAATAAATTGTACCTACTTATAAACATTTTTATTCAAACTATTATTAATTTTAAAAATATGAAAAATGTTGTTCGCCATGTATTTTCGAAACAAAGAGTTTTTTCAAAATCATCAAAGGACAAAACATGCTTAAATAGTCCAAGGAACAACCCCCTGAATTTTTGCCGCATGTTTAGGAAACACCCTGTATATTCATTTCTGAAACTCCGCTCGAAAAATGATCGTTTAACGTCAATTCACCAATTCACTTTCATACTGCCATCAACACGATACAGTAATTGTCATAGTGATTGTCACAATTGATTAGGTGAATGGAGGTTTCTTCCTCCTCCTTCACAGAACCTACCCTCGTCAGGTCCGATAATACCATCCTCAACAGGTGCTTTCTGAGGTGACAATGTCCTGTGAGAAAGCCAGTGAGGAGGTGTAATTGCTTCTTATCAAGATCCAGATATCTTTTGGACCCCGGTGTTTCAAAGTTCCGAAGAAATTAGTAGAGAATGATCCATCCCTGGGAGATTCCGCCAGATTTTTTCCCTCTCGGCTTTCACCTTCTCCAGAAACTTCTTCTACATTTACCTATACCACAGAAGTGTTCCGGGCCAATGAGTGACATTCGTGCGTCCTCTTTGGCAAGTAGTGTATTGGCCTCTTCGTTTCCCTTAATTCTCGAGTGGCCGGAAACCCAGATTAAAAAAGACCTTATTTTCTGCCTACCTCATTGAGTTACCTAGAAGATATATTATAGAAAAAATGAATAATAAATTATAATCTGAAAAAGATAAACAGATTTATATTTATTACATGCATTCGAATAAAAGAGTAGGAAACTGAGGAAAATTACCAAATCGTCATACCGGTCTATACAAACCTTTAAATTCGTACCACAATGTTACAGCGATCCTATTTCATAAGATATTTTTTAATTATTCCATGCGTGAATAAAATAAGTATTTCATTACGTACTGATGATTGCGCTTTTTCATTTCATTTTATTTACTGCACACATTCATCTTGAGAAAAGGAAAAAGTCAAGAAGCTTGATGTGTCTTCCTCATGGGATACAATTCCATTACAATGAATGGGATGAAAACGTTGTAAATTTGCTGATGTGTTTAAATGTAACTTCGTTTTAATGGAGTGTCATCATCGTATCTAAATAACAACTACAGGTACACTATTCTTCAAAGAAAGGCGTTAATTTAGTGCAGAGAAAGGCATTTCTGCCAATACTCTGCAGACAAAAGAAACTTAATGAAAGTCATTTGATTAAATTTCAATTTAGTGCAGTTATCTGTTTATTTACCGATTTATTTTTGTTTGCAGGTGAGTTCAATAGGTTCATTATGACGCTTGCAATATGGTGGTAAGTCTTAATTCTATTCTGTTTGAGTGAATTCATACGAAAAATGTATGGAAAGTTCATTATCATCGACAATTCGTCAAGAATATTCCAGGAATTTATAAGAACAGTTAAAGTTGGCGTTATAAAAGCTTGATAAAATTCCTTTTTGAAATCTGTAGATAGAAATTTCCAAGTAGGTTATAGGATGGAAAATAAATATTATTATCACGTTATGGAATGATGAAAATAGAAGAAGTCGAAAGCTTTTGCACACTTGCCCAAAGTTAGAAAACGATAATTTAAGCTCTGAAGTTATTTTCTTCAGAACTTATCGTGTTTACAGTCGACCGTAACAGAATTTAAAATTGAAGGAAGGTTAATTTTAAGGAAATTTCAATCAATGAAATGGACATACGTGGCCAAATCTTCTGACTTCTTTCAGTTCAGGAATAAGTAAAAGCAGTTGAGGAAAAAATAGAAATGTTCACTCAGTACAATTCTGTGACTCATCAATAATTTTTGTTGAATTCATGGCGAATTCTTCTTTCAACACTTATACGCGAACTGATGAATCTACTTTTTTGGCCGACTTTGATTCTTTCGAGTTGTATTTTTGTGTTATTACATATATAGAAAATTTCAGTTTTCAGCTCAGCAGATTAAAAACGGGCGTTAAGATAATATCACATATCAAATGACAGTAAAAAATATATAACTAATTATGAAAACAATATTTGCTTATTTCTTCTGAATCGAAGATATAATTTTCTCAGTAGATATATCTTGATCAGATAGAAATCTTATTGAAAATCGGTCTAAGCAAGTCATAAAAATGTCCAGCAAAAATTTCAATCGATATCTAGATCTGCTTCGGTCGGAAATATTCCGCACAATCACCTTATAAAATTTGCAAACTCGAGTATTTTCGACCTAATTCATTAGTAACCAACTAATCGATGTAGGCCAACGAAAGTAACAACTATGCAATTCGCTAAGATTTGAGAATATCGATTCATTAATCTCAATGATACTATCCATTTCTGAAACTTCCCTGTAAAAATAATCGTTTAATGTCAATTTCGTATCATATTACCATCTGCAACCATGGTGGTAATTATCATAATGACTGTCACAATTAAGAGAACGCATTTACTCTGAGTTACAATCACTGTAGTTCCATGCAGTTTGCTATGAATAAACAAATATACTCGTAAATAGAGAATTTACCAGAATATATCATTGCACTTTGAAAATTCAAGATTTGAAGTGGTTCCTTGTGGAATTTTTCTTGTTAATAGCGAGGGTAGTAAAGGGTTGTCCAATAAGAGGTGTTATTTTGATATTTAAAGACAAATGCCAGTTTTCAATATAAATGATCGTATGTTTATTTCATTATAAAGAAGAAGCTTATCCGTTAATAGTGGAAAATAACATCATCAGGCAAATGACCACCCCGACCACGCTTACAGAACCATATCCTTTGAAAATTTCCATAACCAAATCGCAAAGTGGCTGCCCTATGTCCTCGATAGCCTCACGAATTCCATCTTCGAGGTCTTGAATCGGCGCTGGGCTATTGGCGTAGACTTCTCTTTCACGTGGCCCCAAAGAAAGAAGTCGCAACGCTCTGGAAACTTTTCCCACAAAAGTTCAATGATTCCGTTGTTAGTGTGGCACGTAGCACCGTCTTGTTAAAAGTAAACGTTATCCAGATCAATACTGTCCAATTTCGGCCATAAAAAATCATTAATCATCTCTCGATAGCGCAATCCATCCACAGTAACTGTTCATAAATACTTCCGGCTACAGCAGCAATATTCTCGGTTGTTCTTGAGCGATCTGCACGGGTTTTATTCGTCACATCCCTAACTTGTCCCAACAGCTCGAATTTTTCCATTAATTCCTTTATTGCGGTTCGAAAAGGTTCTTCACGGCGATCCAAAAATGTTCAAGTTTTACGAACCGTCTCTGCCAAATTTTCACCATTTTTATAGTGAGTTTTAATAATTTCAATGCGTTCTTAAAGCGTGTATCGTTCCATTTTTATTAATGGCGTAGTTTCTACTTGTCAAATGTCGAAAAATAACAGCTTCAAACGTGACATTTACCAAAATAGCGGGCTATTCAGAATAACACCTCTTATTATCATATCTTGATCAGATGAAACTCGTTGAAAAATCTGCCTTAGCAAAGCACGAAATCATTACGTCTGCTTCATATTTTTTGCCTCTAAAAAAAATTATTCATTACAGCACTATTCGCTAATTCCACAGAATCAGAAAAATTATCTTTTTATTAAATATATTCTGATCAGATAAAAACTCTTGTGGAAAACAGGCTCAACAAATCTCAAAAATTTCTCGCTAAAAATTGTGTATGAATCAATAGATATCTAGATCTGCTAAAGCTGAACATTCTGAGCGTTATCAAGGGTGATTACGCTGCAAAAATTTGTAAGGATAAAATTTGATAAGTCAAGTATTTTCGGCCCAATTAATAAGTAACCAACCTAACGATGTAGGCCAACGAAAGTAACAGCTGAGCATTTGAGATTTGAGAATATAGATTCATTAATCTCAATGATACTATCCATTTTCACAAAAATGATCGTTTATTGTCAATTTCGTATCATATTACCATCAACAACCATAATAGTAATTATCATAATGACTGTCACAATAAAGAGAACGCATTTCAACAGATTAACATTTACTGCAGTCCCATAAAATTTGCCACGAAATAAATAGATATGAACGGAAAATTCATTTATAGAATCATAAGTTAGTTTGTCTGTATAATACTAATGCAGCAAAAAAAGTCTGTCATTCGACACTATTTCCTCAGTTATTTTTCTTCATATTCATTGCCCATTTTTAGAGAAAAGAATTAAATTATATATGACTGCAATATTCGCTGATTCCGCAGAGTTAGAAAAATTATTTTTTATGCAGTTCTGTTATATCCCGATCAGATAGAATCTTGACGAAAACTAACTCAGTAAATTATTAGAATGTCTTGCTTAAAAATCTATATGAATCAATCGATATCTAGATCTGCTATGGTCGAAAATATTTAGAGTAATTACCTTTCAAAATTTGCAAAGTCAAGTTAACATGTAGGCCAACGAAAGTAATAACTATGCATTTCGCTAAGATTTAGATTTGAGAATATAGATTAATTAATCTCAATGATACTATCCATTTTCACAAAAATGATCGTTTATTGTCAATTTCGTATCATATTACCATCAACAACCATAACAGTAATTATCATAATGACTGTCACAATCAAGAGAACGCATTTAAACAGAGTTACAATCACTGCAGTCCCATAAAATTTGCTACGAATAAACAGATATAAACGTAGAATTTATATACAATCAGAATGACTCTTTGCAAGACCATTGCTAGAGGTTTTAATTAGATCAATGTGGAAATGCAAAGTTATTAATTCGAATCGAAAACCAATCGGAAATAGAAGAGGAATTGATATAATTCAAAGGATTTTTCCTATTATAATTGGATTTCTAATTTCTTATGGGCAGTGCGAAATGAAAGTTATGGGATTAAGTTATAGGTCAGACAAGTTTAATATCGATCAGTAGTACCTACTTTGAGAAGTTGTTTCTGATTATTTACGGAATGAATATTTCAAATAAGAAAGTTGAACAAGTTAGTCAGGGTTTTTCTGAAAATAATTCGGAAAACGAAAACAATTGTATCAGAAAAGAAATTGAACTTCACCCATCAATTTCACCTTCGTTCGTCTAATATAATTCAAATAACGATAGAGTGATCATCATTTAATTTATAAGTAGTGGTTACCTTGTGATTTGTGAATGTAGTAAAATGCAAGCACATCGTAATTTTTTTCGAACAAATCGTAAATTTTCCAATTTGATATACTCAGTTATAGATTATATACCTGCTTGTAGTTTGTTAACAAGGTATAAATTGCAAGAAAAAACTGATTGAAAAACGCCCCTTGTTTCTGTTTTATAGGAACTAAGTATAAAATTTACTAGCTCTGAGGTAGATTTTCGAATAAATATAGAAACAAGATGACGTTTTATGGCAGCGTTCCATTGTAGTAACTGATTCCTTTTTCTGAACTACAACTCAACTACTGAATAGTTATTTAATCAACTAGGTTATTAAAGACAGCGACTAATGGTCGAGATAGTTCGAGACAATTTTAGTCGCTCGATTAATACCGAGTTGATTACAAGATTTTTCCAACGATCTACACATGAATTGTGTATAAATTCTTGTTTGAAATACATTCTAATTTTGCAAAAGACATATATTTGACATAAGGAATTTCTACGTTTCTGTGTTCCAGTAGAGTTCTGAGATTTCTCGTAGTGCTTCTGAATACTTTGTGTACGGTTGCCATGAGGTTTGCACATTAAAATATAGCATAAATTCAGCATTAAAATGGGTCATTAATGTTCAATTTCGTACACATTAAAATCACCTTTTATTTCGAGGTCGACGGAAATAAATATTATGATCTCTGATCTGATGGATTATGAACTTCTCCGAATTTAATTTCAACTTGAAAATTACACATCTAGTATAGTAACTTGGAATCTACAAGTATACTACTTCAATACTTCATATGTTTTATTTTGAGTTTGATATTGATATTAAATGATATCTCAAAAGTTATACAGAAATATATTTTAGGCGAAACAAATCTTCAGTTTATTATCAGAATTTTTAGCTCACTGCAATACATTTTTTTTTAATTCATGTGCGAGGAATTCGTCTGGGCATGCCCTCAATGAGGTTTTCATTCAATTATAGCATCGCTGAGCTGCTGCAAATTTTCAGGAGTTGGTACGCGGGATCGAATTTTCCTAACAAGAGCATCCAAACATGCCCAATTGAGTACTTTCATAGCCATAGCAAAATCGTGGAATTTAATATTGCTCTGAAAACCCTGTAACTTTAACAAAAATAGAGCCATTGTTATAAATAAATAATTAAATTGTCAAGAAATGTGTCTTGAGGACAAAATAAGATATCACACGGTGGAACAACTGGAACACACCAGAGGTGGTTCTAAGGGTGAAAAAACAGATTTTGTTTCACTCTGTATAAAATGATGCACGTCGAGTTTTCTTGAAATTCGAAACTGCTGATTAATTTCGTATGAACCTACCTACAATTGAATAAAATTCAATCAAATCGAAATATGAAATAACATTTTTATGAATTAGCAAACTTAATCGATATTTTGAGTGGATCTATTATTATGCCGGTGAGTGTATTAATATCGAGAATTGATTCTAAGCTATATTTTTCATTAAATTACACCCTGAATTTTATTTTTCGAAGTAATAATGTTTGACATTTTATTTGTAATGTGAAACGTACACAGAACTAGGAAGACGCGTGCGTTGCAAAATGGCGAATGCGCCGGTTCCGTCGAGTGCATTTTCGAAATAATAATCCTAATTGACCTGTCCATTCGCGAAGAGAGAAATTAGGCACGTCAAAAGCCCTCACGTAAAGTTATAAGCTCCTGTGCACTTGTTTCTTCCGGAAAAAAACAGCATTCTAATCTGAAAATTTCAAGTTAGGAAGTCTTTCGTTCCAAAAGTTATCGCCCGGACTACGATTGATCTTGAACGAGATAATTTTCGGAAGTAACAACTATGAAACAGGAATTGAATTCTTGAATGAATAGAATAAAGCTATAGTTCCAGCATTTTCGAATTTGAATTATCCTCTTCCCGACATTAACAACCCTGCAAAAACTTCTAACTTCACGTTAGGGCTATAATTATGCTTATAAATATTCATTTTTTTCTTTCGGTATATTCCAATAGGCCTTGGATGGCAATTATAGATCGAAAACTAATGAAATATCATATTTTTGCACTATTTGGTCAAATGATTATTAGCCTTATAAAACCCTCGTGGAAAAGCTAGGATATTCAATTTTTCAAAACCTTGAATTCATAGACGCTCAATTATGCTTGACTAAGTTATCAGTAATAGTTATACCTATTACAAACGGTAATGTTATAATCAAATGCTTTACTTTATCAACAATCGACCTCAGTGAATTCTTCGTACCTTCGATAGGATTTGGACGGCAACCAAACAAACAGCGATGGAGATTCATGTTCAGTAAAGAACTCTCGGTGAAGGCGAACATAACTACCTTCGTATTTACGGTATAAGAGTCGCAACTAGCAGAATTAATTCAAATATTTTTAAACACCGGTGTTACTTAATAATGTATGCGAAATTTATGTCGATTTCACTAACAACACATATTAACTTACGGCAAAGAAACCAGTTTATGTGGTTTTTGCAGACTGGTAGGCACCATGGATTGAATGTCGAATTGTTCATTCAATCGAATATGTTAATATTTATTTACTAATTGCTATATAGCAATGCATGAATGGTATGGAATTGGGATTTCTCGATAATCAGATAAGGAGAACCAGCATTTGACGAATCAATTCACCAGAGGTTGATTAGGAACATAGGATAGGTAAACTTTCATAAGTTTCCTAGAATTTAAAAAAATCTAGCGAAGTATGAAAAACCAAGCAATTTAAAATTCATATGTGGAACATTGGATATTTTCAGTTAGATTAACGATCTTAAACACCTATTAGTAACTGGTCTGTTGATGCGAAGATAAAAGCAGAGGCAGGCGTTCGAAATTGAAAAATTTTGTCAGGAGAGAAGTGAGTGAGAATAATAAAACCTTTTTTATCCTAAATAATTTTAATGAACCGGATTGTAATCAAATATCGAATTTCAGCTGCTCGGTAGTTATATTCCTGGTAAACCTGAATTTTATTAAAAGTATTAGTATAATTTTGAAAGAATTCATATCCTTTCTTCTCGAACCGTCGATTTTTAATCTCACAAATAATTTATCATTTATTCTATGCTTTTTTGAATCTGATATCTTACTCATCTACTCTATTAATTCTTTCAAATGAAAATATATGAGTTTTGATACATCGAAAGGAAGGTAATTCGATTACCTATGCAGTGATGTGTGGCTGAAAGTAGAATTGGTTTGTGTTTTTTTTTATTTTAGTAAATAATTGACAGTTTGTGATTGGAGAGTACTGCAATCAGACCATTATTCTTTTACCAATTATTATTGAGGAAATCTCAAGAATCCATGAATTTGGAATTTCAGAGGCAGGTTTCCCTATGTTTGTTTAAATTGAAATCTCTCACCCCCCTACTATCCTATTTGAAAAAATTTTAGGGGTGTGGGGCATAAAGGGCGAGAAATATCAAATTCAAGAGCAAAGGATAAATTGCCTTTGAAATTGAAAATCAACGGGTGCGAGAATTTTTCTTGATAAGTTATAAGAATTATTGACAAGTTAAGTCACTTGTTTTGTATGATGTTGTATGAGGAGAAGTATGGTTTTGTTTCGAATGTTTTTCAATGCTCCATTTCGAAGATCTCCATGAAATTTTGCACAAATCTTTGTATCGTTATACAGAAGATTATGAGACCTATAATCACATATGGGGCAGTAGCCTGGTTTGTCAAGGCAAGTCAGTTAAGTACGAGGTAAAGGCTCGATAAAGTACAGAGGCTTGCCTGTTTTGCATCACTGGAGTTATGAGAACGTGCCCAACTAGGGTACTTGGGGTCATAACGGATCTCACACCTCTACATCTAGTGATTGATAGGGTAGGCCATGAGGCTATCCTAGAATACCTAAGGACGGCACAGGTAATGAGATAATAAAGAATCAGAGAGTCTGATCTTCTCTGAATAACTACATCTCGTCTGCGAACCTCCCTAGTGATGTAATCATCAAGAAAGTAAGCACTGAGAAAAACTTCAATATATTGCTAAGTAAAAGAGAGGATTGGGAACGAAAATACATCGACTATATCTTCAAAGAAAAACCGTAAAATGGTAAACAGAAGGTTCCAAAACCTCTACATGAGCTGGCGCTGGGATATACGGACCAAGTACCAAGTGTGCACTGTCGCTAGGATTCTGTATGAGCGTCTTTCTAGCGAAAATCTTAGCTATTGAAAGATGTCTAGAAATAAATCTATAAAGAAACTATCAGAAGTGAGATATAGTCATACAATCTGATAGTCAAGCTGCTTTCAAGGCATTAGCTCCTACGTCATCGACTCAAAGATGATCTGGGAGTGCCGGAACAAAACTCAATGAGGTAGGCAAGAAAAATGAGGTCTTTTCAATCTGGTTCCCAGCCATTCATGAATCAAAGAAAACGAAAAGGCCAATACACTTGCCAAAGAGGGCGCACGAATGTCACTCATTGGCCCAGAACCCTTCTGTGGTATAGGTTAATGTACCTATAAGGAGTTTCTGTGGAAGGAGAACCCGAGAGGGTAAAACTCTGGCGGAATCTTCCAGGGATGTTCCATTCCACTAAGTACCTTCGGAGTTTGATACAGCAAAATTCAAATGATATAAGGAACTTGGTAAGAAACAATTACACCTCCTCACTGGCTTTCTTACAGGACACTGTCGCCTCAGGAAGCCCATGTTGAGGATGGGGTTATCGGATCTGTAACCCTTTTTTTTAAACTATAACTATTCAGAAGCTAATTGAACAATTTCATTCGATCGGATTTCTAGTTTCGAAAGGATTCGAGAAGTAAAAAAGAAATCTGCTTCCTGCTCGAAAATCTCAAGTCTTTTGCTTACGAATCAGAATTCGAAACCTACAGAGATTTGGGCAAATTGCGGTAATCTGATCCCCTAAAAAAAAGTATGCAAAATTTTGTACCTGAATTTCATTTTTCATTTACATAGTCAATTATAATATCTCAATTAATAACAATACTACACGTTTTTACCCATTCTTTTTCATAAAATGACCAACTCAATCATGTAACTGTTCAAAAAATTGTCTTGATTCATTATTGGCGTAGCCAATGAAATGTTGAATTTATAATTATTTGGTCATTATGCTGACTGAATCATTTATTTTATCGATATATTGGTAAATATACTGATTAAGTCGCTCATTAAGATTATTAAAATTTAGCGACTATGTCAAAAAATTAAGATCAATGTACTTATATTTCAAAATCGAGTACTATAAATATTGTATTACGAAATCTTCAAAAATTCCTCAAGTTAACGAACTTTTCCTGGTTATTCCAGATAACCATTCCTTATCTCTTCTGCAAGTCAATCAACCGTTTATTTCTCATGAATGTATTGAAATTTCTCCGCGTATGAGACGGATAGTCAACATAAATTCCTTCTCGCTCAATTACACAAATGAAATATTCGCAACATTCTTACGTAATTATGGGTATCAGTTATCGTTTGAACCGAGACAGTTTTCGTATTAAAATCCAGTATCAGCATTTTTCAATGTTTACTCCAATAATTCGTCTTGGTAAGTCGGTCGTTAAACCACATTCCCACAATTTAACAAATCGGAGATAAAGCGGGATATAGGTACACTGACCGGCAAAATAATTAATCGATCCACTCAAAAAATCGGTGAATTTTGTTAATTCATATTCATAAATATGTTATTTCATGTCCGATTCGAATGAATTTTTTTTTCAATTGTAGATATGTTCATCGTTAATCAATCACCAGTTTTGTATTTCACGAAAACTCGGCGTACGTCATTTTATACAGGGTAAAACAAAATCTGTTTTTTTACCCTAACTTTAAAACCACTCCTGGTGTGTTTCTGTTGTTCCACCGTGTGATTTCTTATTTAATTATCAAGACACATCTTTTCTTGACAATTTAGTTCTTCATTCATAACAATAGCTCGATTTTTGTTAAAAATACAGGGTTTTCAGTAAAACATTGAATTTTGCAACAGGCTGTAACAGTACTCCAACGTATTCAACCTAAAATTCTGAATGAATTCTAATGAAAACAAAGTCAAAAACATAACGTGTTTTCCTCCCAGACGCAGATAACAGGTGCAATTCGTCTCGCCATGTCCTCAATTTTGAGTTTTGAATCAATTAGAGTATCACTAAGAATTATTCTATTAACCTTTTATTTTATTTTCATCTTGAAACTGAAAAGGAAGAGAATGAAATTATTGAGTAGGTATATGTTCATATTGTTTTCCATTCAAAAATCCTTGACCTTTGGCTTATATATTTTTCATTTATAATAATTTGAAGTTAAGGGTAAGTATGTTATGTTGTTGTTGAAGCCGGTGAAACGTTAAACCTCACTTTCGAAACCCTGAAGAAGCAATGAAATCAATGCGAAAGCTTGGTTGAGATAAAAGAGAAGTTATTCTTATTAATAATATATAAATATAAATTTATGTGCTTTCGGAGTCTATAGCTTCAATAATAAATTTTAAGTTAAGGGTTTAACGACTCATTAATAAAAATAACTACTCTTTCATCTCAACTAAGCTTTCGCAATGATTTCATTGCTTCTTCAGGGTTTCGAAAGCGAGGATTAACTTTTCACCGGCTTCAACAACAACATAACATACTTACCCTTAACTTCAAATTTATTATAAATGAAAAATATATAAAGCCAAAGGTCAAGGATTTTTGAATGGAAAACAATATCTACATATACCTACTCAATAATTCCATTCTCTTCCTTTTCAGTTTCAAGATGAAAATAAAAAAAAGTTAATAGAATAATTCCTCCCTTCGGGGGAAAATATTTTGAGAATTTGCATAATAATATATAGTTTATTAGCATTTCAGAATGAACGTAATCAAAATATCAACCCAAATATCAAGTAATTTGTATTTAAGCATAGTATCCTCATTTCCAAATTATTAATTATATTGAATTACCTTTAAATACTTGAATAACAGATTCCCACAACCCCAATCCTTCAGAACATCACCAATGTCTACCTGCGAAGTATTCTGCATCATACCGTAAAAATATGAAAAAGAATGAACTGAACGTATCAAATTAAAATATTGCTGTTCTCCTCGATGATACTCGTATATACACCACTCAACGTGAACGAAATCAAATTAATTTCCACGCGTCCTTTCCTACTTCGGCGGCGAATAGAATGAGAAGATAGCTCTAGACCTGTCCAAAGAATATGCAAGCATTGCAAGCGATATACTCCGTTTAAGACTCTAGAGCCCAATTGGATCTCAGATCAGGCGAAACAGAGAAATTTTAACTTCAATCTGAGCTTCCGATCAGAAAAATATCATTATACTGAACAGTGAACATTCCATATTACATAAAGAAGAATATTCGAGGTTTCATTCGCGTTGAAGTGTTTCATTTTCAAATGAAATAGTTTTCATGTTAAAATATGGGATGTTATGAATCGAATATGTGGAAAACTCAGATCGAGTGAAATAATATACTCAGCATAAGTTGTTATAGCCTCAGACAAAAAGCACGCGATATTTGCCCTGAAAAACATTCATATTCCCGAATTGAGATAATCATTACTTGAATGGAATAATGCTTCAAGTTCGAATAGAAAATATTTATTCAAAGTGAAAATTTATGTTGAGAAAATCAATGTTCACATTTGAGCATTTCAGAATTTTTAATGCGAAACTTTTTTCATCAAATAAGAATAAAAACTCTTAAAACAAAGTGAAATTAATAAGAATATTGAAATAATCCTTTTGAGAATTCACTTTTTTCTGTGTTGCATTTTGTCTTGAACGAGGACGAAGTTAGCTCCGAAGTATGAGTTTAATATTGGTTGATTTCAATCGATTAATATTATTCTCTGCTTTCACTATATTATTATTGTATATAGTTTGGTGGTTTTAATGACATTTTATGTTATTTTATCCGAAAAATGTATACTGTCAATTCTCCTATTTGCCGACTTTGGCATTCAAGATGGAACGCGGTTCCACTGTAGGTTTCTGTTGCCTTCAGCAATCGATATCTGCTGTCAATATCTAAAGAACATATATTTCATAGCAGCAATCGTCTAATAGACAGTAACTCACTGGATTTTTTCATCTTGTTCAATCATTTGATTCCGTGACGTACTTTGAGACAAGTAGGTTTGCTTCCTCATCGCCGTTTCAACGAGTACAAAAGATAGTAAATAAAAATTTCATCTTTCACCAACTCAATATTGCCAACTACAAGATCCTTATCGGTGATTTCCTACTAATAGCGACCCGGACTGTCGGGCAAAAAGTGACATTTACCGTGTTCGCATCAAAATAAGGCACCATTCATTCCGTGTAAAATGTCTCGGTCTGACATGGGAATTTTGTTCTGCCAACGGTTCGGGCACGATTTTCCTATTTTTAACGTTCGCGAATTGAGGTGGTGCTCTTTGGCCAGGCATTTACCTCACTTTCACTGATTTTCTGCCAAGTCAGTGCACTCTTATCCTGTGTATCTGTCAGATTCAATGAAAATCTTGGTTTTGATGCGGAAAAAACGTGAAGAACGAACGGACGTTTACTTTATCGTCAGTTTGATAAAATGTGGGAGGACCAGGGACGGGCTCAAATCGTTAGGTAGATCAGAACTTGAAAGTCAATTTATAATTTATCGTGACAAACAGGACGTTGATGCAGACGTATTCTTCTTGAAATAATTTCAAATAAAAATTCTCATAATAATCGTTCCATTTTTTCGGATTTTCTTAAGAACTGTGTTGAAGTATGTATAAGTTTCCGATATTAAGAAAGCCAAAGCTTTTTTTCAATTCTAAATTATTTTTATAATCACAGTATAATTCAAGGTGAGAATGATATCTTGAGTCTTTCACATACGATGAATATTTTTTGAGATAAAAAATGAAATGCTTATTATTCTAATACGGCCCATACACAAGCTACTTTTTCGGCGTTCTGGCAGCTAGCGTTTTGCGAGCGTCCTAGACGCTCGTGCAATTATAGTAGCTGTGTGAACTTGGCTGCCAGCCGTCAGCTGCCAAATTTCCGAAGATACCCGAAGGCGTCCAGTACGGTCCGCCAGTGGCGTGCATTATATTTCTCATTTCGTTTCATCGACTGAGATTTTATTACTGTAACTGAACTTGAATTTCCATGAATTATGTTTACGTATTCTATAACAGAATAATTAATTAAATGCTTCTTCGGAACTTATTGAAACAAGGGACTATGATTAGAGTTCTTCAAATCATTTTCAGAACAAAAGGACTACGATAAATTTTTTTAACGACTGTCAAAATAAAAATAGGTGTTTTTTATTATATGAAACGTCTCCTTTCAATCTATAAAGAAATAATTTCTTGCACTCCCTGCCTTCGGGGTGATTTCATCCCCCAGACTTGGAAAATTCAAGATTTTTTTTTTAATATTTCGCAAACGACTGTCTAAATAAAAATAGGTGTTTTTCATTCTATAAAAGGTCTACTTTCAATCTATAAAGAAATCATTTCTTGCACTCCCTGCCTTCGGGGTGATTTCATCCCCCAAACATGGAAAATTCAAGATTTTTTTTTTAATATCTCGCAAACGACTGTCAAAATAAAAATGAGTGTTTTTCATTCTATGGAAGGTCTACTTTCAATCTATTAAGAAATAATTTCTTGCACTCCCTGCCTTCGGGGTGATTTCATCCCCCAAACTTGGAAAATTCAAGATTTTTTTTTTAATATTTCGCAAACGACTGTCAAAATAAAAATGGGTGTTTTTATTATATGAAAGGTCTCCTTTCAATCTATCAAGAAATAATTTCTTGCACTCCCTGCCTTCGGGGTGATTTCATCCCCCAAACTTGGAAAATTCAAGATTTTTTTTTTAATATTTCGCAAACGACTGTCAAAATAAAAATAGGTGTTTTTCATTCTATAAAAGGTCTACTTTCAATCTATAAAGAAATAATTTCTTGCACTCCCTGCCTTCGGGGTGATTTCATCCCCCAGACTTGGAAAATTCAAGATTTTTTTTTAATATTTCGCAAACGACTGTCAAAATAAAAATAGGTGTTTTTCATTCTATAAAAGGTCTACTTTCAATCTATAAAGAAATAATTTCTTGCACTCCCTGCCTTCGGGGTGATTTCATCCCCCAGACTTGGAAAATTCAAGATTTTTTTTTAATATCTCGCAAACGACTGTCAAAATAAAAATAGGTGTTTTTCATTCTATAAAAGGTCTACTTTCAATCTATAAAGAAATCATTTCTTGCACTCCCTGCCTTCGGGGTGATTTCATCCCCCAAACTTGGAAAATTCAAGATTTTTTTTTAATATTTCGCAAACGACTGTCAAAGTGAATCGATTTATTTTGACAGTCGTTTGCGAAATATTAAAAAAAAAATCTTGAATTTTCCAAGTTTGGGGGATGAAATAACCCCGAAGGCAGGGAGTGCAAGAAATTATTTTGACCACACACAAGCGTCTCAGTAGCTCACCGATCGCTGACGAGAGATCGAGTTATAAGACCAGTCTCTGCAAATTTTCACCATTTTTATAGGGAATTTTAATAATTTCAATGCGTTCTTGAAGCATGTATCGTTCCAATTTTATTGATGGCGTAGTCCCTCTATGAGTTATGTTAATGTTTAGAAACAGCAACGTCTGTAGAGCTAGAGGAAGCCATTTGGCATTATTTTTCGTACATAAATGTCACAACTGATATTTCAATTAACAATGAAAAGTTTTTGAAAATGAATGCGAATTAGGTGTTTTATATATTCTCAAAAAAGACACGTAATTTCAAACATTCTTTATGTTATTCATCGATCTTAGCAGGGTGTTCGCTTACAGGTCGATTTTAGGAAATGAAACCTCCCGGTTGGACAAACGATTGAACTCTTTTTGCACCCGACTTTTCGGTAGCTCGTAACTTTTTGTATTCTTTAAGGAATGAGTCTCGAGGGCTTTTTATTTTATTTTTTTACGAAACCAATATCGCATTCATCGTTATATTGTTTACATAAAGCTTACAATTCTTCTTAGGCTCTATTCTTTAGTTTTCTGTTCGAATATTCTTTGCTCTTAATCATCCACCATCTTGACGCTAAAATCAAACACGTTTGATCTACTACTGAGACGTTTGTGTGTGGTCAAAATTGCACGAGCGTCTAGGACGATCGCAAAACGCTAGCTGCCAGAACGCCGAAAAAGTAGCTTGTGTATGGTCCGCATAAGAGGATTATGGAATTCTTTCATTACTACCAAGTCGTCTAGACACAGATTGAGGTAGATCAGTCCCTTCATTGAAAAAAAATCGTGCATAAACCACATTGTATTTCTTTTCATAATGGGAACATATTTTATCAAAATTGGTGAATTTTCATCCGAAAAGCGGATATATGACTCTCAATTTAATCTACTGGGTAGGAAAAAAGGGCCAATCATTTCAATTTATACATTTTACTGAATATTGGTCCTAGTAATGAGTTTCTCTTATCTTGTGTGGACTATTCTCTGTCCAAAAAATGGAAATGAAGGAACTGAGCTGCCTCAATCTGTGTCTAGACGATTTTGGAAGAAATAAAAAATTCGCTCAGAATAGCATTTTATTTTTTATCTCGGAAAGTATTCGTCGTAGATGAAAAACTCAAGATACCGTTTTCAATTTGAATTATGTCGTGATTACGAAAATATATTTTGATTGATATTTATTTAATTAACTACGTTATTAAATACAGCGACTGATAGTCAAGATATTTTGATAATAGTTCGAGACCACTAGTCGCTCAATTAATAACCAAGTTGATTACAAGATTTTTCCGACGATCTCAATATGAATTGTGTATGAATTCTTGATTGAAATACATTCCCATTTTGCACAAGACTTACATTTGACATAATGAAATTTCTATGTATTTATGTCCCAGTAAAGTTTTGACATTTCTCGTAGTGCTTCTGAATACTTTGTGAACGGCTGCCATGAGGATGGCACATTAAGATAGCCTAAATTGAGCATTGAAATGGTTCATTAATGATCAATTTCGTACACATTAAAATCACCTTTTATTTTTAGATCGACGGTAAAAAAATTATTGGCGTGCTATTACATATTTTCACTAAATTTATTTGGACACAAGTCTGTACAGTCACTACTGTTGAAAATTGAAAACAATTTTGAATTGAAGAAAATGTGTTTTGATGAGTAGGTACTCATAACCTACCAAAACGCAAGGAAATATCCTGTACGGTTTCGAGAATATTTTCTAAAAACCAATTTTTTCTTTAGAATTCAGCACCCTATATCTTAGTCCATAGGAATTTTTGGTACCTTTTTTTGAAACACCCTGCAACAAAACTCGATATCATCTGGGTGGGTTTGATATTTGTAGAGCAAAATTGAATAGAGTGAAATCGACAGCTCTCAGGATACTCAAAGATTTATCGTTTTCCTAATTTCAACAAATGCGCAAAAGTTTATAATTTCAAGTTAGGACTTTCGTCAATTTTTTTCCACTAATATGAAGAAAAAACGTTTTATTTCCCTGTTCCTATAGCCTTCATTGAGGTAGATAAATCATCTTAGGTGGTCTATCAAATTCATCCTCTTACGGTCCTGGCGTTCCTTATCGTTCACTAAGCTGATGTATCTGTTTGATGAATTTCTCTAATGAAGAACGTGATTTGGTCTTTGATGAGGTCGTAACGGATTTTTGCAAGGCGGCGAGGAGAAAATTCATTCACAAGGCCAGCAGAAACAACTCACTTTTCGCCTGCCGTTCTAGAACCGGCTGATGAGGCGATATTATCGACCCATCACCTCTCCTGGTCACTGCAAATTGGGATGAAAACTTCCTAGAGTTTTCGATTTCAACGCTCGGAAAAATGCAAGTGATTGGAAGGTGAGATCTCGTCCTTGATTTCGTTTCTTTTGAGGAAATCGTTAAGTCGATCTTGTGTTTTTAATTTTGAAGTTTGATTCTTACTTGAATCATCGAGGTACCTCTTTCGACTGGTGGGGGCAGCTTTATACTCCAGCATCTTGAAGAACACAGCACATAGAGGAATAAGACGCGAAAGCCTAATAATTTTTATAATTAAATCCGTGATCCTGAAATAACAGTCAAATTCACAATTTTCCTTGAAAATTCTACAGGGTGTTTCATCATAAACTGGACAAACATATATTTTCGTGTAGAGGACATCGGAAGAATTTTTGCCTTATAAATTATATCCCGTTTTCGAAGCATAAGCGAGATACAGGGTGTCAAACGTCATTTTTGAGCAAGAATCTTATGAGTGTGGTCAGTTATGTATAACACTTAAAATAACGGTTTTTGATCGAATCTCAGTATTTTTGGGTCCTCTATTCAGAAAAGTTGACGAACTCCAAAAAAAATTACAAAATAGCGAAAGACCTGCAATGTTGCAATTTTTTTTTGCGGTGTCAAATTGACTTTTGTTTCTGAATGAACGCAATTTTCTAAGAATTTCTGTGAAAAAATTTTTTCAAAAATCGATCACAAATTTTTTTTACATGTCTACAGCGATGAAAAAATTTCACTCGAAATGGATGAAATTTTGTACAATTGTACTTCTTGAATTATCGTTCCCGAATATGAAAACAGAATTGTAAAATATCGAACGGTTTCGTTACTACAGTCATTCAAATGTTCGTTCAGACCTCTGAAATAATAAAAAAAAAAAATTGTTTTGAGTTCTAGAGTCAAAATAATTGAATTATTGGCATGTCCAAACATTTCAGATGAATTTATACAAAAAAAATCAGTGAAACTTAGTTGGGACTCGAACCGACGTAGGTATTAAATAGGGAAATGGCACTGTTCTAAGGATATTAATCTTCGTTGCCAGGCAACGGTAGTTCGTAGTTCATGAGTTGGTCTGGTATTTGAATTTCAGTGAATATAATTTAGCCAGTGGTCAAACTCTCTGAACTACGAACTACCGTTGCCTGGCAACGAATATTAATATCCTTAGAACAGTGTAAGATTTTAGACATCTTAGAACAGTGCCATTGTAATTTTGTAATTTTTTTTTCGGAGTTCGTCAACTTTTCTGAATAGAGGACCCAAAAATACTGAGATTTGACCAAAAACCGTTACTTTAAGTGTTATACATAAATGACCACACGTATAAGAATCTTGCTCAAAAATTACGTTTGACACCCTGTATCTCGCTTATGCTTCGAAAAGGGATATATTGTATAAGGCAAAAATGATTCTCCCGATGTCCTCTACACGAAAATATATGTTTGTCCAGTTTATGATGAAACACCCTGTATATTCGAAATAACTGCTCTACAACCAGAAGCATCTGAAAATAAGAATGCAGTTGCCACAGCGGGCATTCGTAGAACTATTAATATTGACATGGAATAATTTGGTTGTATTTTTATGTGCATATTTACTTAATTAAAATTTGGGTTTTTCATCAAAATTTCAAGAATCTATAGTGAACGAGTGTATTACTGTGTATATTATATTTTTATTTCTTTGAAGACGGTGGGTGTCATAATTTGTTTCAATTTATTTCAGCCATAGTGAAAGATGAATAAGGAAGGGCTGTTGAGGAAATTAAGGAAAACAATTTGTTTGTTGAACAGTGGAATTAACATAATTATGTAATTAAATTTAATTATGTATATTCAAACAGTAGTTTTTCTCTTCACAAGAGCATTCTTCAGTGGGGTTTTCTTTGTTTAGACTTCCTTGTCTCAAAGTTTCAGTTCTTGTACAGTAGACTCTCGATAATTTGACACTCGATAAATTGAATTTCTCGATAAATTGATGTTGTTTTCAGTTCCCTTGGATAACACTTGATAATTTGAAAAATATCAACGTGTTCTGACCCCCTCGATAACTTAAAGTTGTAGCTGTGACATCTTGCTCAATAACACTCTTTAATTTGAAGTCAAATCATCCAAACACTCTATAATTTGAAGTCCCCACTCTTCTGTGATCCGTTTCATCTTGCACTTGTCTTAATTGAGTTTGCGCAGTCTTCCTTAGAATTGCGTTGAACTAAAACCGGTTTTCGAATTTTCGAATTAAAAATGGGTGAAAGAAAGAATAAGGGTCTATCAATGGAAAAAGACTTGTTATCGAAGAGGTGGATATTCTACCATCTACATTGTCCATGATTTTAAAGATAAGAAACGAATCACTGGAAGTATAGGAAGAAAAGGCTTCGTCAAGCTGAATTTCCTCGCCTGGAGGAAAAAGCCTTTCGCTCAGGTTCTCGGTTTCTGCCCTCAGGGCAGAAACAAACGATGAATTCTTCTCAGCTCTCAACTTAAAGAAAACACCTGGACAATGCTAGGCTAGATGGAAGTCACTAACTCAAATGAAAATGCTTACTTCTTTTCGAAATGAAATACTCATGTTATCATATACACATAATGATCATGTATGTAGAATATAATACATAATCGCATATACAATATCATTAGTACCTACGTACTTCTGATCCACTGGCGCAGCCAGGAGGGGGGCTTTGGGGCTGCAGCCCCCCCCAAAGATTAATTTCTTCATTATTTCTTTCTTCTTCATTTTTTTGCAACTTTCGTTAAGTATTTGTTGTATCATCAAAAATTGATCAGTTCAGCCCCCCCAAAACAAAATCCTGGCTGCGCCACTGTTCTGATCAAACTCTTGTTTAATTGAATTTCATCCTACTCCCTCTTGTTTATTTGAACTCTTTTTATTTTGAACTCTGGGTAATTTGAACTTTTCGTTGGTCCCTTGAGTTTCAAATTATCGAGAGTCGACTGTACTAGAACTAGAATATTCCAGTGGTTCCTCCTTTCTGATAAATCCAACAGGAAAAGATTTCTGGTTGGCACAGCAGTATTTTTCAAAAACTACCTCTGCTATGAACTGGCATCTATAAACGATTAATCTAACCTACAAGTTTTGTGTAATCCGTACTTACCTCGATAAAAATAATCATCATCTTCAAATGCATGGAGCCAACTTTCATATTTCCTGTGACTGGTATACCGATTTTAAGTTTCAGTCGATTTCGATTTCATCGATCCATCAACACTTTGTCACTTCACTCCTAGATTATCTTCTACCCAAATACGAAATTTATCCCTAGTTCGAGGAAAGGCATAAATGTATATTATTGGGTTTCTTTTTTTCTCAGGAAGAACACTGAGGAACTGAAAAAATAGCGATTTGAATGAATTATACTTAAAAAATTACTAATAATGTTAAATATGAAAGAATCGAGTCAATATTAAAGGTTACTCAGATCGTCACCAGAGGGTGTATCGCTTAGCTTGATTCGCCATAGCTTAATTAAACCATGTCTAGCTCATCTAAGTGATGATCTTTCAGTACCTCAGATGTTTCCTCAGTCAGATTTTCAAGAAACTGTCGACATACCTATATTTTATAATGCTAGGCAATCCTCTTCCATAGATTCAATGAACGGTATTTTGCCCTAAATATCGAATTCAATTTCGGAATAACCATAAAGAACCTGACAAACTTGTGTCAATTGCAAACTCGTGAAATTACTTTGCATCGTGGTAGGCCACAAATTTATATCCAATATCGTCTTTTCATATCTGAAGCAGCAGTGTTGCCAGCTCTTGGATTGCCGATTCTCGAAGTCATATTGCTAAGGCAAAATTCATAACCATCATTGCTATAACGGTCGAATACGGAATACCGTAGTCATATTGCTATGAATTTGGGAGATAGCAATATTGCCTGGATAACAAAATTGATAGCAATATGCGAACAGAATCGCACCGAACTCCTCCTATTACCTACCATATCTCCTTCATTTTTTCTTTGATCATAATAGAACTAAGTAAAATCAGAGTCCGCAAGAAAAACTGCATGAAAATCTTCGACCTACAATTCTGCAATCGAATCAAGGAATCATACGGAAAATTTTGATAAGTGATTGGTCGAAAATAATCGAAGTTTACTTTGAATTCCCCAAATCTAATTATTTGATAAATCATTCCTTTGAGAACTCCCTGTGCATTCGTTTTCTCTACTGATCATTCCTCGAACTACCTAATCACCTCTCAAATCAAATTGCAAATTAGGAAGAAAACTTCCTCGACTTTTCGATTTCGACCGTCGGAAAAATGCAAGTGCTGAAGATGAGAACTGGCCATTAATTTCGTCTCGTTGTGCGGAAATCGTTAAGTCGATCCTATCAATCTAGTGCTTTTGTTCCTGAAGAGGTTTGTTTTACGCTTTTACACTTGTCTTGTTGATTCGGTGAGCGTGTCGGGAATGATAATGATTTCCTTGTTGATTGTTGATTTCTAGTGGATGATCAATGGCTTCATTGAACTATTGAGGAGCGAAAGCAAGTTTTCGGAAAATTGCGAATTCTTTCATCGAAAGATTGTTGTTATATTATGTATATGTACTTATGTAAATGGCAGTAGGTTTATTTTCTGAACTACACAATGAAAATAAACGCACATTTCAGCGAAAGTGGGGGTTTTCTAATAACGTTTTTCTCAAATGAAACACAAACCATTTGAGGTATTCAAAAAACTTCATTATCAGCTTGGAGAATAATCAAAATCATTATGAATGAAACTCGACTTCGGGCAAATGGTCACCACAGGCAAGTTTGCAGTGAACAATTCGTTAGACCCAATTTTCGAAAAAATTCTACAGCAAACTAGTTAAATGTTATCACTTATTATTGCTCTCGCTGCCGGTCCTTTGACTTCCATCTGAAAAACCGCCAATTTGGGGAGCGTTGGGCAGCGAGAGTGGCAGCGGCATGGGCAGGAGAAGTGTAGTGCCCACTTCCCTGCTGAATTCCCTGCCCCCTGCCGTGGAAAAGAGCTGAGTGTCATCGGGGTGTAATAGTGCAACAATTATACTACCGAAAAAATGCTCTTTTTTCACGGTCACCGACTTTTTAGTAGAAAATTCTTATTAAATTTGTAGACGTTGCTCATTTGTGTGCTTTACCATAATGAATTATATGCAACAAAAAACGTTGTTATATGTGCATGCAAATATGCATAAAAAATTTTTCAAATATGCAAGAAAATAGGCAAAATATGCACGAATAATGACTTTTGGTCCTAAAAAAGTAATTTTCATTTCAAAATCAACATATCAATAACTCTTAATAATATGGTATTAAAATTTGATTTAATGTTTTTTAAACGTAAACAATTAAATATTGTCCCAAATGTTTAATTGTTAAATATTATATATAGGTGTGTTGAATATTTTTGTATGTGGAAAAGGTTCGCTTCACATCCATGGACGTAACTGGGGAGAATTTGAACCTTGGTGCTACTGCTATGTTCTCCTTAAGCCGGTCCCAGACAATGTGTGTATTTGACGAATGTTCGGCATTGGCGGTGCTTCGCGTAGTGTATGGGAGCTCAATTTCGGCCTGAACACTATGGCCACACACTATGCGAAGCACCGCCAATGCCGAACATTCGTCAAATACACGCATTGTCTGGGACCGGCTTTAGAGTTTCAGGTGAAACGTTTGCCGTCCAATCAATAAAAACTCTCGATCAGAGCCAAATCTTCAAAACCTGGATTTTCTTTCAATATCCTTTCAAACTTTTTCTTTAAGTTTATTCGAAAATGCCAATGGTTCCCTGAAGTTCATTTGGCTTATTTTACTCATTATTGGATACTTTCGTAACGCTCGGCTACTAATATTGCGATTCGAATACATTTATCAGTACCTATTATTACTCAATCATATTTTGTGGAATTAGGTCGGATTCATACTTTTATCGCATTTCGGAACGCAGGGAAGAAAATATGGGTATACCGAAAATATGTATAATAACTGGATCTTAGCTAAAATATGCAAATACCGCTGAAGATGTCTGAAATATGCAATAGCATATGCAAATATGGAAATGCATATAATCCGGTCTCTCATAATGAATAATGTCCAATTCTTCTGTATAAATTGACTATGACAGTTTGATGATTCGTGAAAGTGTGTGTTCATAAAATGAATTCAAAGATGTCCAGGGTCTATTGGATTGGTTTCAAAGTTATGACACTAGGTACACTCTGTATATTTTGTCCATGAATCATAGTCGAGTTCAGCACCTAGCAAGAATAAGAGATTAAAATTATGATTAGTTAGTCAGTTGTGCACTGAAAAGGTTTCGCTCTGCTTACAACCCTCTCAGCACGCAAAGAACTTTATGCGTGGCACGCTCCACTTTTCTACGCTTCCCTCATGTTAACAACCATTGGCGTTCGTTTTTTAAGTTTTCGCACTTGAGATAAATATGAACACAAACCATAAGTAAATTACATCCAATTCAGAAAATTGTAATGTATTCCTAGTGCAATTTTCTTGCATATATCTTCAATTTTTAAATTGTCGTTTCTCATTTAAAATAATATTTATTTTCTTTGCAGGTGAGTTGTGTTTGGCTATGAGGCTATGGTTGACATTCTTGTGGTATATACGTTGATGAGTAAGTATCCATGATTAATACCTGTTTGGAATTTCATATAAGGATGAAAATTTTATGGTAAACCAAAATATTGCACAGAACCACAGTTTTTATCGCGAATACCCATAAAATAATCATATTTTATGAGTATCTATTCTTTCAAAATACATCGTACCTATATCAAACGATAAAACATTATAGCATATTCGCAGTGTGAACGGAGGAAAATGCAAACGGGAAACCTCAGTGAAGACCTCTGTTTCTCCGTATCAAGTGAATCCTTGTTGAAAATTGTTTGAAGGATAATCTGAAATATTCATAATGGAGGCTTTTTTCATTGACTCAAATTTTCTATCCTCCTTACATTTGATTTGTTCTCTCAAAATTTCATCTTGACAAAACAAAACTACAAGAAGAAAGTTGATAGTTTAAAAAGGGGTTACAGTTCACTGTGACTTAAGGTCTATTGTGCCCCCTTACAGAGCTGTTCTGACCACACCCTTCACGGCTCGCCTTCAAGTTCCAGAGATCTGATGAAATCAAATATCTGTGAAGGCTTCAACGAGGCTATTTCCTCACTCTTACAAGTTTTTCGCCCAAAGCATTCCCTTCTTAAGCTCGCAATGCCGAAGCATTCCGTGACTAGGTGAATGGGGAATTTTCCTCCTCCCCATAGAACCTACACTCGACAGTGTCCGACAATCTTAACCTCAATAGGTGCTTCCTGAGTCGATAGTGTCCTGTAAGTAAGCCAGTGAGGAGGTGTATTTATTTCTTACCAAAATCCATATATCTTTTGAATCTTGCTGTTTCAAACTTCCGAATGAAGTTAGTGGAATGATCCATCCCTGGGAGATTCCACCAGTGTTTTTCCCTCTTGGTTTTCTCTATCTCCAGAAACTCCTTATTATAGGTACATTTACCTATACAACAGAGGGGTTCTGTGCCAATGAGCGTGTATTGTCCTCTTCGTTTCCTTTGATTCCCGAATGGCCGGGAACCCAGATTAAAAAGACCTTATTTTTCTTGCCTACATCATTGAGTTTGTTCCGGCACTTTGAGATCATCTTTGAATCGATGACATAGGAGCTCAGTGCTTTAATAGCAGTTTGATTATCTGACTGAAACTACAAGAAAGTAATAAGTAATATAAAAATCGTCTTAGTGCCACCACGAATCTAAGTAACATTCAAACTTTTCCTTGAAATTCCTTCGATATTCGAAAAAAGCTGCTCTTATACCTATAATGGTGGGTACATTGTGATTGTAAATTAGAGATCATAATTTTAGGGAAAGGAAAGAAAATAAATTATAGTGAAAAATGTTTCAATACAAACTTTCATTCGAATTCAGTGGTCTGAAAATTAATTGAATTTTAATTCAACCGCTTATTTGGCAATGAAATGAAATATTTTTCTAACCCATCAGCTGCAATATTCGAAAGCAAACATTGTCTTTGAGACAGTATGGTAAGATTTCGTCTGTCACGTGCTTTTCAACGAACCTTCACAAGACATATCTTTGCATTTTAAAAAAAAGTTAGGTGCAGTTGCAGCTGAGGGGTTGAAGGAAATTATTTCATCTTATTGCTATTATTCGAAATTAATTGACGTGTTTCAGCTTTCTTTTTTTTCTGATTTTATTAACTACTTTCGTTCAACCCAGCATTCCTTAATTTCAGTCATTGTTTTTAATCGTACAATGAATTAAAAGGTTTCAATTAAACATTTTTTCTCTATTTATGTATTCGAATCACTTCTCAAGTACATTTTTTGCCTCTTGGTAATATTCAATTAGATTATTCTCCCTCATTCTAATATTACAGTAATAAATAATCCTTCACAACCCTGTCTACACCCCTGAAATGCCCTTTTCACCCCTCAGGACGACGGCAAGCGCCCCTAAACCGACGTCGATTCGTCGCGTCGCATCGCAATCGATAACCCTCGTCCTTAACGCGCCTGACTCCAACTCGAGGAAATCCTTGTCCGTATATCGAGTTAGCCTTGCCTGCCTCGCCGTCAGCTGTTTTCGAAAACAAAGTCCAGTCGCGAAATCGTCGCCTACTTAGTGACTCCTACCCGACACACACACTCTTGATTATTTTAATTACGTACGCGAGTCTGTGCGACACGTTTTTTCCGGTGCGCGGTAGTAAATCGGGAAGTATCGGCGGCCGTGTGAGTGATGTAAATTGTGCAGGTGCCATCAGGACGAAATGAACAAGTTACAGAGTGGGTTCAAGCCGGATTACGCGGAGGAGGATTTCGGGAACAGGACTGTTCTGGACGGTGAGTTAAAACGTTAAAAGTCTTCAGAATTCGGCACTGGGACTGGTTCAGGTTGCTCGGAATTCCGATGGAGCGGTTGCATGAGTCAACACCCATTGCGGTCAGTCTGGTTGGGTTGAGTGGTACCTTTTGGTTTGGTGGGGTGAGGAGATGTCTTCGCGAAGAGATGACCATGAAATTGGTTTTCAATGATGAGTAATTGGAGTTATAAGAGTCTGGTTTTCTGGGAAATGGTGAGGTTAGGTTGGATGTGGGTTAGTTTATTGATTATCTACCTCGTCGGGTAGACGATGGACAGAATGCAGATATTGTTTAGCCACGTGTGAATTTTCTTGCGCAAAGAAGAGGGTGGAAAATGGAGGGTGAAAGGAATAATTAAAAAGCAAATCTGAATAAGCTTGACCCTCAAAAAGTTTCTATCACTTGCAGTCAGCGATGGTTGGAAATTAATTCGTTTCACACATCTTTAGGTTGTTTAATTTCTTATCTTGAACTTCAAAATATTCATGGTAATTTCAAGGTATTCGAGACGAAAATAATCGTTCTATATGCACTTGGAATTGCAAAACTACTACATATTTAATAAATATTTGCCTGCTGAAGCATTAAGGAATCAATATAACGTCTTCCATCAGATTTTTATATTTTTGTTCGGAAATAATAATAATAATAATGTTTTTTTCCTACAAAATTACAATAATAAAATAAAGGTTTTTTCTTTCCAAAATTGAAAAATAAACATGCGTCAAATCACTGAAGCATACATATGTTTGTGCGTGATATAACAAAAAAATTAGTAATTCCGATTTATTGTAATAATAAATAGTTCATGTGTCACAATCAGTCAAATGGTCATAGTCGGTAAGAAGGATCAATCGAGCACGCTCAATTGTTCAGTCACATCCGGTGTGTATGTCCCAATCATGTGTGTATTTTTGATATTTTCTTCTCAATTAGATTTCACCTACTTGATCCATTTCAGATTGACAAGGTCATTGAAGACTTTTTGTTCAAGTTTCTCTTTCCATATTTTCGAAAATTCCTCTGAAAATTTTTCTTATTGACAGGAAATGAATTGAAATATCTTCATTGCTACATGAGCTGAAGGTTTTCACTGCTTGTTTTGTTTTTATTTGTGAATTTTGGGTAAAATGAATACCTATATTTTGTTAAGTTCAAAACTCAGTTTGAAAGAAAAGAATCAAAATGTTTGTTGAAAAATTAACTTAAATAGGGAAATTTTTTTCTATTCATATATTTTTGTTTATAGAGATATTCACCATGATTTATTCATTGAATATTTCTTGAGAACTAACAGTCATAACAAAAATGATATTTACTACTATTCGGAATATTTTATTGAGGGAAAATATGCTCGTTATTCTCAAAAATTAATAAATTAGTGAATAAAGTACATATAAAAATACCAAGGAGAATTCAATGTTCAACATTCATTAACTGCATAATAAAATATCGAAAATGATTGATAATTGCCGAGGTGATGTAACTGAATAAAGAATTATTCAAATGCATGACAGGCTGCCATTATCATAAAAATAAAAAAAAAATAATTAATGTTATTTTCGGTTCGAGTATTAATATTTTTTCATCAGAAGATATACGAGTATAAGAGGAAAAAATTGCATTTGCACTCTTATTTCATATTTCAATTCATGAAGTTTAAAACCACTTGTAGCAATTGATTACAAATAAACCTTAAACGTTATCTTTGAAAAAATTGATTGAATTTATTCCCGTGAAAAATGGAATCGTCACATGATTCATTCAAAACAAAAGGAAACATTTTTTGTCCATTGTGATTGTATTTGTGTATAGTATATGAAATTTAATCATCATTTTTTAATGTTGGCGTTGAAAAACAATCTTTTCTCGGATAGTGTGGGATCTTCTATTCAAGTTTTTCTTACCATAATAACATTATTGCGTTCTACAATAGTTTTCAAGGTCGGATAATTCATCAGGATATTGATGTAACCAGCAAAAAATTGAGAAAAAAACAAATTGATACAAAACGTCGACTGATGCAAGTTAGGCTATTATGAAAAATATGTTTTTTCATACTCATATCAACAAATAGAAGAAAAATCCATCCATCCAAATTAAAGCATAAGCTCATTATCTTTCTTCTTATGAGATTCTAAGTGTTACAAGATTAGTTAATGATCAGTTTTTATAATCTGCTTCAAAATTTGTAAGCCAAACTTCTTTAATTAATTCCATAGAATAATGGAAGATGTCCAAATTCCAATATCTGACTCAGCATCAAGTCGAGAGACTTGAGTGCTGTCAATTATTCAATTTATTTGAGTAAGTATTGTTGTCATTCAAGGTCTCGAATTATGGCTTGATGAGAAATTAGTGAAAAAATGCCAGACGCCAGACATAGTGGAGAAAACGAATACATAAGGAAGTTACAGAATTCCTTTACATAATTCAAACAAAATTCAATGATTTGTTCAACATTTGAAATATTATAATTGAAAAAACATCCATGAAAATAATCATATTCATAAAAACATATTTTTCCTGCATTAAATGAATGTTTTTTTAGTCTGATCTGATATAGTGCTAGAAGTATTTATAATGATCGACACATGGTATTAAAAATTATTCCATACTTATTGTTTTCGAAATTAAATCGGCAATTCGAATCAAAATTGGTTTCATCAAAAAGTATGGATGAAATTAGAGATTTCATTGTCTGTTTCTTCTGTTTAAAGTTCAATTAGAACACAATTTGCGATTATTATCTGAAAGATGATTCGCTTATATCTCGATAATAACCATAGATCCTGATTTAATTTTCTCATGTAGAGGAAACCATTAGAATCGAATTAGTGGACTCTACACGGAAGTAGAAATGAAAACAAACAGAAAATTTACCAAGAATTACTCCTCTCATGGATACATCGTGTAGAGGCAGAAATAAAATTGCATTGAAATCGACATTTCATAGCAATATACTTTCGATTAATTAAATTAATTAACTAGAGTCATTTTCGTAACACGCCAATTTGATCTGAAATTTCGAAAAATAATTCAAACTCAAAAACCGTTGAAGATATGTAAGAAAAAATAAGAGTGAATAGATTCAAAAGATTATGGATTATCATAAAAAAATTGAAATATATTGAACACCGGATGTCCCATTTGAAATAACAGAGTTGTTGCCAAATTGTCATACATTCAGCAACACTGGAAATGTGAAATTATTTTG
Organism: Propylea japonica; assembly: GCA_013421045.1. Taxonomy (NCBI): domain Eukaryota; kingdom Metazoa; phylum Arthropoda; class Insecta; order Coleoptera; family Coccinellidae; genus Propylea; species Propylea japonica. Next base: position 32,852,812 of record CM024239.1, read on the forward strand.
AAAATGTACCTTACATGGCCAAATATCGATCTACAAAATTTTAAAACTTTAGCATCAATAGTTTACTAATAATCTAATAGGCCACTCACATTGAGACACCCGATATACGGGGGACTCGTCTGATATGGAACAGCCTGTATAATATAATGCGAATTATATTTCAACAATCACCAGACACCTCTTTGACCGAATCGAACACAAATGTGGAGCGATAATCACTCTTTTATTTTATCTTGTATTAAGACTTGAATCAGCTAATAGAAGTCAGGAAGTATTGTTACACATTATACATTTCCTTATCAGTTTCTATTTCAACGAAATTGCTTATTCTTCTGTAGGTCATCATGGAGTCTGATATGATATGAACTTTACTCATTTTATGCGAGAATCACCGAAAGAAATTTCTTTACAATTTTTACTTTTGTGAAAGTACTGAAATATATCAACTTCCACGCAACCTACACAATCGAATTTTCAACAAATAATGATTTTAATTATGTATAATCCCATTATGAGTTCCTCAACCTCAGTAAATATTATTATTATATTAAAAACATGAATTTCAAATCAGATAAGTGTTACCATTCAGTTAAATAGAACAAATATACCTACTTCCATCACGTCGTGCGATATTCATTCATTGATAAACAAATACAACCCTTCATTTAAGTCCTTCACATGATCACGTTATTTTTATCATCTCTCGAATCTTAATTTTTATTGTGACCTTCTAATTCGAGACCCAAATAATTCGTAATGAAATGATCTATTGGCCAATCTTCACCTGTATAGCCAACAATTTCGTTTCCCAACCTCACGAATTATTCCATGCATCGTTACTGAGAAAGCAGTTAAAAATTCCACTAATGAGAACAATGCAGAGGAAAACTTCTGGCCAATTTAACCATTACGAAATTTTTCATATTCTAATCAAGCAACGTGAGTTTGCTTTTCACTGCAATGCAGCGAGATGCAGTGGCGGATTAACCACAATGGGGGCCCCAACCGCAAGACACATCTGGGGCCCTTAAAGGGTTTTCCAATGAAGTGTTATTTTGATATCCAAAAAAAATACCATTTTTCAATATAAATAATCTAATGGTTATTTCATTATAAGAAGAAGCTATACCGTTAATAGTCGAAAATAACATCAGGCAAATGACCACCACGACTACGCTTACAGGACCATATCCTTTTAATGAAATTTTTCATAACCAAATCGCAAAGTGGCTGCCCTATGCCCTCACAAGATCTCGGTGGCCAATTGTGATCACCTCTTCGAGAGATGACACGGACCGGAAACTTTTCCCGCAAAAAATGTTCGGCCGGCTTGAGTTCTTGTGTTAACTGAACTTTATAAGCCTTAAAATCCAAATCTTAATGCAAAATTCGGTGTAATGACGTTTGTGGAATGCCTTCTTCCAAAGAACGACGAGGAATGGACAAACCTGGATTTTCTTCAACACTTTCGGCTACAGCAGCAATATTCTCGGCTGTTCTTGAGCGAAGTGCACTGGTTTTATTCTTCACATCACTAAATTGTCCCAATAGCTAGAATTTTTCAACCAATTTCTTCATTGCGGTCCGACAAGTTGCTTCACGACGACCCAAAAATGTTCGAGTTTTACGAACCGTCTCTGCCAAATTTCACCATTTTTAGAGTGAATTTTAATAATATCAATGCTTTCTTGAAGAGTGTATCGTTCCATTTTCATTAATGGCGTAGTTTCTACTTGTCAAATGTCAAAAATGACAGCTTCAAGCGTGACATCTACCGAAATAGCGGGCTATTCAAAATAACACCTCTTATTGAAAAAATGAAATATGTAGAAAATAGATAACTAAAGTATAAAAATATTATGGTTCTGGTTTCACAATCCTTTTAAAAATAAAATTTGCGATATCATTCACATCGCCAATGTACAATCCTGGATTTAATTCCAATCGAGTTTTTTTTCATGGAATAATGGCTTTTTTTCGATAATTCAATATGGACTTTGCTATGGTTGTGATAACGCAACTCTCACAAATGTTTGCGTTGGATATTTCAGATTCATTTCTATGGTTCTGATTCAGGGATCCTCTTGAAATTCTGCATAAACATTCAGTATTTCAATCCTCATTCACAAAATAAATTTCACCCGAATCGATTGAAATTCTTATGGTTCTGTTTACACCTAGAGGCTTTCGATGAAAATCTTGCATGTGTCCGCCAAATTTCATTTCGATCGGTTTTTTTCTGTCTGAGATATCGTGGAACGAAAATTTCAAAGGCCATACTTTATGATTTGGCTGGTCAACGAACTTAACCGAAACATTTGGGAACCAAATTCACTCTGAAAATCTCAAGTCTCTTGGACAATCTATTTGAAAGTTATCGTTCTAACGGCTGGACGGCCGGACGAACGGCACGTATTCATCATCAGTCGTACTTTATCGTTTGGGACCATTTTCGTCTCAGAATTCGAAAATCGCTGCTGCTATGATCCGCCACTGGCAAAAGTCACTTAAAGCATGTAACTTAATGTTTGTAGTTCATATTATGTTCTTATTTGCCAATCAATTCTTGCTGCGAATATCTCAACAAGGAGCTGCATTGTTTGACCAATTAAAACCTTTTTCTTTTACCTGTCGTCTGTTTGTTCGTTGCGTAAATATCTATTTATTGATTTAAGTTGTATTTGCAGATATAACATGGATGATGTAATACCTGGGGTATATATCATTTTTCGAAGTTTGTCGCAATGGTGTGATATTAGAATCTATTTGGTGAAATTATAACCTGTTTGTCTACTGCTTTCTCAAGGCGAACAATGTATATCCATTGGGATACCAAACAACCGAAATCATCGAAGTATTATTAGATTTTTTTCTATATTTTCCATGAGAAACCTTGTCCAGACAGTTGATGAAGGTTTTTCATATATTCATCTAAATTATGGAATCTGGAAGTCATTCTATTTTAATATTCATTTCCTATTCATATAACTAGATACAAATATAGGCAGCCTTCTCAAAAATTGATTCAAATATCATAAAAATTCATAAGTTGTAATGAATTATGAGGAGCGGAATTGATATCTTATATTTATCCGGATTAATCATCATTTTTCGAAATTTCTGAACATTCCTTGATGAAGAATAATCATATTAAAAAAAGGCCTTTCCGATATTGAAAGTAGATAAATCGTTTTTTTTCAGTTGAAATAATTTTATTCTATTTGCCATTGGATTTGCTGAAAACTCTATAATATTTTGATAGTAATATTGAGAAAGTACCTATATCAAATCAATCGACGATAATGGTGAGCTACTGACATATTTCAAAGCTACAATCATTTTTGAAGTCTTTTTAAAATTTGTGACAAAAAATCTATGCTATGTAACTTTTGCCCTCAAATGCTTAATTTTTCAAGGTAAGGGGGGATTGAAGTTTCACTTGAGAACTGACTACAAAAATGGTGCGCCGCTAGATACTTCAAACTAACAATTATTTTCGAATTCTTCCTTCAAATCGTTACAAAAAACTTACTTCCCTCCCTTTGTATGGGCCGCCGTTTTTATACAAAAAATGAAACATCGTGAGGTAGCGCCAATACTGCATGTAACGGCAAATGTGTGTTGTAGTGTTTTATTTTTTGCATAGAAACACATATATCCAAAAAAAGATATTTCTTGTCACTTATTCACTTATAGGAACTAAAAATTTAAAAATTGTAAGTTTGAAAAGTCTCAGTGGCGTACCATTTTTTAGGTCAGTTTTTAAGTTAAACTTCAACACCCCTCGGAAAACGAAGCATTTGCGCACAAAAGTTATACAGCATAATGTTAATATTTTTTCATGCAAAATCATCTCTTGAAGTTTGTCACAGATATTCACTAACACTCTTTGTGAATTGTGATATTGATAAGATTTCTCTACTTTGGTATCGTTTATTTTTTCTGAATAGGTAGATCCTTACATTGAAAACTGATGACCCAAATTTCGACTTTTTCAGTGAGTTGAAATTAACATACTGTCATCCATAACATCTCTATAAGTAAATATTTACTTGAGTTAAAAATTATATTCAGTTGAAGGTGAAAGAATGAAAAAAAATATAACAAATCTCCTTGGTCAAACGCTCGGTCAAACTGATTAAATTTCACATCTTTTAACTTTATTTCACGGCCGATGCACAACAGGTATTCTATTTCGTCTTGAGACATTATAAAGAAACAAGTGAAATATACATAACTAATATATGTAATATAAGGAATTTTTCCCATTATTTTATCAGTTGTGAGGTATGTAGACTGAAATGGAAAGTTTTATATAGTAAGATTGAACGATCTTCTGAAATATTCGGCGTCTTATTGAATAATTCGATCAATTTTGCATTTTTATAATTAACATTGACTTTTACTTGAAATGATTATTTTAGGAAGTCTCCAAGTGAATGACCTTGCATTAATTAATAATTTTTTCAATACATAAATGTTTTTTTATTAACGACCATGGTTAGATAAACATATGAAATAATGAGCAGCCAAATTAGTAATTGAATATCGTTTCATGTTGTTAATAGCTGGTTTTTTGAAGAATAAGTCAAAAAACGCCCGAACTAGGAATCAGGAGTTCCTCCGTGTTTTGCATAGAACATGAAATAATTTCCACTTGATTAAATGAAAATTTGAAGAAAAGACGGTCTCAAAGATTTACATCATTTATCAGGAAATAATTATTGTGTTCGCAACTGAATGAAATCGATTTATGCCATTGATATCCTAGATACTGTGATGAAGAACGATTATCAAAATAATATTGATTACTTGAGGGATTACATATTGTGTCTTGGCGTCTGAATATTTTGCACCTGAAAAAATAGTTTATATTTTATCTTCCACTCAATTTTTATGGGGAAAAGGAAAAAACGAGAATATACAAAACAGTTAGCAATGAAATAAAATTGTTCGGCTTATTAAGTAATTATTTCAAATATATACAGTGTCTCTGTAAATTATTGTAACAGCGCAGTTGGCTTTGGATTATTTATTTATTTATATTACTGTGTTACGCAGGTTAGGGTGTCGGATTATGTGGCTGAAATTATTAATGTTAAAGATAGATAGAAATAAATATAGAGAGAGATATGATAGATGTGTTGAGCTTGCATAGGAAGCAGCAAAATGAGAATAATTCAAAGCCAACTGCTCTGTTACCATCATTTATAAAGACCCCGTAAGGAAGTAAGGAATGTCAAAATTTCATTAGAATTTGAAAAATACATTTTGAATGTATTGCAGCAGATGCAGCGGGGAGGAATCAGGAGTAATAAATTACTACATTTAAGATTTCATTAGAAAATATGTCTTCAATCACCTTATTCATTACAAAGTGATTCTCAGACCAGAATTTTGGCGAAAAGAAAATTCGCAAAATATAATATTTTATTACTTCTTTTTTACGAGCTTGTTCGCCTTCAAAACGATTAACCGGTAAAACAGCGTCACTCGGCGTATCATAATACACATACAATCATTGAAAATCAACCAGCAGGAAAATACCTTTTCAACAACTCGACGTACAAGTTTTCCGTTACGCAAAATGATTATTCTTGCCTATTCAATTCAATGTAACGTGAGATTACTATTTAATTACCCTTTGGGCTTTGGACAATTTGCAAATTGAATGGTTAATTTCAAACTATTCAGGATGGTTTTGAAGATGTGCTTTTTTATCACACTTGTGAATTTTATTTTTGCAAATTAGGCATCTACCTATAGATCAAGAATTCTCAGAATAAAAATACATCTGTTCTTTTTGGCAGAACATATGTTATCTTGCGGACAAACTGCCGAGTATGGGAGATGATAACCCAGAATTATGCGTCTATTCACAATTCCTTGAACGTCTGAGATCCTGAATGATCATTACTTGTAGAGCCAGATCTGGTTTGGTGTACCTCTCTAGCTCTGGATCAGCTTTTTTCAATCTTTTTGGAGGAAAAGTATACATGTAACTGTAATTTGAGGTACAGAGATGACATTCACTTTCTAGTGGTTTTTCTGCTTCTGTTGGTTTATTTTTTCAGAAACAATTTCGAGATATTAAAGCAAATGAAAAGAAAGAAATTGTTGCAATAGAAAAAAGTACTTCGCCATGAATTTATCAGCTTATTCTTATAAAAATCATTTCAGAACTACACTTATACGCGGAAATGTATGGTGTCCCACTTATACTTTACTTTGCTAATACTGTGAAATACTTGCACATATTATGTTTTGACATACGAGAAATTTTGTGAATTCAAGCGAAATACGCCGAGCAGTTAGTACCTACATATATGATTTTTTCTGATTTTGGAGTTCTATTCAACAAGGTAAAGCTTGGGATAAATTGAAAACTCGAAGCTCAGCCTGTATATTAGCGTATATGGCCAATGAATGGAATTATATGATGAAATGAACAACAACGGTCATTCATACCAACAAAACAATGTTTTATGTTAATCATCTATGCAAATCTATATCAGTAAGTCAAATGCTCCATAGATCAAAGTTTCATCGAAATAATTCCAATCTCAAATATCAGATATAATTACCCTGTATCGAGAAAGAGCATCGGATCATCGCAATCCATCATTTGTCCCAATCGAAGTTCAACATTATAAATCATGTCGTTGAGTACTTTAAAGCACGGCTAGTATGCATTGTTATCAAGACACTCCTTGTCACACCATCTATACTTTTCGGTGAATGAACCTATTCCTATTGCAGGTTCATGCCATCCGAAGCATGCTACGAGAGTACGATTAATTTGGTTACATCATTGCGGCATCGTGTAATATGCTGGTGAAGAGTGTTCGCAATTCCATTTGATTGTAATGAAATGGGATATCTGGCTAGAATTGAGGAAAAGATAAATACATAAGATATGAGCACTTTTCAACTCATTTATGATTAGGTTACATTGTTGTCGATTAGCTTGTGACTACCTATCACCATACTACACTGTATTTCTCCAAAGTATGAAGTGAGTAAAACTTCAACCCCTTCTTCTCCATAGAACATTCGTTAGTTGTCGTTCATATTCGCACGCGACCGAAATGTATCGGAGGTTTATTGGACTAGTAAAAAAAGATGAATACCTACTCTGCCGCGTTCAGGATAGAGATGTCGTAGCGATAGGAGGGGATAAGAGATTTCCTTCACTTCCTACTCTCCTGAAATAGACTGTAGAGCTATATTACCTTCGAAAAAATGATTATTTTCCTAGGAGACTCCACTCTCATGCTCATGTCAACTGGCGTCAAAGTGGCGCTACCCAGTGGAGAGTTTGGTTTGCCACAATACATTGACATAAAAATATAAATAAATAAAATCACAGAGTTTGGTACTCTCTGAACAACCACATCTCATCTGCGAACCTCCCTAGTGATGAAATGATCAAGAAAGTAAGCACTGAGAAAACTTCAGAACATTGCTAAGTAAAAGGGAGGAATGGGAACGAGAATACACCGACTATAACCTCCAAGAAAATACCGTGAAATGGTATACAAACGGTTCTGAAACCTCTACAGGAGCTGGAGCTGGAATATACGGACCAAGTACCAAGTTTGTACTAACGGTAGGCTCCTGTATGAGCGTCTTTCAAGAGGAAATCTTAGCTATTGAATGATGTCTATATTATATTAATCTGGAAAGAAACTATCAAAAGTGCGATATAGCCATACACTCAGATAGTCAAGCTGCTATTAAAGCACTGAGCTCCTACGTCATCGATTCAAAGATGATCTGGGAGTGCCGGAACAAACTCAATAGGGTAGGCAAAAAAAATAGGTCTTTTCAACCTGTCTTCCCGGCCATTCGGGTATCAAAGGAAACGAAGAGGCCATTACACTTGCCAATGAGGGCGCACGAATCTCACTCATTTGCCCAGAACCCTTCTGTGGTATAGGTGATTGTACCAGTAAGAAGGAGTTTGTGGAAGAAGAGAAAGCCGAGAAGAAGAAACTCTGGCGGAATCTCCCAGGGATGGATTATTCCACTAAGTGCCTTGGGAACTTTGAAACAGAAAGATCCAAAAATATCTGGAACTTGGTAAGAAACAATTTCACCTCCTCACTTGCTTTCTTACAGGACACTGTCGCCTCAGGAAGTACCTGTTGAGGATGGGTTTATCGAACACTGACGAGTGTAGGTTCTGTGAGGAGGAGGAAGAAACCCCGAATCACCTAGTCAAGGAATGCTGCTCCATTGCGAGCCTAAAAAGATAATGTCTTGGGCGATAAACTTGCAAGAGTGAGGAACTAGCCTCATTGAAGCCTTCACAGATATTGGATTTCATCAGATCTCTAGAACTGGAAGGCGAGCTGTAAAGGGTGTGGTCAGAGCAGCTCTGTAAGGGGTACAATAGATCTTGAGGTCGCAGTGAACTGTAACTCCTTTTTAAACTAAGCTAAACTAAACTAAATTCCCTCAGGAGCCCCATTTGTTTACTAGATGAGATGGCTTTCACGAAGTCGAGCTAACCTTTAAACACTTTCACCTATCGCAGGTTTATTTCATCCTAAACACGCTAGTTCGATTAATTTCGTTATATCATTGCGGCTTAGTGTAATGCTGGTGCAGATTGTTCGCAATTCCATTTGATTGGTAATGAAATGGGATATCAGGCTAGAATTGAGGAAGAGATAAAATACATGAGAAATGAGCACTTCTCAACTGTTTTATGATACGGGTTATTTTAATTGAAGCTATAAATTTGATGTGTTCCAAAAAAAGTGTGAGAATGTATAAAATAGTTTCGTTTATACCTACAAGTTTATCTTACGAGAAACTTTACATACTCCTACCATATAAAGGATCTATCAATAGCATCACGAAATGTCTCTTATATCTCCTTGCCAATATACTGGATGATTTATTCATTCTGACCAACATTTCATTCGACTATGTTTCTGGTACTGTATATTAGAATTGAATGATTTTTCAGAATTTGTAACATTATAATTTATGAATTCAAATTTTTGTTAAATTTCAGAAGGATTTATAATGATCAGCAATCTTTTTCGAATTAAATATGCAATTCTTTTCGTGATTTAAAAATCATCCTGAGATACCAACCACTTGGCATTAATATCTATCGCTACTGCGATATAATAACTACCTTATATTTCTAATTGGATCCTTGAACATGAGTCGCAATTTCAAATGATTCAATGATTTCTACGTGGAGGAAAAATATACTGAACCTTTTGTTTCAATATTAGATAACAAAATATTGTTATCAAACAACTGCCGATAAATAATTAATCACTGTATTTTCGTGATACCATTCTAATTTTAATGAATTAAAAATACAATTGTTTTGATATATTCTTTCAAAATGATTAATTTTAGATATCATACTTATGCATATCTCGTGTTTTCGCTCACTTAGTCCAACATTGATATGATAAATACCAAAGTTTGCTATTCGACATTTCATTGACCTCTGGTTATTGAAAGTCACTTTTTGATTACTGTGTTTCATTTCCCACAATTATTAGAAATTATACGATGTAAGATGTGCGTAGTTTTTTTCTAAATTTCCTTCATGTAAATGTTGCGATTAGGTATATTGATCATGAGTATATCTATTGCCCTTTGATCTTTTTGTTTACTACACTTGATTATAAGATGTTAGATCTTGAAATTCTGAATTTTATAGGCTAATATGTTTGATTAAAATTTTTGCTGGGGCCCCAACTACGAACGAAAATAGGAAATAACGTTTTTAAAATTGGGTCACCGATTCTGAATTTCGGTTATAGTTATTTAATAAACAATATATATTTTATTATTTTATAGTTCGAGAAACTTAGTTGCTAGATTAATGAACGAATTGATAAGAAGATTTTTCCGTTGACCTTATTATAAATTGAGAATAAATTTTTGATTGAAATACATTGACACAATAAAATTTCTATGTTCCAGTAGTGGTTTGACTTTCTCATAGTGCTTCTGAATAATTTGTGTAGGGTTACCATGAGGATTGACATTAAAATAGCATAAATTTAACATTTAAATGGGTCTTTAATGTTCAATTTTGTACGGATGTCGACTGAAAAAGTTATTTAATCAACTAGGTTATTAAAGACAGCGATTGATGGTCAAGATATTTTAATGCGTGAGCGGAGCGAACGTGTTTATAGTTCGAGACCATTATTCGCTCGATTAATAACCGAGTTGATTACAAGATTTTTCCGACGATCTCAATATAAATCGTGTATGAATTCTAGATTAAAATACATTTCCATTTTGCACCAGACTTACATTTGAGGTAATAAAATTTCTATGCATCCAGTAGAGTTTTGACATTTCTCGTAGTGCTTCTGAATACTTTGTGAACCGTTGCCATGATGATTGAACATTAAAATAGCCAAAAATTGAGCATTAAAATGAGTCATAAATGATCAATTTCGTACACATTAAAATCGCCTTTTATTTCGAGGTCGGCGGAAAAATAATTTCACAATTTGTAAAAGTTTATTGAATGAATTGACAATGACAGTCCGATCATTAGTGAAAGGTTGTCAAGACCCTATGGGAAAACGAATAAGAAGAACATAATTTGCGTTTTGAATTTCACCACCAGTTTAAAAATTTGATAAATGCATTCCTTTTCTGTTACCTGACAAACTGCATTTACTAATCCAGCTAGCGAATTTAAAAATCCTTTAACAAGGTCAAGGCGATTCAGGACAAATCAACCATTGATTAGTCGATTAGTGGGCGCAAAAATCGCCAAGAAAACGGAAAGCTTAAGAATCCATACGCTCTATTCGATTCTACTTTTAGATACCAAGACGGACACGCATGTATCGACAAAGCTGTCGTCCCGTGAAATTCAGACGTTAATTAGACCCTCGTTAACGTTAAGTCATGCTTAAAAAATTTTTAGAGAACTGATTTCTCAAGTCTGCACACATACCACAGTGGCGGATCATTGCCATCATTTAACCAAGAATATCTCAGCCAACATTATTGCTTCATCACATGTTGACCAACTTCAATAGTTGTTTCCGTTTCCTCATAATTTATTATGATATATATTGAATTCTTGATCCACAAATATAACGTAGGTAAATATAGGGTATACAACAAAACAATAGCGAAAAGGTTTCGTCCTCTTCAGACAGTGATCAGCAACTCATTTTATAGGACCTAATCTTTTTTCTGGCAATTGAAAGAACACCTACAAAATAAATTCACGGGGCAGACATAGGGGCACTCTGGCATGGTGCATTCGGGCATAGAACACTCCTAAAAATGCCTCGGGAAGTTCAATACGAAAAGATATAAACTCTCTTTGGAATTCAACATGAAGTTGCTGCACTTTCTCACAGGGTTTCTCACGAGTCACTGTCGTCTCAGGAAACATCTTGAGGAGAAGAGGAGAAAACTTCGGAACATCTCGTAACCAAAGATCAAGAAGACAACGTTTTTTTAATCTTTGCTCGTAACGAAATGACTGGCCATCGGTTTCCAACGGGGGTGTGCCTGGTAAGGCAATGAATGAAATGATCAGGTACAAAGTTTCATCAAGACTTTGCAATTGAACGGTAGCTATATGGAGTGGCATCCTGTAACCAAGTCAACAGGAGTATCTTTCTCCTCCCCACAGAATCTATACACTCGTCAGTTTCTGTGAAGCAAATTCTTATCATCTCATCCTAAGGTGACAATGTCCTGTTAGAAAGCTACTTAGGTAACTTATTCTTACCGAGGTCCAAATCCTTTTCTCATCTTGCAGTTTTGAAATTCCGAAGGAACTTTGAATGATTCATTTACCGAGTCAGGTCCTTCCTTCTCCTAAAATTCTTTCTTACATTAGTAAGATGCTTTAAAAAGCAGTTTGACTATCAGAATTGATCAGTATATCACACCCTTGATAATTTCTTTCCAGGTTTTTTTTTCATGCATTTTTCGATCGCAAGTATGTCTGCCTGAAAAACACTCGAATAGGAGCCAAACGGTGTACACTTGATTCTTGCCTCCTATACTCCAGCACCGGCACCTATGTGGTTTTAAAAAACATCTGTATACCATTTGGCGGTATTTACTTCGAAGTTTTGGGTAGAATATTCCTTTTCCCATTCTTCTTTCTCCCATAGCATCTATAGTTGAAGTTCTTCTGGGAGCTCACTTCCATCTGGATCAAAAAAGATATTAGTTCTTGCCTCAGAGTAAAAGTTAACCTATAGATGCCTTCACGCATTTGTTGACGCAGTCATGTAGAATCAGATTATGAACACGAACAACATTCGGCGTTGCGAACTTGTGGCGTGTAGCCCGTGTGTCTTTATTCCGTATTGGAATAATTGGTCTACGGCTGGAATCTGCTATTTTCTAAGTTTGGCAACAACGTTCTGTTACTGTTTAGTTATTTGATGCGTCTTGTTTACATTTTCGGTTCGATTTGACGTTCATAAACTGAATTATTTTACTGATTGGTGGCAGTTTATTGTTGCTTAAGAGTATTTCGGTAATTATAGCTAAGGCAAAATTATGAAAATTTTGTATTATATTCAGAAATTATAGAAATGAAAATCTAATCTATTGCTTACTTCACCACATTCGGCAGAAAAGTGCTTTCCATCTCACTCTAGAGCTTGATTGATTACAATGCAGTACCTACTATTCTAGCATAGGGGCATCTCTATGTTTGGACTCTGAGGTTCTTGCCCCTTCACGAACCTCCACTGGCAAACCTGTTAGATTCCATCACTGGTCAAAGATACTAAAGATAGCGAAATAATTGGATCAGTAGAGTGTGTGCCGCAGAAAAAACGCGCGGTATGTATTAAATGTTGAATGGGAAAAGAGGGCGTTGCCCAGCGTTTACTACATCATTACGTATGCGTTTCTTCGCCCACGAACGCGCACGCGAAAGACGCGATGGAATCTCCAGATGCGAGATGATAGGAAAACTCATCAGTATGCGCTATTGTACGTTTTGATTTAGTGTGGGACATTCTTGCATTTCACCGTACGTTAAATGTTCGTATTATGAAGATTACGAGCATAAATCTAACTGGATTGACATAAATACATAGATGGATTATTATGAACTTTAACGCTACTTGGAAATTTTCACTTGTCTTAATTAGGATAAGTATTCCGTTTTCTTTTCACGTTACTATTACTACTTGGTATTTCTCATAATGAAGTTAAAAGTTTCATAATGAGAATGCAGAAGGCAAGATTATTCCTCCTGAAAAAATAAACTTAATAGCGTTTTCCATTGGAAAACTGGTGCGCACTGTGTGCATATTTTGTGCTTCATAAGTAGCACTAGTGTGTTCCATTGGAAATCTGGTGCATATAAGATCGCACTAAGTGCAATTATTTTGACACTAATTTTACAAGGTCTACAGTTATTGAAATGGCTCGAATTGGTATGGAGCGAATATATTATAAACAATAAGCTATTTTTTCCGCCGACCTCGAAATAAAAGGTGATTTTAATGTATACGAAATTGAACATTAATGACCATTTTAATGCTTTATTTATGCTATATTTGAATGTGCAATCCTTATGGCAACCGTACACAAAGTATTCAGAAGCACTACGAGAAATGTCAAAACTCTACTGGAACATAGAAACATGGAAATTTCATTATGTCAAATGTATACTCGTGCAAATGAGATTGTATTTCAATCAAGAATTCATACACAATTCATTTTGAGATAGTCGGAAAGATCTTGCAATCAACTCGGTTATTAATCGAGCGACTAATGGTATCGAACTATTAACGAGTTTGCTCTGCTCACGCATTAAAATATCTTGACCATTAGTTGCTGTCTTTAATAACCTAGTTGATTTAAATACTATTCCGTCGATCTCATAATAAAAGGTGATTTTAATGTGTTCGAAATTAATCATTAATGGCCCATTTCAATGATCAATTTCTGCTATTTTAATGTGCAATCCTCATCGCAACCGTTCACAAAGTATTCAGAAGCACAACGAGAAATGTCAAAACTCTACTAGAACATATAGTCCGTTCACGAAAGGTTGAGCCGTCGGTTGGCCATGGAAATTTGACATATTTCACTGTGTATATTAAAATTTTAGGTTATGTTCTTTATTTTCTTGTCAGATTGGTACGCAATGTTGTCAATATTGCATAGAGTTGTCTGATAACTCGCAATCTCGTCGGACGAGGCCGGGTACATTCGGCAACGTTGACTTTATTTTACGTTATGTCAGCAAATACTGCCAACTTCAGATAAATAAAGAAACGCCTACTATGCGCTCAACCTTTTGTGAACGGACTATAGATAGGTACATAGCAAAGTGCAAAGTGAGAATGAACTTCAATCAAGAATTCATACACAATTCAGATTGAGATTGTCGAAAAAATTTTGTAATCAACTAGGTTATTAAAGACAGCGACTAATGGTCGCGAATTATCCGCTCGCGCATTAACATATTTTGACCATTAGTCGCTGTCTTTAATAACCTAGTTGATTAAATAATTATTAGCTCTCAACCGGCACAACAAAGAAAAATAGTTGGTACAGTTCAGCACATGCTCGGGCAATCTGTCAAATATTGTCATGTTCCATTGGGAATTAATTAGGTTTATCAAAATTGGATGAAAACCGGTGTAATGTTGTTTAACAAACTCGTATACTGAGCTCGAATCAATTCCTGCTATCGGAATAAAAATAGAATCTATTTCTATTGCATTGGATCAATTCGAATTTTACTTAAATTTCCAGACTGTAAAGCAATCATTCGCTCCCCCATTGCACTTGAGCGAACAATAATTTTAGTATCAATTCATTGTTTTCTAAACAAATAATTTTTATGTGAATAAATATGAATATTTATAAGTTTGACACATGCGAGAAATAAGAAGGCACTTCTTTGATATTGCAGGTCGAAATATCAAAAATATAAGCAAATAATTAAAAGTACCATCAGAATTAATACTTTGTCTGAAGACGCTTTAATTTACCAAAAACAGTGTATTGTAGATCGATGTATCACAATATATCATACAATAAAGTGAATCTGAACACACAAGCTATACATGAGTTAATATTGTTTATATAGCTAAAATGTTATTTCCGTGAAAACATTTATACATAATATATCCAAATATCTACATAATCGTGAGAAATATCGAACTTGTATGCAAAATAACTATAGAAACTGAGATTCTGAGAAATTCTTGTACGATTTTGATTTACAGGAAATGGTTTCACCACAGAGTTTGAGAAAAATAATTATTTTATATTCATTCACAAATACCTATAATAAAAATAAACAACATAAATAACTCTTCCGTATGGGATTCTACGAAGTGATAATAAAAAAATACCAAGGATTCTTTATTTGTCTGTTAATCTAACGAATATTCTACTGCTGTTATTTTCATGAAATAACAATAAGCATTGTTCAAATATCCGGTTTTTTCATGTCACAGCATTGAGATTAGTGTTAATATATACCAATCGAATTGGTCACTATGAAGTTCAAGTAGTTAATTTCCAATTGAATATAATATGATGCTATCTCAATACTCGTGAGTTCAAACATCGCGCCATGATGACGTACGATCAAGCATAATTAGTGGGGATGACGATTTACAACAGAATGGCCAGTTAGCATCGTTATAAACTGGGATCCAACATTCAACCATGAATGAATGCTATCACGTACGTCACACTCAACCGCCAATTCGGATCGTTTGGAATTCGTAAGCTTATTTCAGTGATTTCAATAATTTTTTCCCGAAAACCTGCTACGTACAAAAAAAGAAAATCGCTATGATTTTCTGAGAGTCCATTATTTATTTATTATTAATGTTCATGATAATACTTCAACAACTGAATATTATTTAATTTCATATTTTGATTATGTTTTTTTCTTCTTTCAGGTGAGTGATTCATCACTAATAACTAGGTCTATGACTGTGATGTGGGTGAGTGAAGTATCTTTCATTGGACGTTATATTCCAGTGAAAAAATAGCTGCATTGTCCTTGCACCTATTACGTACATAAAGCGTGATAATTCAATGGTAGAATTCGCGGAATAGGTTCAACCCAATTTCCAAAGGAGTGTAGTCAATTGCTAATGGACTACATACTATTGATTGTACGGTTTCATTTGTAGTAGTTCCATTTCAACATCAATGTCATTATTCTCATTTCCGCAAAAGTGATATAACGGCTTTGAAGAGTACTACTACAACTGAGTATTATCAACAATGCACTAGCAGAGCAGTAAAATGAGGCACCTTTCTGTGAATTCAGCTCAATCAGCGCATTTCTGTGATTCCAATAATATTTATTTAGTTCTTCATATAAATTATCTTTTAAACCAGTGACTTCCATAAAAAAAAAAGCTGAAACTAAATTTATATTGAATCAAACGCTTTTTTGGCAATAAAATGAAATATTTTTTCAGCCCCTCAGCTGCAACCCCATCTAACTTTTATTTTCAAATGCAAATACGTCTTGTGTAGGCCTGGGACCCGTTGGAAATATTGTGACATTTATTTTACTAAAGTGGTTATTATTAATTTTAAATAAAAAGTTGATTCGAATGAATCTATATAACTTTCTAGAATGCCAGATTACAACACTAGGGTTGTCGAATCTGAAAATAACTGAGGCAACTCTCGCAAATTATTTCTCCAACTTCTTGTGATGAAATTAATGTTCTTCCAGAAATACGTTCAAATGAACTCGAAACCAATACAGCAGTCTATTCGCGTGTAATTTTTCTTCAACAATTCCGATTAGACCGTTCCCGGTCAGGTATTTTGGATTTTTCCCTTCGGCAAATAACAACAATGCAAGAATGTAATTCACTTCCTCATTGGCACTCCAGGCGTTCTTTGTTTCGATTAGGTACCGTTTTTCGATTGAAACTAATCGCCAAAAATTAAATTAATATTATTAATGCACTGTGGCTGAGTTGATCCTCATGAAAGCACGAAAATGTTAACGATTTAGTTCCATTTTCGATCCCAATGAATCTCCAAAGTCACTGTAAGCTGTTGTATGTCCAAACGTTCTGGGTCCTGAGCATAAGCCCAAAAAGTCAAACTTTAAAGCCTCAATTACACACAGAGCCACTTCCACTGAAACTCGCGCTTTCTGAATACTTCTGCGGTATATAGCAGGCAGTGAGCATTCTCACTTGGCTGCATCATTTCTCTAGCGACCAATTTTGGCAATGACGGACGAAGAAATCCACAGCAACCTAGTTGAATGTGACTTCCGTAAGAAAAACCGCCAATTTAGGGAGCGTAGGGCAGCACGAGTGGCAGCGGTAGGAGCAGGAGAAGTGTAGTTACTACATTCTCGTGTTGCCCACATCCCTGCTCCCCGCCGTGAACGTGAGCTGAGTTGTAAATTCTATAAATCAGGATATCGACTGTTCGGTTTGGGGCCCGTTATATGGACCAAGGAAAGAGCAAATATTTTTAATGTATTCAACTTTTTAATCAATGACAACTACAACTACTGCCAAAACATTTCATACCACTAGATGAAAAATATATATAAAATGTAGTAACTATGAACACGGAAAATCTAGATTGTAGCCCCAACATCCTCGGCCTAAGGGGTTCTCCTCTTCAGAATTCTACCATATCTAGATTTTCTGATTTCTTGTTCTTGTTCTGGTTTCTTCTCTTCGTCATTCTTTCCTGTTTCTAGTAAAAATAATTCTTGTAGAGGACGAATCAGACAACCAGTTGTCGTCTTTAATTTCACTACTCGGCAGCACCATCTTTTCCAAAATACACAAACTCTTTTGAGTGGCTTTGGGATCATATTCTGCATTCATATTGAAATCATTATCTTCACAATGAGGGGTATCGTTTTCTTCAACTTTTGTGTCACCTGTCCAATTATCATAATTTTCAGGTTGTAGTTCAGCAGCATCCTCATGAATTATATCAATAGATGGTTTTATGTCTTCTTAGGGCCATTTTGTGATAATCATCATTGAAGATAGCTTGCCTTCGTTTCTCATCAGTTTCTGTGTCAAAATCTCCTTCAGAATCTTCATTATCAAATCCTGTTATAGGTTGCATGACTTTTTTCTTTCAGGGTGGCTTGAAGTAGATACTGAACTTTATCATCTTGCATGATTTCTGATCTTCCTGAATTTTCTTGAATTGTCCCCGAAAGTTGATCCAATTCTTGACATTCCCATCAAATTTTGGCAGTTCTAGTTTCGGATAATTCAAGTTCAAATTGTTCGATTTTCCACTTACAGATTTATTTTGCGTAAATACCATTTCATTTTTCATCTTGATAATTTCTTCTCTGAATATTTTCTTGCTCGGTAAATTCTTTCATCAATCCATCTTCATCTAGTGATTCTTCTGACATCAAAATCTCTTCTATATTATTGTCAAGTTCAAAAATTCTTTTTGCTTATCATCGATCAAATTTTTCCAAATTTCAACTGTTTTTTCATCCCTGGTCCCAACAGAACTGGAACACACATCATTTTTAATTTTCTTGATTCCAGCTCTCAGGATTTCCCGTTTTAACCGCCAACAACTCACATATCCTGGCAGGATCGCCAAATGTAAATTCTATAAATCAGGATATCGACTGTTCGGTTTGGGGCCCGTTATATGGACCAAGGAAAGAGCAAATATTTTTAATGTATTCAACTTTTTAATTAATTGACAACTACTACTGCCAAAACATTTCATGAAACTAGATCAAAAATATATATAAAATGTAGTAACTATGAACACGGAAATCTAGATTGTAGCCCCAACATGAGTGTAATCGAGGTGTAAGATTGCAACACTGGGGTTGTCCAATCTCGAAATACAAAATGAAAATGCAACTCTCGCAGATTTTTTTTATTGTGCAGAAATAAACGTTCTTCCTGAAATACGTTCAAATGAACTCGAAACCAATACACCAATAATGTTTTAGACCTTTCCCGGTCAGATATTTTTAGATTTTTCTCTTCGGCAAATAACAACAATGCAAGATTGTAATTCACTTCCTCATTGGCACTCGACCACCAGACGTTCTTTGCTGTGATTACCGTTATTCGATTGATGCCAAAGCCGCGTACGGAATTGAACGACTGTTCAATATTCGCAAAGAAAGAATTTCAGAGATCACGATTTCAGAAATTAATTCAAGAAAGGAGGTGGACACGGTCGAGGGGTTCCGTAAAAATTCCGCGTCTAACTGCATCTTGAGCGACAGGAAATATTCAACTATCGGGGACAGAAAATTGACATCAGAAATGTGGACGAAATGCTTGAGGTTCAAGAAATAAACTGAATAAAAATTACAAGCAAATTCTGTACAATACAGTCACATAGCGTGAAGAAAGTTAACTCTTTTGAGAGTACTTCCCTGACGTCGACTGGCGAATGCTGACCGAAACGTTGAAGAGAACACGTAAAGGGTGTTATTTTGATATTCAAAGAAAAGTGCCATTTTTCAATGTGAATGATCGGAAGTTTATTTAATTATTAAGAAGAAGCTATGCCGTTAATAGTGGAAAATAACATCAGGCAAATGACCACCACGACTACGCTTACAGGACCATATCCTTTTAATGAAATTTTCCATAACCAAATCGCAAAGTGGCTGTCCTATGCCCTCGATAGCCTCACGAATTCCATCTTTGAGATCTTGAATCGATACTGGGCTATTGGCTTAGACCTTCTCTTTCACGTGGCCCCAAAGAAAGAAGTCGCAAAGTGTTAAATCACAAAATCTTGGTGGCCAATTGTGATCACCTCTTCGAGAGATAACACGTACCGGAAACTTTTCCCGCAAAAAATAAATGGTCTCGTTGCTTGTGTGGCACGTAGAGCCGTCTTGTTGAAAGTAAACGTTGTCCAGATCAATACTATCCAATTTCGGCCATAAAAAATAATTAATCATCTCTCTTCCAAAGTACGAGCAGCAATATTCTTGGCTGCTCTTGAGCGACGTGCATCGGTTTTATTTCACATTACTAACTTGTCCCAACAGCTCGAATTTTTCCACTTATTTCTTTATTACGGTCCGACAAGGTGCTTCACGACGACCCAAAAATGTTCTAGTTTTACGAACCGTCTCTGCCAAATTTTCACCATTTTTATGGTGAATTTCAATGCGTTCTTGGAGCCAGTCATTCCATTTTTATTAATGGCGTAGTTTCAACTTGTCAAATGTCAAAAAATTACAGCTTCAAACGTGACATCTATCGAAATTGCGGGCTATTCAAAATAACACCTCTTATTGAAAAACCCCATATAAATATGAAGGAAATAGACCCAATAAAACAATGAATTTTACATGATCAAGAATTTCACGTTAACAGATTCAGACATTGTACCCAGAATGAATTGATGCGAAAATTTTCAGGGGGTGATTTCTCAAATCATTTGATGGAGAAAAGTTCTATAAATGTAGGTCCGGAAAGCATTCGTTGCCAAGATACAAGGAGTAGAATTTTTCCTAAAAATGAACAAATAGATGGTACAGGATATTTCAGATTAACAATTATTTTTGAATTCTTCTGTCAGTTTGTAACAATGAATCACTTTTTTTTCTGTGTGCGGCGCCGTTTTTATGTAAGGAAATAAAATATTTTAGAGCGTATTGGTTGTTATGCTAACACATTTTGTATGTAGAGTCGATACTTTGATATGTTTCATTTTTTCCACATAAAAAAGGCGGAAGAGGTTTTTCGTCATAAATTCAACGCAAAATTCAAAATAATTACAAGTTTGAAATA
The DNA here is from genome assembly GCA_013421045.1 of Propylea japonica. NCBI lineage: Eukaryota > Metazoa > Arthropoda > Insecta > Coleoptera > Coccinellidae > Propylea > Propylea japonica. Next base: position 32,873,574 of record CM024239.1, read on the forward strand.
TCTCTTGGCTTACCACTTTTCTCAGACAGTTTTTACGTTAAACTTTCACACCCTGTATCTTACAAATAAATCATTTCAGAATAGCATAATAAAATAATCTTAGGAATCACCCCCTTAAATCTTCCGCATCAATTCAGAAACACCCTGTATATGTCTTTAATATATAGGTATTTATGTATTTTTTCAATATTATTCTCTTCATCAAATTTGGCACCAACTTTTGAATCTTTATTAAGAGTCTACATAAAAGGTTGAACGAATCTATAATTTTTTAATTTTTTTAAACATGGGTATTCATCGAAACTGTCAACCCAGATATTCAAGCCTTGAACTGCTCTGAAAACAATTGGATTTACAACTGGTCAATTTTTTCTAATTTATTCGATTAAAACCTTGATAAATGATATGAAATCTCATCAAAAAGGATAGTTCGCAATTTTATTGAGTGCGTTGAGAAGCAATCGTTGACTTATCGTGCTATCTTGAAATCAAAACAAATCAAATATGCATGCGACGGATATAATATTATGATGATTTGCCATTTTTTATTGAAAATATGGTTATATTACTTGCGATTATCTTTCGTACCCTTAATAATGAACTCTGAAGTTATGTAACCAATTGAGTTAAAAGTTTGGATAAACTATAGTAATCAAATTTGTTGAAAATGTTTTTCTCTGATTCCGCTTCTAAATCTTTCCATCGAGAGTGTTATTCTGTTCGTCCGCTGTGCTGTAAACACTCTTTCGCTTCTCAATGAGCATCTTTCCCATGATAACCTTAGAAAAATATTCCCCTCGCAAAGCGAATAACAGTTTTTTGTGGGGTATTGTTTTCCTACCTTTTTCAAGTCTCCAGTTGTTTTTTATTTGTGAACAATAGAATAATATATGGAAATCTTGGAAACGAATAGATTATTCTTCGCTCCTTCCGGGTACATTCAAGATTATTCCCTTGGTTTATCAATTTTCGGATCTACATTTAGCAACTAAATAATTCATCAACATGTCGATTTCTTTCAATTTCAATTCTGAACGAATTATACAGGTGTTCCGAACAATATGAAACTCAATTTAACAGAAGGTTATTGAAGAAAATTTATTTTTGTGGAATGGGTACCCTGACTGGAGTTGAAGACCTCTGAATTTGGCCTCCAAGAATCGTTCAATAACAACAAATAACTAACAATAAAAAAATTTTCCAAAGACATAGAAATTGTCTAAAAAGGTAACACTGTCGGATTCATAATATTTCAGAACCCTCGCGCATAAAATTTGGTTTGTAATATGGAACAATGTTCTTAGATATTGAAGTAAAACAAGTGCCAAATTTAAAGTAGTAACTCTGAAATGGTCCTTCCATTCCGAGAAAATAAGAAAAGATGTTCCCTAAATTTTCTCCTATAATCTCCTGTTAAATGTTGTTACATATATTTCGAGACAGTATAATATTTAATTGGAAATAAGACAATGACTACATAGTTCACTACGCTAATTGGTTCAGTACGTGTTAGTTGAAATGAATTTTTCTTAGCAGCCTTGAACTCAGATCAAAAAGCTTATTGTTTTTTTACACACATCGTCTGGATTACCACGCTCGAATAAAAATACATTCATTCATGTCCAATATAAACTTTCTCACGCCAAACGATTAGAATAATGAGATATGAGTATTATTACTTTGTACTCTTCCAACAAGCTGTTTAAAAAATTATAGTCTTCCAATGTAAATAATAATCTTACAATAGAAGCTGAACAAACATAGTTCTTCGTTTTCTCATTAGTTCTAATGTCTTAAGTATGGTGAAATGCATATTTTAAGTGAAATTTCACAGTTTGTGTAGGAATTATGGTAATATATGTCTTTGAAAATTGATTTCCCACAGATTATCGTGTTGCATATTGTATTGAAGACCTGCATTTTATGGTTCATTGTATGAATTGGTCATTTCCTTGTTCGTGGGGAATTTCTAATAATTGCATAAGTTAAATGTTTCAATTGTTCGGTGTCGATATTCCTCGTTATGAAATGTGTTAATTTAGGAATAAACGAAAGTGAGACAATAATAATTGTAAATAGTAAGCTCACTTCGGAGAGATCCAATGAATTTGGAATAAATGAAGATAGCCCAAACGTGAAGTCATAAGTTTTTGCGCGCTTGTTCATGAAGAAAACGATTATTAAATTTTTAATATCCTCAAATCTATAATTCTCATTCTATTCATGCATGAATTGAACTTCTGGTTTTCAAATCTTAAGCTCGGCCTGAAATTTATCGTTCGCTTAGCTTGTCTACTTCTCAACTTGAAATTTTAGAAAAAGCTTCACGATCTGAACAAGAGATTGAATTCATTAATAAATAAAATCGAACGACAAGCCCTATGGCTATTCTTTGAACGATCGTTTTTTCCAATATGAAAAGGTATGCCAAATCTTTCAACCTATGATTGTTCACAGTGGAAAATTTTTTTTGGTTAGTGCCAAGTAAAATAATATTGTAACAGAGAATTTGTATTGATCGAACTGAACTGCAACTTGAATTAAGTTAAAATATATCTTCATAATTGTAAATTCATTCAGTATTTTCCTTCCAATGATAACGTACATAATATATGGGATATTATCTTAGACTTTGTCTAAGGATATATTATGCATTGAACACCAAATCAAATTTGGAAAGACATATTTCCAGTCTGATATACAAGGTGTTAGTAAAAAGTTTGACTAACTTCAGGTGGTGATCTTGAAAAAATGATGACATTATCTATGATCTATAACTTTCGTCCCCAAATACTTGTTATTCAAATTCAAGATTCGGATTGTGTGGAACTTAGAACTACATAGGTACTTAAAACTGACTATTCATTTTTTCATTTTCATTTTAATTTCAATGATGTGAAATCGGTCGAGATATGCGAATGGGTTTCAAGAAGTAGTTGTTACGTATTTTCTGACATGCAATTAAGCATTTTATGTTCATCATTAGCTCGCATACGGGTACATACCTAATGATCTCAATTTTTTCAAGAAAAATTGTCACTGAGAAATTTCAAACTAACAATCATATTTTTAATTTTTGTTCAATTTGGGACAAAAATCTCTCTTCCCATTTTTTTCTCAATGGGCGCCATTTTCATGTGAAAAAATGAAACATCTCAACGTAGCGTCTTTCTCTATTACATCATGTATTGAAGTAACAAGTTAAGATGTTTTTGTTTCATAAAAAGGGAGGAAAGAGAGAATTTCAAGATTGAACGAAGAATTCAAAATTAATTGTTAGTTTGAAATATCCCTGTGGAGTGTCATTTTTTCAGCCAGGTTTTAACTGAAACTTCGACTGTCGGAAAACGAACCATTTGCAAACAGAAGTTATAAAACATAATGTCATTATTTTTTATGCAGAATCATCTCCAGAAATTTATCGCACTCATTCATTAGCATCCTGTATTGTCGCATCTTTATCATAGAAAGCTTTACAATCAGATATTTCATATTAACTCTTCTTGGAATGAACTCAACAGTATTGTGATATACGAGTACTACAAAATAAATTCCCAGCTAGCCAATAGTTGAACCAAAAAAAACGATAAAGCATTCATTTCTTCCTTCATCAACCCATGAAATCCACAAAATATCAATTCGGCTCATTATCCGTTAATTTCACGAAGCGCGCCTGGTGGTAAAAATAAAAACCTACATTTAATTTAAGGAATACAATTCGAACCACGTAGATAGCGGTAGTTGGTCAATTTCAGCTCAAATTATGCAAGTAATTTCAGGAAACAGATGCGAACCAATCGATGAACAGACGCTAGAATTAACGGAACTGAGTTATAAAGCATTGTGAACCTCAAATTAAATCATTGAAACGGAGTGAAAAACAAATATCTCCTGATTTCATAGGTTTTATTTCTAATGACAGATGCTGACCTTCATATTCGAGTATGATTGTGTATTCTGAGTTATTTTTAATGTTAGATGGTTGATTGTTCCAATAATTACCAGGACTTCCTTTCTTGACAACATTGTTTCGCGCGATTAAACTCGTGTGAGTGCTTCGAGAGTTTGATCTGATCCATTTTTATTGAGCGCTTGTTCTAGTCAAACCAGTGCTATATCTTTTTTTCATGTCAATTAGACTGCAAATGAAAAAACACACAATTCTGAAGATTTTAAAAGTTTGTCTGAAGAAGTTTCTGATATAAACACCGAAACGTTACTTTGTCCTTCATTTATTTCCTTTTTCAGTTTTACTGTTAGGCAATAATTTTTTTAGACCAATTTGCTCCTGACAAATAAGTGCAAAGATTCTCGAAGGAGCACTTCATCTTAATTAAACATTTTTCAATTATTTCTGTTCTGAGACTGGGAGTGGAAACCTATAAAGTTTTTAGAAATGCAGAATCCTTCCAGAATATATTTCAATCGATATCTATATCTTTTTGCCTAATTGTCTGTTATTTTCGAATTTTGAGCCGAAAATGATCTCAAACGATGGGGTTCGACTTCCTGATGACGAATCCGTGGTCAAATTCAATTCTGTCCGTAAGGCTGGCCGTCCGCAATCACGATACCTTTTGAAGGACTTGTTCTAGAAATTTGAGATTGTCAGGGTCAGTTCAGGTGCCAAATGCCGCGGTTAGGTTCGTCAATAAAATATGGCCGTTCAAATTTTTGTTCCTCAATATCTCAGACAAACCCAAACCAATCGAGATAAATTTTACCGCCACATGTAAAATGCTTATAATGAGGCTCGTGCAAATTTTGTGGCTATAGTGTTAACAGAGATATAGAAAATTCAATTGGAATATTGAAAAAAAGATTCTTTTATTTTCATAAAAATATATTTGATACGAGTGTATTTTTTTGTGAATAAAAATTGATATGTATATCGAACGTCCATGCGAAATTTCACGAGGATCGCAGCATCTGAACCATAGAATTCCATTTTTTTAATTATTAATTTTTTTCATTATTTTTTGAATAGTTTCCAGAATGTAATTCCGATAGTGCTGAGATTCTGCATTCATATACTTAGCATTAACAAAATTTCGAGATAATAGCATAATTGCTTCACCAATGAACGAGCGCTCAAAAGCACCTGCGCAGGACTTTTCTTAAACTTTCAATCTAAGAAAAAACACTTTGTAGGGCTTAAAAGTTCAAATTTAATAATGCGATGAAACAAAAACGTTTCGTTATTTTCTCAAATTATTTTTTCTGTTGTGAATTGGAATAGTACATATTTCATTAATATGGCTGACGCAGATGGCCTCACAGTACTCCATTATTCGATCGGAACAATTTTTGAGCTTTTCGACAAGTATACGGGGTCGTATTTTCACCAATTGTCGGTTTGTTAGTTTGTCTACATAACGCTTGTCTTCAACGTAGCCCCACAAAAAATAATTCAACGGTGTCAAATTGCAGCTTCTCGACGGCCAATCAATATCTCCATTTCGGGTAATTAAAGGGTCATAAACGAAGAACGTCCAGACATATTTAGTTTTGACCTCGAATTCTACAGGGTGTTAGTGGATTAGTGGGATAAACTTCAGGAGGTGATACTCGTACTGCATAAAAACATAATGATACATATTATGCTTCATAACTTCTGTCCGCGAATGCTTCGTTTATCGAAATACGAGTTTTACTCGAAAACTGACCATTTAATTATTACTCTGAAACCGGTCGAGATATGCGAATGAAGTTTGCTGGGTTTCAAGAGGTAGTTATTACGCATTTTCTGACAGCAGTTAAAAATTTTATGTTCATCATTAGAGCGCATACGAGTACTGGTCTCAATTTTTTAAGAAATAAATGATACGGCACTGAGATATTTCAAACTGACAATCATTTTTGAATTCATCGTTCAATTTCTGGCTAAAAATTCTGTTTTTTTTCGTATGGAGCGCCGTTTTCGTTTGAAAAAATAAAACATCTAAACGTAGCACCGCTACTACATAATGTGTTGAAACAACGACAGATACGAGTTGACATGTTTAATTTTTTGTATAAAAACGCCACTCCATAAAAAAAGGCAGGAAAGATCTTTTGTCACAGATTGAATGAAAAATAAAAAAATAATTGTTATTCTAAAATATCTCAGCGGTGTACCATATTCCAGTCAGTTTTTAAGTAAAACTTTAACACCCCGTATCTTGGAAAACGAAGCATTCGCGGACAGAAGTTATATAGCATAATGTCTTTATTTTTTCGTGTAGAATCACCGAAGTTTGTCGTACTTATACACAGAGCTGTGCCGAAGCCTGTGCTTAGTGCTCGTGAAAGCACTCGAAGCACTTTTGTGCTCGTAAGCACTGTGCTCGCGAGCACTTGATTGAATCAGTGCTTAGTGCTTGGTGCTTCGCGAATTTTTCGAAAGAGCTTAGTGCTTAGTAATTCAAAAAAGTGCTCCGGAGCCCCAAAGTGCTCCCAAGCACTTTCAGGAATTACCAAGCACTAAGCCCTTCATAGACTTGTTGGAACATAGAAATGACAGACTTTCGCGTGCTTCAAATAGACAAAGAACTAAAATATTTTTTTCCGTTTCACTTCTATAGATTAAAAATTTGTTCATTTTTTCTTGCATTACAAACACTGGTATTAAAAAAAACAATCTCGCTGTATGTCATGGGCTTCGTGGTTTTTACATTTTTATTATTTTGCAAGAAAAACAGATTGTTATGATGATTTTTTCAGGAAAAATCTATGGAGCAATGCGACTCTTTTTTCAACATACGATTCAGGTATCTTTTATCATGATTTCAAGTAATTTATTGGCGAATATTTTAGTTACAGTTCGTTAACTGAATAAATGCCATATAGAGCTCAAAAAATTATAAGAAACATTTCCATCTAATTTGTTGACAATACGTCACTCTTTCTCTATAACTTTTTTTGGTATGTCGTCATGGTAACTGTCTTTATATCCGGAATTTTTCAAAAAATAATTATTTCGTCGACCTAAAAGTTGATTTTAATATGTACAAATTGAATATAAATGACCAATTTTAATGTTTAATTGATCGTGTTTCAGTATGCTATTTCCATTAACCCCTTCAGACCCAGTGTGCATAATTATGCACATACATTTATTGGCGTATATTTAGCTAATCGGACCATGGGAATCTGTAATGACGATTATAATAGCTTCCTTTAGCTCTTTGAATTCTTGAATGTGAGGTGCGTCAAGTTGGTGACACACCCCTCGAATTTTGGTATCAAATTGTTTTGAGAATTTTGTGCCCATTTTGTGCCAATTTGTGCCGTATGTTATGAATTTTGTGCCCGTTCCGTTCCCGAGATATTTCAAGTTTTTCAAGTGTGTCACCAACTTGACGCTTGTGACACACTTGTGGAAATATGAAAATTTTTTTCTTTCGATAAAATGTGCCCATTCTGTGCCTATTTGTGCCGTATATTATGAATTTTGTGCTCGTTCCGTTTTCGAGATATTACAAGTTATTCAAGTGTGTCACCAACTTGACGCTGTGACACACTTGTGGAAATTCGAATATTTTTTTCTTTCGATAAATTGTGACCATTTTGTGCCAATTTGTGCCGTATGTTACGAATTTTGTGCTCGTTCAGTTCTCGAGATATTTTGAGTTTTGTTTGTGGGGAGCGTCAAGTTGGTGAACACACCCTCGAATTTTGTATCAAATTGTTTGGGTAATTTGGTGCCCATTTTGTTCTAATTTGTGCCGTATATTATGAATTTTGTGCCAGTTCCGTTTAGAGTTATTTCGAGTTTTTCATGTGAGTCACCAAGTTCACAATGTGTTATTCCTGTGAGATGAATAGATGAAGCAGAATTCAAAGACGAGCGTTAATTCCATGTCATAATATTATGTGAACATTTTAAAGTATGAGTTGTTGAACTGGCAGACATTCGGTGAAAACAACCAAATTTTCGACGACCTTTTCACTTAAATAATCAACTCAATATAATAATTGAGTTGATGAATTAATATATAGGTGCAGGCTTATCGAATATGTTGACACATCCTCAGTTATAATTATATATTAGTAATATTCTACTTCAATCCATAATGAGCTATATAACGATTCAATAAAACAGAAAATACTCATTTTTTGGTCTGATTTAACCGGACCCTTGATACGCGATCTTTTCGTTTCGTTTCATCGGCAAACTGCATATTCGGGTTAACATGCATATTCGGGTTAACAATACATATTTCGATAGGGTTAAGTGAAAAATAGGTTAAAGTGACTTGAAAAACTTATCTCAGGGCAATTACCAAACAATAAAATGCTAGAATCATTGCGTTGAAGCATTAATACCGAATGATTTTTTAAGTAAAGTTAAAATTAAAATTATCAGTATAATGGCCATAACAAGATGAAGATTTGTATTGGATTCAAAAATCAAAATTATCAGTAATGATTATTTCATGTAATAAGTATGCAGCTAACAAAGTAGAGTTTATAAGATTAATGTTTTCCTTGTAATAATAATTTATTTTCTGATGTGCCTCATCATTTTATTCTGTCACAAGCCGCCACTACATATAATGTACCAATTCCTTACTCGATTCTTGTTCATCGTGGTTGATTTGCTTGTCTTCTCTCTAATCCGTGCATTTTTCTGCTTCATGGTGCGAAAATCAAGGAGCGAATAATTCATAATTCAGGACGATAAAACTTACCTACTGCTGAAATGAAACAACATATTAACGAGAATCCTTAGATGAAAAAATTTAAACTTATATTGTTGTTTACGAAATAAACATACGGTGTACCGATATAGCATATCAATAAAATAAACAACTCATTCTTAACATAATCATTCTTCAAATAATCATTCTTCAATACCTCTTTGGTCACCTCGAAATTTTGTAAAATTTCAGGAAAGTTCTTTAATAATTTTGTTGACAGTTTCGGTAAGCGTTCATCCAAAATACCAATTATTGATGGTAAAGAATTTTCTAATTCTATGAAACGTTCAATCATATGGAAGGTCGAATTCCACCTTGTTGAGATACCTTTGATCAACTTCTATGGAATTTCCACATCAGAATGTGTTTGAAATTTCATCAATTTTGAATTGGACAGACTGTTACGACTGAAGTGGAAAAAGATTGTTTTTATTTTGTTGTTGATGGGTTGAACCAAATCCAGAGTGTCTTAATGTAAGTTTCAGGAAATGGGCAAAGCACCGAAAAATTTACAACAACACTCGTCACTGATAGCCTTTTCTATATTAGCGGCATTATCCTCAAGTTGGTGACACTCATGAAAAAAAATGAAAATCTCAAAAAAGGAAAAAATTCCAAAACAATTTGATACCAAAATTCGACAGGTGTGCCACCAACTTGACGCTCCTCACAAATAAAACACTAAATATCTCGAAAACTGAACGGGCACAAAATTTGTAACATACGGCACAATTTATCCAAGAAAGAATATTTCCAGCTTTCCTCATATGAGTCTCATTGTGAGGTTGGTGACTCACAGGGAAAACTCGAAATATCTCGAAAATGGAACGGGCACAAAATCATAGTATACTGCACAAATTGGCACAAAATGGGCGCAAATTCCCAAAACAATTGATACCAAAATTCGAGGGGGTGTGTCACCAACTTGACGCCCCCACAAACAAAACTCTAAATATCTCGAGAACTGAACGAGCACAAAATTCGTTACATACGGCACAAATTGGCACAAAATGGGCACGATTTATCGAGAGAGAAAATATTCGAATTTCCACAAGTGTGTCACAGCGTCAAGTTGGTGACACACTTAAAAAACTTGAAATATCTCGAAAACGGAACGGGCACCAAATTCATAATATACGGCACAAATTGGCACAGAATGGGCACAATTTATCGAAAGAAAAATTTTTTCATATTTCACACAAGTGTGTCACAGCGTCAAGTTGGTGACACACTTGAAAAACTTGAAATATCTCAAGAACGGAACGGGCACAAAATTCATAACATACGGCACAAATTGGCACAAAATGAGCACAAAATTCTCAAAACAATTTGATACCAAAATTCGAGGGGTGTGTCACCAACTTGACGCACCTTTGAATGTGCTCATTCAGAACCATCTGTTATCAGATGTCCGAATTAATCCATATGTATTGTGGTGTATTCACAGAAAACATGGCTGCGCAGGTGAGTACGCACTCAATTCAAATTTTCTGTAGGAAACAATTCGAATACATTTTTATATTGCATGCATTATTATCATGAATGAATAAATTTGTAAATAGAAAAAAAATTAGTAATCATCCGATTATTTCTATCGCGAAATATCGCCTCGAAAATGATGTGCATAATTATGCACATTTCGCTCCAAGAGTTGCGAATATTCGTGCATAATTGTGCGCTATCATCTAGTCGTTGTGATATTATGAATCGGAGAGTCTTAGGATCTTGGCTGATGCATATCGTAATTTTGACTTTTCAAGTGTTTTGTAGAGTATTCATTCACCAGTGGTTTCTTTCCTCATACGAGAAAAACATTATTATCTGAATAATCAGAAAGACGTTCAGACACTTACGGATTTGCTTCAGAGTGGAGAATATAATTATAAGATTATAATAGGCTTAGGATATGACAACTATAAAATAATAATTGATTTGACGTTCAATCAAAACATCTAATTTTCTGAATAGTATTATATTGTATATTTGTTTGAGAGAGATTCAGTATTTGAAGAATCGACTTCAATTGTCGTTTCTTTATATTCATTGGTAAGATTGTAAATAGTTTCAATTAATATTTTGTACTAACGATAACTTTATATTCATAGAGCAACACAATTGGAGTTATTCTAATTCCGAAGGAGGATCAGTCTTATAAAACGACAATTGAAGTCGATTCTTCAAATACTGAATCTCTCTCAAACAAATACACATATAAAACTATTCAGAAAATTAGATGTTCTGATTGAAAGTCAAATCAATTATTATTTTATAGTTGTCATATCCTAAGCCTATTATAATCTTATAATCTCTGAATTAATTGACATGAGAAAAATGCAGTTTGCTTCACATATGTATAAAAAAGGAGAGGAACTGCTTCATAAAATTTCACCGCAGTTATGATTGTATCCATTTATCAATTATTATTTGTTTAGTTATTTTGTTTTTTTAAGCCACAACATGTTTATGGTGTTTTCTATAAATATTTCGTAATAACGTTGCTAGGTTTTAGAAATAGTACTTATGTTTTTCAACCTCCTCAATAAAGAATATATCTTACGCTCGTCGATTGTGCATTATATGCCACAAGTTTTTTTTCTATAAATATCAAAAAATTTTCATGAAATATAGCAATGAACCTAGAAGTGCCCTTTAAAAGAGTTATTCACAGAAAAAATTTTTTCGATTGTTTTTGAAAAATCAGGTCTGAAGGGTTTAACAAACGAACCTAAAGCATTCAGAAGCGATAGAGTAATGTCAGAACTCAACAGTAACATAGAAATATAGATATTTATATTATGTCAATTGTGTGTGCTTAGTGCTCGGTGCTCGTGTAAACGAATTACTTTCCAAAAGTGCTTAGTAATCGCGAGCATTCTTCAAAAAATAAGGGCTTAGTGCTCGAG